>JACTNT010000012.1:1200000-1674698 GCA_022343325.1 Plenodomus biglobosus
TATATGAGGCGTTGTAGGTACGGAAGACCTTGGCGGTAAGACCGGTCATGTAGCTGTTCAAGTGCTTGTTCAGGGCCGAAGTTGTCAGACGATCGAAGATGTCGTCACCCGTGGTCTTGGGCTCCTTCTTGAAGAGCTTGAGATTCTTGAAGACTTGCGGATCGACCTTGACTTCATCGTAGAACCGAATGCTGTCCTTACCCAGGAAGTCGAAAATGACCGTCTCCGGGGGCTTGAGGGTGATGTGTTGGAACTTGAGGGAACAGCAACCGACAGTGTCCGCCTCATCCTCTCCCTTCTCGTTACCAGCACGAAGAGCAAACTGGTCGATCAAGTAGATGGCCGTAGCGCGCTGACGATCTGCCATCATTTTCGAGTTGAGATCCTTCCGGTAGTCCTTGCGAATGCGGTCAATGTGCTTCTTGAGCTCTCGCGCTTTCTCAAACTTCTTGAAATCACTCTGGCCCTTGACGTCCGAGTTCGCCGCAAGCATGACGTACTTGTAAGCACCGTTGATGTTCTCCTGCCACATAGCCAGCCATGTACCCTCGTGGTCGTGCTTGACCTCCTTCCAGCGGTGGCCTGCAGGAGCTTCAGGAACTTTTGCGTTCTCGCCGATATTGATTGTGATTTGCTCAGGCGAAACACGCTTCTTGACACGTCCAGTCTTGGGATGCTCACCACGACCACGGAACAGGCCCGGAGGTTCAACGCGGAAGTTGCCAACCTTTTGTTTGCGACCATCCCAAGTGCAGAACATGTATTGTGCCTCTGCAGCATCTTTCTCAGCCTTCAAAGCCTTCTTCTCTGCTGCTGGCAAAGCCTTCTTCTTAGCTCGCTCGCTGTCGAACCATTCAAAGATGGGCTTGAAGTCGCACTTTTCGAACTTGGTGATCTTGACTGTCTTTCCATCCTTGTCCTTCCCATGCCCGGTCTTATTCAAAATGGCCGTGAAGTCCTCAAAGAAGTTCTTGTTGAAGGTGGGATTCTCAACGTTGTGTGTAGAGTTCAACATGCTTCCGTAGAATGTCGCCACCTCCTCAGCATCTTTGTGCAAAGTAAGTGGTACTCCGTCGTAGATGAACTTGACGTGCTTGGGCAATGGCTCGTACTCGGGCGGGAACACGACGCCATTGTGTTCTAGAGTGTCCCACTTCTTGGTGCCGTCGCTCTTGCCTGGGTCTTCCCACCAGCGGTATTCGTCCTCCTCATTCTCGGCATCCTCATCCTGCTCGGTTTCCTCTCTCTTTGCCTTACCTTTAGCAGCGGCTTTCTTGACAGGTGTCCCAGCGGCCGTCTTGGCCTTCTTTGCAGCAGACTTCTTGGCTATGGGCGCATCAGAGTCTGACTCTTCCTTCTTGACCCCATTCGCCTTCTTGACAGGTGCTTTCTTGATGGGTGCCTTCTTCTTCTTCACAAGTGGAACGTCGTCATCACTGTCGCTTTCGGCCTTGGTCTTCCGCTTAGGTGCAGCTTTCTCTTTGGCGCGCATTGTTTTGGCCTCCTTGTCCGCCGCCTTCTCGATTGCTTCCTTCTTCTTTGTGAGTTTTGTGGTCAAGGGTATATCCGAGTCGGACGATTCGCCAATCTGCGCAGCGCTCGCCTTTGGTAGGGCGCGAGCTTTGAGGGGGACATCGCTAAGCTCCGAGTCCGAGTCGTCCTTGGGGGCGCTGGCTTTGGGTGATGTCCGTCGCCGCTTGCTCTGTCACAGTGTCAGCGCGCATCACATGAGTAAACGACGACATGACCTACAAGTGGCTTGTCGTCATCCTCTGAATTGCTAGCGTCCTTGTAAGACTTCCCATTCGCAACGCCATTGCGCGCCTTGCGCTTGCCGTTCGCATTTCCATCGCCGTTGGCCGCTGGCGCATCGACGTCCATGTCGTCGACAGGCCCCATGCGGATGGAGATGCCCGGCTCGACGTGGCCGTTGGATGGAACCTCGGCGTCCATTTTGCGATCTTCTTCCTTGGTGATGCGCTCGTTCGACTTAGCTGTGGTTGATTGATGAGCCATGTCCAGTATAAAGGGAAGCAAAAGGCAAAGGGAAAGGGAAAAGCAAAGCAGGCGAAGGCAATGAGTACGTGGAAGATAGCCCTAGCGCGCGAGTTGGAGCGTTCTCACTCAGGCAGAGACTCACCTTGGTTGTTTGCCCTCACGAGGGGTTGGTCGTCGTCTGACGAAGACATGCCCACAGCAAGACGCGTGCGCCGAGGGGGCAGGCAGTGGAGGGCAGCAAACGTGTACTGGTCTTTGTCAGGCGTCGGTCCACGAGCTCTTGCGGAGGCAAAAGAGCGGGCCTGCGGTACTCGCAGCAGGCGCAAGGACAAGCGGGACAACCACACAGTGACGGTGGAGGCGAGTCTGGGTGGGTGGAGAGAGCACAAATGGTGCAGGTAAGTAGGATGGGGCGAGAGAAGAGGAATGCTGGAGGCAAGTGAAGCGTAGGCAGGGAGCCTTTCCGCGACCAAGTCGACTCGGCGCGACCGTGCGTCGGCCTTCACCAAAATCGAGCTACCGATTGTCGTGTCGAATACGTTACAACTTTCACCTGGCGGGCTGCATTTTTGATTGCACGATAGCCGCTCGCGCACACAATTACAATCACTGAGGCACTATAAGATGCACAATGGCAAGAATCCACAGAATTGTCTGTGATGAATGATGGTTGTATGCCGCGTGCCGCTTGCTCCATTCATGGCTCGATCCTGCCTATGTCCATCGTAGGCCAGCCTTTAATGTGAACAAAATCCTTGCGCGATTTTATCCTCGAAACCTGGCACAGTACCGCACGAGGAACGTCTTGCAGCACTTGGCAGCGATTTCACGTAAAAGAACAGCATGCGCCGACAATGGAGGAAACAATTCAGCAGGCCACTCGATTGGGCCGGCGCTAACGTCAAATCTCATCCCACCACACTAATACTATTATGATAACCAGCCTTTTACTTACAGCAGTACCTCGACCACTCTCTTAACCCTATTACTGCTATTTATGGTAGCTCGATTTTCTATCGAAGCCTTTCCTACTGCAACAAGTCTCGATCAGTTCTAAAATATTATTGAAGCTAGAATATCGCATAAGATGGTTTTCTAGTGTCAAATATATTACTTGTTTATTAAGGAGTGCATGTGTACAGGCGCTCGCATTTAAGAATATACGCAGACCTGTGGGGAGCTCAAGTGGCCCTAGCTACTACGTGAATTGTGAGTAGGAATAGTCAAGTAATCTTGTTAATCCAATTTTGCGCCTGACTACTGACAATCCAGTAATACTGACATGGACATCAAGATACCTGAAAGATGATGGTTATGCTGGAGAGAAGAGTGAAATGTATGCCATTTGCTGCCTCTGCAAGGGTTGATATATATCCATCGACCTCACTTGCGCTACATTGCCACTTGTAGTACTCGTATCCTGCCCAACAGCGTTGTAGGCTAGTAGTATAACTTGCTGCCTGGTTATAGACACTGTCTTGGACTTTTAAGATCGAGCATTTCGCGTGGAGCCTGAATTGGATAAGCCGCACATTATAGTTGACTCTTCTCTGGTGACAAGCTGGAGAGGATATCGTCGATGGTCGCCACGGCATCATGCGCCATACCAAGGCCAGCTTGGAACCCGGTGCCACCAGCTCCGTAATTATGAACCAACACGCCTGTCTTCGACTCCCCTAACTGTATGCTTGTCCTCTCTACACGCGCACCGCCTTCTCGCGATGGCCGCAGCCCAGCGAACGCAGCCAAAACCTCCATACCACCCGTAATTAACTCCGGGAGTAGGGTAGTGGTACGCTTAACGATTGACTCAGACTCGCTAGCGTAAGTATCACCTGTACTACAATATGTCAGCTTCTAAAGAATCATAACTTGAGCTATCGTCACCTACCTCACGCCCTCCTGCATGTAGCCACCCAGGATGACATTGCCGTTTGACTGCGGCCTTGGGATAATGTATGTGTGATAGTCTTTCCCATGGCGCATCACAGTCTTGGTGATTTGGGGCGCCCTTGCAAGAAGGACCTGACCTCGTGTTGGGTAGCACTTGGGATCCTGAACACCCTGCAACTCACGTGCGCCATTACCGGTGCAATTGAAGACTACCTTGGTCGACGGACTCGAGAACGCCGCATGAATGGTGGAAAGCTTTTCACGGACGAAGGTCACGCTGTATTTCTCCTTTAATAGCTGGTAGAGATATTGGATATATCGTGGCGCGTTGACTGATATGGTGGTACAGGAGACGCCAAATTGGCATCCTTCAGGCATTTCAGATTTGCCGAGCACTTTGAACTGTTTACCGTGTGAGTGTCTCTTGATCGTATGATAGACTGCCCAGGGGAAACTCACGTCTTGCAAATAGCCGGCCATTGAATCGATCTTAGTCTGCGACGGCAATTCGTCCCAATACTCAAAAGAAGGCGTTTTCGAGACATAGGCTTCCACTCCACGCTCCTCAGCGAGCTTCATCATATAGGCATAGCCGAGCTTGTCCCATCGCAGCGCATTCGCATCGTTGCCAGAAATTGCAGCAAAGTTTGCTCCCGCCCTATTTTCTCAGTCAGTGTTGTGTAGCGTGAAGAGATAGGGTACTTGGCATAGACATACCACGGTGACGTGTAGTTGATTGATGTATCTCCAGGCATGTGCTCCGCTACTATCGTGATGTGCGAACCATATCCGCGCTCCGCAAGTAGAAGTGCAACATCCAGGCCAATCACTCCAGCGCTGCGATTGCATGTTCAGCATCCTGTCATCTGCATCTGTTCAGAGTGAAACTTACCCGACAATAACGATGGATTTACCCATTTTTGACTAGCGTGAGTTTATAATTGCTTTGCCAGCTGAGCTCGCGGTCAAACGCCTCATATAAAAGAAGCTGCATCACCGCTCATAACTACACCCGCCACTGTTCCGTCGGAGAACTAAAAAGCGGGCAGGTTCGCGTAGGGTATGGTACGCTGGTGACATGACAAATCGGTCCTTTTGGACGGCGTCGTGTTTGATTGGTGGCCTTCGTGACCTGACTTCGCCTACCTATCCGCCTCGGCCCACCTAGATAACAACACTCACCTGGCCTAGAGAAGGCAGTGTCCAATTCAACATTAGCATTTTTCCACCCAACAGCAGTCGTAGATATTTGCTGGGAAAGAGCGCAATTCTATAGTCCACATGGATTTTTTCAAGGTTGGCTTTCTGCACATGTGTTGACACCAGGCCACTTTACCATTTAGTCCGCCCATCACTCGAAGTCCCATGCAACTGTCAACGTGAGAAGCTTAGAGCATCAGAGCCACATCCTTAGCTCTACAGAAGAAGAAATGAAATGGAATGGGATCCGGCATACCTAGTGTACATGTGTGGATAATCACCTCCCCAGATGGTGGTGCAACCGCCACTTGGTTATCTCAACGTAGAAGATATCGAGACTTTGAAGATGTTAGCTCCAAACATAGTCTTGTTCAAGATCCGATAGACTCTCTGAACGGGTAGGGGATAGGAAGCTGTACAATGCGGCATCTTGACGATATTCTTCAATCGATGCTTCGTCGGCTATGATGATATGGACCCGTGTGTATGCCTAGCACATAGTAAACATATGCATTTGAGTGCAATATAAGCCTCCTGTAATACTACCGTATTCATGCGAATCATTTTGCACTTAAGCTATGCCTTGTACATTTTGCGTTGGAAGAAATACTGACGTGATCTCAGGGGTGTTGTACTTCAGCTGCATCACGTCATGCAGATTTGCTGATCCCTGAATGCTTATATTGGTAAAAGTGCCCGCATTGGTAAATAGGAAGCATTTCTGAAGTAACATTCCTCAATGCGTCCACTCACGAAAGGTGACTGCCATGCTACGTTCACCTAGCAAATCCCCTAGATTAGGTACTTGAATGCATGTTTGCGGGCCAATGATTTAGATCTTAGATAATGATGCTCTGATTATCATTTCTGTGTCGAAGGAAACATAAGAGATTAAGTTGGTGGTTCGTATTGTGTTGTTTCGACGACGCTCAAAAGCATGTGGTGGAAAGTCGCTGAACCTAGGTCGCGAACAATGCCTTGTTCCAAACTTTGACCCACATTCGTAAAGATCTCACGACCGAGCAACTTTCAAATCAATCAGCCATTGAATGACGCGCATGAGTGCTCGGATAACGTGAATTCCAGTATGCAAGTTTGAAGCATGGTACAGGGATACGTCACCAATGTGGGGTAGCTAGGCGGGGAGGGGTATTGATGAAACCACAGTTCCAGCTGCAACTCTGTCTTCTGTTGCTCACATCAAACAATTCATAACGGTCGTCTGATCTTCATCTATATCTTGTAAGTGAATCTCAATATCGTCTACTCAGAACAGACGCCAGCCCACTGCTACGTGTGGAAGACTGGACGATGTCCATGGTAACAGCTACACAAGATGAGACGGAAGCATCAGCACATCCACCATCTGCGCCATTGTTGTATCTATGCAATGTATTAGGTCCTAAATCTGACAAGCCATGTGTAGAAAACCACAATTTCTAAAATGTCGTACAATGACGATCGCCGCGAGTATGGAAACTCTGGTAATGACGAACGACGTGGAGAAGGTGGGCAAGGAGGATACGGCGGCGGTAATCAAGAGCAATACGGCGGGGGAAGACAGGAACAATATGGTGGAGGACGGACGCAGGAAGGTGGCTTTGGTGGTTCAGCCTTAGGTGGCAATGACAGGAGGGAGGAATATGGCGAGCAGCGTCACGGGGGTGGTGGCGGAGGCTATGGTGAACAGCGCCATGGCGGAGGAGGAGGCGGAGGATATGGAGATGATAGACGCCAGGAGAGCGGTGGATACGGCGGCGCGAATCAGGGTGGATACGGAGGGTCACGTCAAGATGATCGCCCCAGCGGGGGATATGGCGGTGATGATAGACGTCAAGAGTCTGGCGGCTATGGCGACCGTCCTTCTGGTGGAAACGACAGCTACAACGACCGCCCCTCAGGCCACAGCGGCGGCTCAGGAGGCTACGGCGGGAATCAAGGCCAACATCAGGGTGGCCAGCCTTCTTCATATGGAGGGGGCAGCTATGCTGGCTACGGTGGCTCAGACGAGTTCTCCGATGCAGCCAAGCATGCTTCCTCATCAGCTGGAGATTCCGGAGACTCGAATTTGTTCAGCATGGCTCTCGGCATGCTTTCCGGAAAGAAGGACAAGTTGAAGGACGAGGATGTGGACGAAGATGATGCCGTCCGCCAGCACGAAAAGTTCTATGGCAATGGTAGCGGCCATGACGGTGGTCAACAAGCCAGCTCGAACAACGTCGGCGCTGCTGCTGCCATGCAAGCGTTGAAGATGTACCAAGGTGGTAGCGGCGAAGATGCCAAGGGTGGGCAGAATCAATTCATCGGTATGGCTATGGGGCAGGCTGCACAGTTGTTCGATAAGCAGCAGAGCGAGGGCAAGACTGTAAGTGCGGGATGGGCAAGTTGAAGATGCGTCTGCTAATAGCCTCAGGATCCTGGAGCGACAAAGCAAGATGCTGTTGCACAAGCGGCCCAGATGGCGCTCAAGTTCTATCTCAAAGGCAATGCTAGTGGTGGAGGCAGTGGAGCCAGCTCGGGTGGTCTCGGTGGTCTCCTAAACATGGCTAGCAAGTTCATGAAGTAGGCCAGACAGTTCAGAAGGGTTTGACCGAACTAGTATATAACAACATATAAAGGCATATGGCCAAGTATTGTATGAGTCGTGCATGATGTCGTGTCGACCTATCGCTGTGACACCCGAAGCACCATGCCGAAGGCCCGAGAGCTACGAAGTACAATCGATAAAGCTCAGCCTCCACCACAACAAGCAACCGTCACCCCCGCTAGTCTACCAGGAATGCTATTCCCTCCTTTCACTCATTAGCGACCATTCTCATGTGTCTTGAAAGATGTCTGAGCATTTCGCAATTCTCTGGGAAGTCTCTACACATCTCCACCCATGACCAACTCGTCTTCATTCCAATCTCCAACCGGCGATACCCCGTATGCAATATTACATGCACGTACACATGTCGAAGCCCATCCGGACTCCGAAGAGACTGTTCAGTATGAGAGACGACGCGTGCCCATAGAGCTTGAATTCACGCGTAATATTGGCGCCGCTTCGCAAGAGAATCTGAGGCGCCCTACATCGACTACAAGCAGTACCGATATACAGCCAGAATCACAAGATGCGAGTGAGAGCGGTGGACGAAGTGTAAGGTCATCCGTCAGAGTGCCGCACTGGTATAGTCCCGTGGTGACATTCTGGACAACACACGTATGCCCCTCACTAGAGGAGGGCGCATACAGAGATCACTTGGGTAACTTGACGCCAATGCCTCGATGGCGAAGACCAGAATCGCTAACAGATCAAAAGCACTTGAGCGCACCTTTCTCGGCTACCTTCGCACCTCCCTCATCCTGGTCATGACTGGCGTCATCACCGCGCAACTCTTCCATCTCCAACGTTCCCCCACACCGAGCCCACACTATGGATTCTATGTCATTGGCCGCCCTCTGAGCGGAGTGTTTATTGGTATGGCGATCGTGGTATTAATCATCGGGACTATCAGGTTCTGGCGAATACAAAGGCAGTTGCTAACGGGAAAGACGCTTGTGGGTGGATGGGAAGTTCTTGCAGTTATGGGACTCAGTGCTTTGGTGAGTGGTTACAAATATTTTGGCGCCATTCGCAGGATTTACAAGTCGCTAACGTGGGAACAGCTCTTGGTAGGCACCTTTGCACTGGTATTAGGTGTTGATATTGACAAGACTTACTTCAATGGATAGTTATTGAACATTCATTCATTGTTTTCAAAGAGATGTCTGCAGAAATGGCCGCAATGCCACCCGGACGTTTCTTAGATCCTATGCTTAGCCTATCTATGCATCCTGGGTCAAAAGACCCAGCTTCCAAGGGAGCGCATTGTACGTTCCAGTCGCTGCAGGATCGATTCCTTGGTACATGAACCTCAAACCTGATGTTGGGATCTTCAGCTTCTCGTCCACGTCAGTCCGGATAATCTCTCCATGACTGATACTCCTGGTCCATTTCTGACCATCCGCGAACTTGACATTCGCCTCGCCCATGAATGGGTTCGCCTGTGTAGCAGCAAGCGGAGTCCACTTTCCAGACAGACTGTTGGAAGTCCATGAGCGGAAGTATCTCATTCCACCAGGTGATTCACCAGCACCAATGCACTCTACCAGCAGCAAGTAACTGGAATCTCCAACGGAATATACGGTCGCCGCCTCAAACAAGTCATTCTTCTGATCCTGTAGCGCAATAACCGGCTCGCTCATTCCCTCTGGGAACTGCCCAACGGTCGTTTGACTGCGATACAGTCTGCCGTTATCGTCGGACGAGAACAAATGACAGTCTTTCTCATCGCAAATCACCCACATATCGACCCAATAGCCCTGTTGCGGGTTCGAAAGTCCCTCCTCGATAAGCGGCGGCGTTCCATTTGGGTAGAACACTTTGGGCGCCGTCCACCCCGCAGGATTGCTTATATCCTTATTCGTGCTGTACGCCGCATTCCCGTTCTGGTAGATCAAATACCACAATTTCTGCGGCTCAAAGTAAAAGACCTGTGGCGCTGCGCGGTAGCCTGTCCCAATGGCTGACTGGTCGAGGTAGAAGAAGGGCGCGTCATTTGCGGCGGCGAAGTCGGTGAAGTTGAAGTAGACGAGGTTGTAGCCAGCTTCTTTGGCAGTACTGGCAAAGACGTGGTACGCGTTGTTGTGCTGGATTATCGAGGGGTCTTTGATCCCGGAAACGGCGCGGCTGTCGTCTTTGGGGGTTACGAGGACGTTGGAGGAGGTCCAACTGAAGGTGCTAGGGAGAGGAGTGGACTGCCGGGAGCTCAGGTGAGGGGCGGCGATGCTGCGGGCTGTCGCGAGGCCAGCAATGGCGAGCGCGAGTAAGGCAAGCATGGTTGGAGAGGAGTTGGGGGGAAGAGCGTGAGGCGCATGAGACGGTTTCTAGGAGCCTGCGCATACCTACTCTTATATTTGGCACACGCTCCTATTCAACCCTCTCAAAGGAGCAACTGTCAAGAAAAAAGTTATAGTAGCCCACCCACTATAGACAAAACATGCATTGGCATTGTAGCGCAATGAGGGGAAACCGGGTTTCTAGTGCTTGGTCGCGAGTTTGCAAACAACGTTTATATTAATCAAGGGGTGTGTTCATGACCGGGGGTGGGGGGTGGATCTTCATGTAGCCACCAATGGGGACTCTTGGTCAGGCTCTGATTGAAGCAACCGGTGGTAAATTCACGAATTGAGTCTTTATGCGACAATTCATGCGTTGCGCACCGTGACCCTTATTTTCGTCGTCGATACGAGCATCGGCGCGTGGCTTGAGGCTTGGATGCAGTCAGAGGTGATTTGTTTATATTTTGAAATTTGGTCGGAAGGATTCCAGAATGGATCTTTGCCATCGACTGAGTATTCGGTTGAGTTCCAAGGTCGACAAAAGTTTGACAGCACGTGATGATGCTCCGCACCTGCAGGTTATCATATGGATATGCAATATTTCGCATGGAGAGAGTTCAGGATGACATGTACTAGTGAACGGATGGCGCATGGTATTTTATAGTACTATGTATGTGTACTGCTGCATTCCTACTGTCAGGTGTTGTGCTTACACGTACAGTACTATTCAACTTCCAAAGACGTGTAGTTCACAGATGATACCTTTCTAGTCGCATGGCGTACCTAGTGGACATAGTCCTTCATACTGACAGCCGTTATGGTAGGAAAGGCTTAGGGCCGCCTCCCAAAAACAGGATGTTCTTCTGCTAACAGATTTGAATGCTCGTCAACTGTCATTCTTTTGAAAAAATCAACGCCAAGCCTGCAAGCCTGGACACAAAAAAGGAGAGACCCCCGCTATAACAGAATGATTCAGTGGAGAGGTTTTGATGGTTGTGCAATGGAGGCCACATGCAGATCCACACTATTCAGGCTACCGAGGTCTTGCATGCTATGTAGCGATGTACGGCGAAGCTCTCCGTGGGAGCTGAATCTTCGCCAAAGGTCCGATTCAGCACGAAGGTCCGACTTTTGCGAACGAGCGTGTGTACATAGGTATAGTCTCTATCGAAAGGTGTACCTAGTGAAATTAATACAACTGATGGCCGACAGGGGAGTCCTCGAGAACAGCAGTTGTGACGTTTGCGTGAAGGGCCGAGGAGAACAGTGAACAAGCAATGTGGTAGGTGGGGATGCAGTGGGTAGGACGGCTTGGGGAGGGAACGTTCATGGCCTAGGTTGGGTTGGAGGGTCGAAGCATGGGTGGGCCCTGACGCCATAATCCATTGCAGCCGGTAAGACACGCCACCCGCTATCCCAACACGCAGCGTCGCGACTGCAGTCTGACTCCTCCATTGCGACCGACCGCCTGCTTTTCTCCCACCACGCCCCCCTCGACGAAAAAGCCTGCGCCGACTCCCCATTGCGACCGTCGCCCTCGCACACGTCACACGGCCAACAGGCCGCACACATAGCAGCCCGCCAAAGCCCACGGCGCGCACCATCGTTCTTTGTGAGACAGCGCGCATCTGCGCTGCGAAATATCAGTCATGGGGCTCTCCAAGTCGACGCGCATCATGATCTTGCTGGCCATTGACACGGCCTTTTTCTTCCTGGAACTCGTCGTCGGCTATGCAGTCCACTCGTTGGCGCTTGTTGCCGACTCCTTCCACATGGTTCGTTGTCTGACTGACACCCGAGAGCGCCGGCTGACGAGAGGTGCAGCTAAACGATGTGATATCGCTCCTGGTCGGACTATGGGCAGTCAAGGTCGCAAACCAGAAGAACAATTCAAAGACATACACGTACGGAGTAAGACTGGCGCCATCCGACACCAATTCCATGTACACGCTGACAAAGGAGTAGTGGCAACGCGCTGAAACGCTCGGTGCTCTCGTCAACGGCGTCTTCCTCGTCGCCCTTTGCCTCTCCATCTTCCTCGAAGCCATCCAGCGATTCGTCGAGCCTCAAGAGGTGTCGCATCCTAAGCTAGTCCTCGTCGTCGGTTCCTTCGGTCTCGCATCCAACATCATTGGGCTCTTCCTCTTCCACGACCACGGTCACGGCGGCCACTCCCACGGGCACGATGAGCACTCGCATGCTGAAGAAGGGCACTCCCATTCCCACGGCACCGATGCCCATGACCATGCAGTCGCGGACGAGAGCGGCAATGTAGCCGATGTCCTACCCCAGAATCGCGTTGCTTTCCCATCTGCCGTTACACAGACATCCACCAAGTCGAACGAAGCCGCTTTCTCTTCGCAAGCAGGCAGACGCCGTTCCTCCATGTCCGGAAAGAAGGCTAAGCGCCACAACCGGTCACAGTCACGCAACTACTCTACGTTGGATGAGATCTACGTACACCCTTCGTCGTTCAGGCACAGCATTATTGAATCTTCACGTGCACATGAGCACGACGAAGCAGACGACGAGGACGACGATGCCGGCGCCGAGGGTGAGGCTACTGAACAATCACCTCTTTTGGCCAGTTCCAAGAGCCATGGTTCGCACAATCACTCGCATGGTTCACCCACCAAGGACCACCACAAAGACCACAACCACAAGCAGCCCAAGGAAGCAAAGTCTGGCGGTGGTCACGGCCACTCTCATGCTGATCTGAACATGCGCGGTGTGTTCCTTCACGTCATGGGCGATGCTCTTGGCAACATTGGCGTCATTGCCACTGCGCTTTTCATCTGGAAGACCGACTTCTCATGGAGGTTCTACGCCGATCCTGCCGTCTCTCTTTTCATCACCGTCATCATTCTCCTTTCAGCGCTCCCCTTGTGCAAGGCCGCATCTCGCATTCTCTTGCAAGCGGTTCCGGAGCACCTGTCTATCGATGACATCAAGGAGGACATTAGTGACCTCGATGGCATTGTCTCGTGCCATCATCTGCATGTCTGGCAGCTCTCTGACACCAAGCTGATCGCCTCGCTCCACGTTCAGGTCGACTTTGACTTCAAAGACGAGGGCTCTGCACGCTACATGGATCTCGCACGGCAAATCCGTGAGTGTCTGCACGAATATGGCATTCACTCCTCCACCATCCAGCCTGAATTCTGCCTGAACGCCAGCCACGACCACTCAGCCGCCGGCTCAGACGAAAGCAGTCCCGAGGACGCTGGCAGCAACAGCAAGAACCCTAGCGTCAAGGGTGGACCGGACGCCTGCCTCCTCGAATGCCCCGATAGCTGTGGTAACGCAAAGCAGTGCTGCGATCCTGGCATCAAGGGGTGCAAGGGCACCAACGGTTCTTCTTGAGTTTAGTCGGACGAATATTCCCCATTTCTCCTATGTTCGTGTACGTTTATAAAATATTATTACTGCTTATGCAGGTACTAGGTATAGGCGTGTAGATATTGTTTCATGGAAAAAAAATGCATTTATTGGCTTTTATGCCTGGGCTCACGACCGATAGAAAGAATGGGCGGAATTAGTGGTTTATAATAGCGATGTCACTTTCTAACAAAATGAATGCATATAATTTTTCTCACAAACACTATGGGTCCCCCCGCGTCATGTCAGCTCTCACGTTGACGGCTGGGGAAAATTCTTATTTCAGGGAAAAATATGCAATTATGTGTACATATAGAAGAGCTTCAAGCTCATAACATGCTTCTAGAAAGACTGAGGACTAGCAAGGTAGGGCATCCATACTTCAAACGTCAACTTAGCTGCCGGGATTTGCAGGGGGGCGGGAGGCTGGAGCATGGCAGCCTCGGGGGGCCACGGTACGGTGAGATAAAGGAAAAGGTAAAACCGCCCTTGGGAGAAGAAAAAATAATGCGGGCGGCAGTGTCCGCACCGAAAGCCGGCGGGGTTTGCGTGGGAAATCTGGAATTCTACCGAGATTTTACTCCATGTACTAATACGTTTGTTTATTGGGTCGGTCGGCCGGTCGGTCTCCGTGGTGTGTAGTTGTCGTCGTCGTCGTCGTCGTTTGTCGCTGTCATTGTCGTCTCGTTATAACTTCGGCTTCAAAGGAAACGTCCGGTGTGGTCCACATTCGGCCGGGGCAAAATTTTCACAACATTGTTTAACGAAGTATCTACGGGAGGCTGGAAGTTTTCTTTATTTATGTTTTAGGCTTTAGAGGGGATTATAAAGCAGAGCGATGGATGGAGGGTGAGATGGCGATTTGTGGGATTGTTTGTTTGGGATGGGGTTGTCATTGTTGGGTTGGTGGGACAAGGTGTGTGTGCATAGGTGGAGAGTAAGGTTGTGGTTACTGAGGCAGGAAGGTATATGTAGTACTAAGGCTGCTCCTACTCTATGATAACACGAACGTTTTGGCTTCCGGATCCTGCAAGGGTCAATCTCGAGTCTGCAAGGCCCGTCAGTGTAGGATTCCTTGTACAGTATCTATCGAAGCAAGCACTTTATCACAAAACGCGCGACGTGAGATCACCATCTGATAGTCCGACTTCGGCAGGTGGTCTGCAGAACATGCAAGAGTTTATGGCGAATCGGGTGAAGAGTGCCGGCGTGGAAGCGGCGGTGGCGCGACCAAGCAGCCAAGACAAGGCTTCGCTAATCTTTGCAGCGGAGGTTTGTAGTGTTTCGGGTTAGGCTCCGAGCTATCAAGACGTTACATCGGCCATGGCGGGTGCTTGTGATTGCTTGGTCTCCACATATCCATGCCAGCGGCGAACGCCTGGTGCCGGTTGGTTAGATGGGACGTATAGAGTGGAGAGCGCCTAGGGGATGAGGATGTGGGTGTGGTTAAATAATGGAGGTGTGTTCCACGCTGCTTCTTGAACCCGCCTCAGTTGTCCCGGATTCTTCTTCGACAATCACATTCTGTTTCCCATAGACCTGGTCTTTGGGGTCTCGCGCAGTCATGGCAACCGCATATGAGGAGCACACGTACGTTGGTTGCATTTTGAGCTGGGAAACATGTGTGCAGTGTTAATATCCGACAGTGCAACGCATATGCAACAGGCGCAGGCCGAGGCTGACAAACACCCTCATGCCTTTGGTGCGTCGTTGAACGATGCCAATGTCGGTGCCCACGTCGAGGCCGATGAGAAGCCCCACGACATCGCCACCAGCTCCAGTCCTTCTATTCAGCACGAAGAAGACGATGGGATCGGTGGTATTCGGCCGACCGCCGAAGAATTGAAGACGCTTCGCAAGGTCGGAGAGCCTCTTCCCAAGAGTGCGTTCTTGGTCGCCATCGTCGAGCTCTGCGAGCGTTTCACGTACTATGGAGCCAGTGGTATCTTCCAAAATTACATTTCACGCCCTCGCAGCGGCGAGGAGGGCCGAGGTGCGCTCGGTATGGGTCATCAAGGAGCTACTGGTCTCTCGACGTTTTTCCAGTTCTGGTGCTATGTGACACCTATTCTCGGAGGTAATATATTTATCTACTTGGAACTTTAGAGGGGCCGCATATACTGACTGTGGACTTAGCTATCATTGCTGATCAATACCTCGGAAAGTACAATACAATTGTCATCTTCTGCGGTATCTACATGGTTGGTCTCCTGATCCTTACCCTTACCTCTCTCCCGGTTGCTCTCGATCATGGCGCTGGTCTCGGTGGCTTCATCGTTGCTATCGTTGTCATCGGTCTGGGGACGGGCGGGATCAAATCCAACGTGGCACCTCTTATCGCCGATCAATACAAGCGAAGACAGATGGTCCTTGGAAAGGACGACAAGACCGGCGAACGCGTTATCATCGATCCCTCGATTACAATTCAGAGGATATACATGGTATTCTACTTTGCAATCAACGTCGGCTCCCTCTCCCTGTTGGCCACCCCCTACTTAGAACGGGACCGCGATTTCTGGTCCGCCTTCCTGCTGTGTCTGTGCGTCTTCTTTGTCGGTACGCTGGTCCTCGTTCTCGGTCGCAAAGTCTACGTCGTTCGCCCACCGCAAGGTTCCATTATCACGGATGCATTTCGTGTTATTTGGATGATGATCAAGAGTCGCAAGATGGACGCTCCCAAGCCCTCCTACCAAGCCGGCCTCGGACGTGACTCCAATCTCCGCTGGGATGACCACTTCGTCGAGGAAGTCAAACGTGCTCTCATCGCCTGCCAGGTCTTCGCTTTCTATCCCATCTACTGGGTCGTATATGGAAATTTCTCCAACAACTTCGTCACCCAGGCTGGTCAAATGGCTGGACATGGCATCCCCAATGACCTGATGCAGAACTTTGATGCCATATCCATCATCGTCTTCCTGCCCATCGTGGACCAGATTCTCATGCCCACGCTCCGCAAGTACAAGATTGCCTTCCCCCCAATCAACAGGATAGTTTTTGGCTTCTTTGTGGGCGCAACAGCCATGGTCTACGCCGCCGTCATCCAGTACTACATCTACCAAGCCGGACCATGTTACGGCGAACCGCTCTGCGACGCCTCCAAGAACGCAGCCGGCGTCAAACAAGGCAACAACATCCACATTGCCACGCAAACCGGTGCATACATGCTCATCGGCATCTCCGAGATCTTCGCCTCCGTCACCGGTCTCGAATACGCCTACACCAAAGCGCCGCCCAGCATGAAGTCCTTTGTCCAGTCCATGTTCCTCCTCACCAACGCCTTCGGCTCCGCCATTTCCGAGGCACTGAACCCCTTGCTCTACAATCCCGCAATCATGTACATGTTTGCTGGGCTGGCGGTTGCGTCGTGCATTGCTGGCTGTCTAATCTGGATTCTGTTCCACCACTTGAACGACCAGGAAGATGCGCTCAACTCGCTGGACGCAGATGTAGACCAGGACCCGGCGATGAGGGGACATGGCGTGCATGGTGGTCGTACCGCTGGTTCAATCTCCATTGATGAGAAGGCGTAGATGGATAAATTCATTTCAGCGGGCGTAACATTAATGGTGATGACGTGCGAGTAGTGTACGACTCGTACCGTAGAGAAGATGATTTTTATGATTATGATACCACCTTGACTTTTAAGAACTTCATGTGATTTTTTTCTTTGACAGGGGATCATGCTTGCGTACCTATCGTTTGCTGCGTATCTTCCTCCTACCAGTCTGAAGAGCTCCCAAGTAACGCGATTGTACTCCACATATCACGATTATGGCTACGCAAAACTGATAATGAATTATAGTTTCAACATGCATGGATCAATGAAGCATACCTAAGGGGAGGACCACCTATTCACTCACTAAAAGCCCAGAGCGAGATACTACTTAGTGAGTAACAGTCGGCAGCGTTTTAATAAAACCACGCCCTCACTCTTCACTTCCACGTAAAAGAACCCAATAAGGATGGCGGACCAAGATGGGCAAAGGTCTTACCAGACTAGATTTCGAAACCACCAGCAAGCTCTTCAATGGATGAAGACAAAGATGAGTGTGATTCTGACGAAGAGGAAGCATTAACTGGGGCAGTCGTTGGCAAGGGCAAGCAGGGGAATTGACATGTGTCTACAGTGTACAATGTTCCCTAGGTGAAGATATGGCATGGATGGTAAGTTGAATCACTGCTAGCCCGTGGATCAAGCTGAATGACGTCCCCAGAGACACAAGTGTTGTTGCGGGGAAGCTATCAGCTACGATGATGCATGGCGTCGGGTCTTTTAGTGGCAGTGCCGGTTTGGGAAATCGTGGACGCACAGACCCTCGTGTTGTTCTGTCCCCTCACAACCCCTGACATTCCATCATCGCCCCACAGCACTCTACAACTGCTCGGCCTCACTTCGTCGAAACATAGTAGTAGTGTACAAGAACATGCTGCTTGCATGCCATGTTTGATGGGCAGAGTATCCTTAGGATCTGTTGTCGCTCTCTTCAGGCGCCAGCTCCTTGAAGCCACGCGACCTAGTGCTCGTATCGACAGCCGCTTTCAGCCACTCGCTGCCCAGTTGGGTGCGCCGAGTTTATTTATGGCTGTGGCATTCCTCGTATTTTCCGCGCGCTTCTGAGTCCTCAGTGCACAAACCACGCATTCTCATGACCTATCGTTGGCATTTAATACCATCGATTGAATAACGTTAGTTCAGCGCTCCCTATGCTATCATAGCTGAACCTCGCTGTTCTCCTTTCATGCGCCATCATCTCCATCACAACCACAATCACCCAACAACTTCAACGCTCCCCAGCATCCTCTCGCAACCATGTCGTCTACCTCAGCTACAACAACCTACTCGTTCAGCTACACCACCTACACCAACCCGACTCCCGTCGCCTTCAAGACGCCCACTGAATTCCCTACCATCTTCTCCTTCGGCAGCGCAGTAGGCTGCACCTCAAACACTGCGTCCGCCACTGCCTCAGCGCTTCCCTCAAACGCACCTCTCCTCAACCCTACCGGCCGCGAGGGCGCCTGCGTCATCAGCAACGATGCCGAGGTCAATGACCACGCCTTCTGGGATCTCTACGCATGTTGCAAGGGCGGTAATATGGACGTAATGGGCGACCCCATGCTATGCACTGCGCAGTGTACGCCCCAAGACGGACAGACATGGGAGGATCTCGGCGAGTGCCTGAGCAAGAGGGTCGAAGTTGTGGTCTGCAAGCCTGACCAGGCTGAAATCGCGACGGGGGCACCACAGCAAGCGAGCGGATCGGCGGCACCCTCCTCGGCTTCGGCGAGCGGGACGCAGAGTGGTAGTGCGAGTGCGAGTGGCCCTGCTCAAGTCAGTGGAACAAGCGCTGCAACAAGCGTTCACGCTGTACAAGCAAACACTTCCAAGGCGGGACTTGTAATTTTTGGTATTTTGGCACTGGGTTCTGCTGTGGGCATGTTGATGTGATCCGAGGGTGTATACAATGGAAAAGAAGTGTGTAGATGGAATCCTGTCGAGTCGAGTTAGCGGAGTTAGTGGTGAAGTGCTGGTCAGTGTCGTCAGTAGATACTTATGTTAGTAATGTATATTCTTAACCATTATCTTACCATACGTTCCCACGACACAGACCTATGGTTCAACTAGTGGTGTATAGGCCTTGATGACTTTCCCATCACGTGACACTAAAGCCGGATCGATTAGCCTACGCTAAACTGCACATAGTTTCTCTAAAAACTCCAGGTATCATCAGCTCAGCACAGTTTACGGTGAGACAGATACAGGGGCATTGGAGTTAGACCACTCCCCAGGCAGACCTACCTAGGATCTGTACTGCCGCTGTTTTGCCGCTGTTCTGCCATTTGGCAGCTGAGATGGATTGTCAATTGGCCTTTGCGCTGAAGGAAGTCAACTGTAACGAGCTGAGTTTTCACTTGTAATCCTGCGAGTTCCTAATCGCGGATCCGGATCCGAAATTGTATCCAGTGTGAAAGGTTTTCGTGTTGCGGAACATACTATATTTGGTGATATGGCAGTACGAAAGTACCAATGAATGCATTGCCAATCTGGTGTACAGACTAGTAGGAAAATACCTCCAAGACTCTTAGCTATCTACCCCTCAATTCCCAGCACCATCCAGTAGATAGCAGTTCAGATGCTGGGGTGTCGCCGGTTAGGGAACTACCATACGTTCCGTTGTGACGTGTCTGGCTGTGCCGCATCCCTGCATACGGCACACGTATCACTTCGCAAAAGCAACAGCCCTGACAGTGTAGGGGTCAAAGTCGTTCGCAGAGCTGAAATCTGCAACTTCCCCGCACAATCTCGCTATGTGTTTCGTTACATGCGTCGTGTGAGGACTGCGCCGCAGCCTTACATGCATCACTTGTTTCACTCATTGTGGGAACCAGACAGCGCGGGAACACCCATCATAGTACTTAGATGCAGGGGACATACAGCCCGGGGACTTGGCCAAGCTCGTGCAGCAAGGTACCATGCTCCGTATCTACACCACACGCATGCGAGGTCCACGGCGTCTCGCTGTCATACCATGCTCATCCTTCCACAGTACCGGGTAATGAATTTGTGACACGCCCCTGCCAGAGGATTGCGGCCTCAGCGCTTGGTGTTTCTGTGTGCTTGATAGTCTTGAGATGCCGGCTAGTTCTACAATCATCTCGGCCATACTTGGTATCCGGTAGCCGCCACGTCCAAGTAGGGTCATACAAGGGTGGGATTCATTGGGATTAGACCATCGCAAGTGAAACGATGTCGTCTATGATATCAACTTTGGGACAAAAGTGCTCATGTCCCTGATCCACACGCGGCTAAGCAGTAAGCCGTAAAATTTTCTCTACAAAAAGCATGTCGATTCCCTCTACTAAACACACTACAATTGCATACACTTCTCTTATAATTCCTTGGAGATTTCTGTTTACTACTTTTTTTCCCCCTCGTCTCTCATTCTCATTCTACACCCCTGCTCTGTCGATATGGCGCAAGACGACAGCAACATCGACACGCTTGATCAACTTCAGACCCCCCAGCAAGTCGAATTGCTGGACAAGGTCGACGAGCTTCGAAACAAGGGCCTAGGGCATTATGACATCAGTCTGCCACAATTGATCGTCTGTGGTGACCAGTCCTCGGGCAAGAGCTCTTTGCTCGAAGGCCTGACGCGACTTCGTTTCCCTGCCAAAGAAACCAAATGCACTGCCTTCGCCACGGAGGTAGTGCTCAGGAGAGCCACAGATATTAAAATCACATGTTCAATTATACCTGCAAAGCAAAGATCTTCGGCCGAGAAGCGTGAACTGGCAAAATTTCGACCCACCTACACCTCTCGAGATGATTTTCCGTTCCCCTCTATTCTCAACGAATCCCGGGAACTGATGGCACCCGACGGCTCACGCAACAACGGTGACTTCTTCGAGGATGTCCTACGCGTCCAGTATTCTGGGCCGGATTTACCCTCCTTAACCATCGTCGACCTACCAGGTATCATCCAAAACCAACTCGAAGGCGGCAGCAACGGGCCAGAGAAGGTTCTCGAGCTCGTCACGGGCTACATGCGCGACGACAAATCCATCATTCTGGCTGTCGTTCCGGGGAGCTATGATCCGGAAAACCAGAAGATCTTCACGTACCTCAAGCAGTATGATCCTGACCGGGTGCGGACACTGGGTATCATCACCAAGCCTGATTTGGTGGAACGCGGTGGCGATAACGAGAAGGAGATGATGAAGCTGGCTAGAAACGAAAAATGGCCTCTGAAGCATCGCTGGCATGTAATCAAGAATCGGAGCTTTTCAAATCGCAACCAGACGGATGCTGAGCGCGATGCTGATGAAGAAGCCTTCTTCAGCACTGGAATATGGTCATCTTTTGCCCGCGAAGACACGGGCATCGCGGCTCTAAGGATCAAATTATCACGAGTCTTGCTCCAGCACATCGGCAAAGAACTTCCCTCTTTGATCACCAAGGTCGAGAGTGCTGCCCAGCTTGCCAGACGAGAGTTGAAAGCACTTGGTAGTGCTCGCGACTCGACGTCCAAACAACGTAGTTATCTCACCATACATGCTGAGGAGTTCCAATCGCTTACACGGGACGCTCTACGAGGAGTTTACAGTAGTCCTTTCTTTGCGCTGGGCTCGTCTGATGAACAGGCTCCGACACGACTGCGCACGGTAGTCCAAAATCTCAATCTGGCATACGCCCACGTAATGTACAACAGAGGTCATACATGGGAGATAGCCGCAGAGTACACGAGGAATCCTGCAAGACCGCTGACCGAAAACACGATATCGACAGCTGCTCGGGAGTACGAGACGCAGTTCTCGCCCCCGTCCATGATCAATCGCTCCGAGTTCCTGGAGTCCCACATTGGAGATTATGTGCGGCGGAGCCGCCCTGCCGGACTACCTTCGATTGTTAATCCTTGGGTCATTGGTGAGGTATTCCGCCAGCAAGCGCAGTCGTGGAACGAGATAGCCCAGCACCATCTTCGCTGCATCTTTCAAGCTATGAAAGACTACGTCTCGGAAGCTTTGAGGTCCTTGATGGATCCAAGGACATGTAGCCTGCTGATGCACAAGCAAATCCAGCCAGAGCTTGATCGACGCTGGCGCAATGTGGAGGCGAAACTTGAAGAGTTGTTGGTACCATATTCTGAACAAGATCCTGTGACATACGATCCGAGTTTCATCGCGGAACTTGAAGAGGTACGGATTGCCCGCTACAATGCCAGATCGAACATGTCGGAGTCCAATGGTGGCTTCAGAGGCTCTGTTCAAGCACCAGATGCATCCTACCTGAGGAGCGCCTCGCGCAATCTCCTGACCGAGTCACTTGACGACTTCACCAATTCTGAGATACTTGATCTCATGCAGACTTACTACAAGGTCGGTTAACTTCCACATTGATAGCTACGAGGACACTATCTAACACGCTGTTAGCGCGCCATCGCAGTCTTCACTAACAACGTCGCCATCCTGGCCATTGAGAATTGCCTGATGAAAGACCTTGCTAGCATTTTCTCACCGTCGTTGATTCTCGGGCTAGACGATGACCATGTTCAGGCTATCGCTGCAGAGTCAGACGACATACGTGAAAGGCGCAGCGAACTTACGGAAAAGCTCGAGGCTCTCGAAAGTGGTACACATATACTATACGAACACATGGGTAATTCGAGATGCATTCACTAGACTAGCATAGCCGTTGACGCTCATACAGCCATGACACCCCAAATCCCAATTAAGAAATCTAATATATCTCCACCGAAGCCGACAGTGGAGGTGACAAGAAGGCGAGCATCGAGTCCCCGGATAATCGACAATACCGCCAAACGTCAGAAACATAGTGTAGATGAAGTAAACAATATGTTCACCCAACTGTCAGTCACGCCGCCATCATCCAGATCCAACTCTGCGACAAGCACATATCGTCCCGTTGTATCACCCGCGGTGACGCCGTCCACGAAGCCAAAGGAACGTAAACGCCTAGCGCGCAACATGTTTGATGTTCCGAGAACTCCTGCTGTCGAGTCAACCGATGATGAAATGTAAATAGATGGGTTGAGGTTTCCTTTCTATGTCCAGGACGCGATGTGACGGCTGTCTCTGATAAGTTCTCTCCTTGTACGAATAGTTGCCCCAATTTCATTTTTCAATACCTGACATAGTCTTAATCAAATATTGTGTCGTTAAATATTGCTTAGAGATGTCAAAAAAATCGTATGAGCCAAAATTGTGATGTGTCCTCTTAGGTACCATCCGATTATGGTAGTAGGCCAAGTCAGTGAAATACGCACTAGCTTTCTCACCCCTTCAAGCGCGTCGTTCATCTCCTGTGACCACCATTTTGCAACTGCCATCTTGCATCTTGTGGTAAACGCGTCAATAACTACCGTATTGGACGGCGCCTGTAAATTTGACCTACTGACGGACTGCCAGCAAAGATGAAGATCGCAAGCAAATGGCGACTGGCTACTCCCCCTACCTAACTGGCTAGCTGTACATCCACTCATCGCGTCGCATCGCGTTTTGGACGCCAACCCCACATGGCCTCAAAAATCCGTTACCTAGCTCTGGAACATCTCCAGCCTATTACGCTCAGCTACAAGAGAATATCTTGAGCTCGCTATTACCGAGCACCCATCTCGCGCCTTCTCTTCACCAAACCGGCTGGGCCTTATCAAGGAGTATTGCGCCACAACAAGCAATCGAGGGCGATACGCGCTCGCGTATTTGTAAAAGTCTTGGTCCTTCCTTGTTGGGTGGGTTCCTCTCGAGCTTCGTCGCTATCATTACTCTGCCGCGCATGCCCAGCTGCTGGTCCACCTCTTGAAACTCCTCTAGCGGGCCCGGACAGTGACATCTCCTGTCTATCCCATCCGCCACCGCCACAAGGCTACGGGTCGCCAAGATCCAAACCGCGATTAGATGCGGCTCAAGGTCTTGTATGGGATCTTCGTCTTCTGGTAGTCGGTCATGCTGTAGAACTGGCGGAAACCACCTTCTTCAAATGGCTAGCGTCGTGACGGGTTTGACCTTCCGCATGAAGAATGAATGCCAATTTGTGCCTAGAGCTTGTGATTGCTTCCAAGACGGTAACTTGCAATTGAGGTATTGTATGAAGGTATAGTGACCAAAGGAAACATGTAGCGTTCTGCGAAGCTACCCATATATATATACCATAGCTACATCACCAAATAATGTGCTCATTACTGCTCAATCCGACTCGCTCCTAGTCGCCGAGATGAGGTTTACACTAGCAGCTCTTGTGCTCCCTATCGCGGCGAATGCTGCTCACTACTCAACCGCCGAGTATGCATCCGGCCAAGTTCATCAGAAGTTGATGAAGTTGAAGACAGTATGAGGTCTCCTAGAATTATAGGAATCGAATGTAAGACTGACCGTCGTTATAGGAGCAATGGGAACATGACGCAGCAGAAGGCAAGCAAGATTCCCGCCAGTGGCAATCATGGAAGAGTGCAAACAAGGGCGTCTGGAAAGGAGGAAAGGACAACCGCATCAAGTGCAAAAATGGCCTCGCTATTGCTGAGGCTGGCAATGCGAACCAGACATTCCGGTGCAACAACGTATGTCCTATAATGGCCAATCGTCTATGTATAACAGCTAATGAATAACAGATGGACCTGTACGACTTCGTGAACCACGCAGATTTGGGTGGCCCAGAAGGCCAGGGTTCTTCTTCGTGGGGATGGACCGCTCGCAATGGCCGTGAGTTTGGTATTGTAGGCCAATTCAGCGGCGCTGCCTTTGTTGAGATCCTCAAGGATGGTCAAATCCAGTACATGGGTCGTCTGCCTGCCCAGAGCGTCGGATCAAGATGGCGCGAAATCCGCGTCTTGAACGACTATGTTATTATTGGCTCTGAAGCCGTCGGCCACAACGTTCAGAGTGAGTTCCGCGTATTGTATAAGCAGAGAAAACATGCTGACAGTATCGCTAGTTTTCGACATGAAGAAGCTTTTGACTGTGGACCCAAAGAGTCCCAAGACTTTCGACCCCAAGACGGACCTTGTCGGTCTCTGGGATCAGCTTCCAATCGGCCGTACCCACAACGTCGTTGTTGACTGGGACACCGAATCCGTGCTGGCGGTAGGCGCCCAGCCGCGTAACCAGACATGCAAGGCTGGTCTTCAGTACATTGATCTGAAGGACCCCTCCAAGCCCACCTCCCCAGGCTGTGCTAGCCAAGACGGTTACGTGCATGATGCCCAGTGTGTCATCTACAACGGCCCAGACCGGAGATTCCGCGGTCGCAACATCTGCATTGGGTACAATGAGGACACAGTCACTGTCTACGACTCGACTAAGAAGGACGGAAACCCAGCTTCTGAAGTCTTGTCCCGCCTTTCTTACCCTGGCGCCACCTACTGTCATCAGGGCTGGTGGACTGAGCGCAACTGGCACCAGTACGTTCTGCTCAACGACGAGCTCGATGAGCAGGAGGCAGTTGGCCCTGCCGCTTCCGGCCGCCCAATAACTCACATCATTGACTTCACCGACCTCCGCAACCCCAAGGCTACCGGAACCTTCTTCGCAACCGACCACAAGGCTATTGACCACAATCTCTACATTGTCGATGGACTGGCTTACCAAAGCAACTATGGCGCAGGTATCTGGGTCCATGATGTCCGCTCCGTCAGCAAGGATCCTTCTGGAAAGTCGGTTTCCGTAGAGGGATTCTTTGATATTTACCCCGAGGACGATGCCGTTGGCGGCATTGTGCAGTTTGTTGGCACATGGTCTCATTTCCTCTTCCCTTCAGGCTACATCCTGGTCAACACCATCGAACGTGGTGCATTCACTATCAAGCTTGCCAAGGGTCGTGGTGCGGGCAGAGGACCTGGCTTCGGGGGTAAGTCCAAGGGCCAAGGAAGGTAGTAGAATCCACACGTCTGCATCGATTTAGTAGTCAATTAAATGAAATGTTCAAACAATACCACTTGTTCATCATGATCGTGATCAATCTATCTCATTTTCCATTGGGACCATACCGGATTCGGACATGCGTGGGGTTGCTTGTGCTATCCTCACACAGAGTTTAACTCCGCAAGCCATTGCCCAATCGTTGCCCTTGTATTACGACCAGAATTACTGCACCTCTTCCTTCTGGGTCATCTTTGTACAATCCCGATTCAGTCGGTGCTGCAGCATATCTAGAACCCCCGCAATGCCCAGATCCTTCGCACAACTCAGCCCAAAACCCAGCTAAAGCGGTGTGTCTATGAGGCAGCACAGCAACGAAGTCGGCAAAATCGGACTGGCAAGCCGTCTCCAAGGCAGCTATACCCGGCAAACATAGAGGACGTGGGATGACATCCCCAGTCGTTGTGCCATGGTTCGACGCCCCTCCGGTAAGCACACTGTGCTTACAATGAGCTCTCTGAAGATCTTATGTGCATCTTGAAGGACCTTCTGCAGGCTGCATAAATCAGCTCAAGACGCTCCGAAGCGGCCCCCAGGCAGTGATCCCTGCAAACCATGGAAAAAGCAAAAAGAGAGACCGATATGTACACACTAAGCAGATGTACACAATAAGCAGCATTGATTTTCTCCGATTGGATGCCATGTACACATATGCATGCTCCCGTCAACGTGGCGTCCTTGGTTGGGCGATTACCCGTCTACCCTGAGTGGCCTTGCTGATCCAGAGGGCAACTAACCCTACGCGTCACTTTTCTTACTGACCATACATAGCTTCACCGATGACCGCTTCTCCTGAGACAAGATATGGTAGGTACATATGTAGTACACCCCACACAGCTGCTACTTTGTGTATCAGAGATAGAGATTACTCGGTGGCCACGTACCCCCACGCTGGATTTGCCTGCTCGTCTAAGCACAGGGTAGGTACATGGTGAGACAGAATTGCAATCGCCTTCTCAGGCGTAGACTTGTCCCTGGCCTGGTGGATAAGATGCCATGGTCGATTCCAGGTACCATGCAAGCGGTAGCCTTGACACGTATCGGTGCAACGTCACTTTACGACCGTCTTGATGGGATACTGGTTGTGCCTCAACTCCAGACAAGAACGGTTGCAACTGCTCAATCTCTTACGCTGATCAATTGCAGATTGCCACAATGGTACACAGGTGCACAGATCTGTCAAAGATGGTCAAGATACGACTTTCACGTAACGAAAAAATCAATTATCCTTCACTTCGCCAAGTTCAAAATAAGCTACATAATGGACACATGTTTTGTTCCCCTAAGTCGAAGCTCACAGGACACGCAGTTGCTTTAATTTTTCCAAAAAATCTGGGTAGCAAATGACGCCTTTGAACTCGAGATGGAGCTCATAGTCAGAATAGTCCCAGTCGAAACAGAATACGCCATCGAGTCATGCAGAAAGCACTCCAACGCCAATAGTAATGCCAATGACAACAAATCATGGCCCCAAAAAGGCCACCTGAAGAGAAATGGTACGACGGCTCCTCCATTACGTCGTGATTTAGTTGAGACAGTAGTGTTGCACTGAGAATTAGAGAGACTTCTCAAGGGTGACAAGTTCCTCAAACGCATCACGCCACCTGCGTGTCTCCTCCTTGGACGGACGAGGGAGGGGCTTGCGAGCAAAACCCCCGTAACCAAAGTGTGCCACGAGGGCAGCCTTGGTGCCGATGATTCCGCCTTGAATGGCAGCCCAGTCACCACGGGCTATCACCGCCTGCAGTTTACGGGCCTCTTCGAATTTCCCAGATTCGACGAGCTCGACCAACTTTACACAGGCTTTGGGCGCGATGTTGGCCATGCCACCGATAACGCCAGATCCGCCTCCAATGAGCGTCTGCAATGTGAAGTCTACGGAGCCTCCCATGCACATGAAGCCAGAGCCAGGCTCTGAGATAGTCGCAGCTCGGGTAGCTGCTGCCACTCGGTTCAGTTTTCCAGTGTTGCCGCATGTCAATTTGCATCCCACGATGTTTGGGTGTTGTGCAAGCTCAATGATGACGTCGGAGTTGAGATCCATTCCTGAGACGGCACCAGGATAGTTGTAAATGAGGATTGGGATCGGGGACGCGGTGGCTACGTCTCTAAAGAAATCTTTTACCGTGTCCTTGGAGAAGAGTCCCTGATAGTACGCAGGGGGGAGTACCAGGGCATAATCGCCACCAGCTGCTGCGGCCTCCTCGCACAGCTCAATACATTCTCGCGTGGCTTGAGCGCCGCAGCCCACTATTATGGGCAGGTACCCAAATCCAGCATCGTCGAGAGCCTTGCGGGTAGTGCTTGTAATGAGGTCCCGTTCTTTGTGCGATAGATGTACGGCTTCGCCATTCGATCCTTGTGTGGTGATGCCAGCCACTCCGGCTTTGGCTAACCGTACGGCATGGCTAGCAACTGTCTCGGTGTCGACATCATCTGACGCCGGATCGAAGAAGGCCACAGTGGGCACGTAGATACCAGGGACCAGGGCACGACGAAGACCAACATCAGCGGACTCGACGGAGCTGGTCTCAAAGTCATTGTAACGATCCATGGTGTAGATGGACTGTACAGGGTGATGAAATTCCGAACTCTGGGTGAAACTGTTTGCCGGAGAAGGAGCGTCGTGATGTGGTGACATGTTGAGGGGATGTTTTGAGGAGAGCAGTCTAAAAGCTTTTATACCGACAAAATCTTGCAGACACAAGTGGAACTTTTGACAAAGGATAAGCGGAACGCTGCAGCGACGAACGGAACGAATACGTCAATGGATGGATGCTGTTTGGTAACTTCCCGAGGATAGTACAGTTGCTTAAATAATTCAAATGCCGGATGAGCCATGGCGTGGTCGACACGCCAATGATGGGTGTGGGGGTCCAGCTGACGGCTTCGTCAAATCTGCTAGTTCATTTGGGGGCGAAGCAAGGTGTGTAAAGGTCCATCCATGAGGGGGCGTGCAGGCATCCTGGTGACGACCAAAGGGGCGGTGACTCCCGCCCTGCTCACGGTGCTGTCCTGCACATGGCCGATGCCAGGCACATCTGCTTGTGCTCAGCTGGCTGAGCTGCACTGGCCGGGGGAGTGGGCCAATAACACGGAATGCAGCGTCGATTGAAGCGGCGTTTGCTTTTTACGCTCATGTTTGCAGAAGGAGTGGCAGGGATGTGGATGCTGTGAAATCGGAATCCTGGCCAGAGGTGATGTGCAAGGGGCGCGCCTTGTGACGATCTCTGGAGACGCTGGCCGCAAGCTGATAGGATAATGTCGCCACGGCTGGCACCACGCGAAGGGTTGGCGGACTTCCAACGAGCGTTGATGGGGACCGTTCGGGGTCTTAGTGTGGGGGTGGAGCAAATGTGGCAGTCCGCGGACATGGGCGGGCCCAGCGCCACGCCTCTTCACATCATCTGATATCGCCCAACTAACCCCGGTGGATACATCGCTCTTCGTGGTCCCAGTCGTTCCAGCCTTCAATTTCGGCGAGCACTACCGACGTGCATTGAAGGACCGCAAAGGGCAACAAAAACCAGACCCTTTCAACAGCACGGCAAGACGTGGCAGACGTCGAGTAGTAAGCTGTCGTCACAAGGCTATGCAACACCAGCACAGATATGTGGCCACCGCACTACCGCCGAGCGCAAACAAAAATAAAGTTTTGTTCAGGTGTCTGATCATTGCACTGGCTCCAAAAGTAATGACGCCAATCGGCTGTACCAGCTTACCCCCACGCCCACTTACTACGTACATATGCCCTTTTCCGGTCAAACACTTGAGAGCATAGTTTGGAAGCTCCCAAACACGCAATCTTGTCAGCCACCATGGTTTCAAATCGGCAGTGTCCCACTTTCTATCTACAGAACTGTTGGCGGTGCGACATGTGACATGTTTCCGATGGCTCCCTTCAGCAATGTGTAGATCCAAATGCCACAGTCGCACAGAAGCCAGCTGCATTTCCGCACATCTTCGAATGTGCCGAGCTGTTCTCGGCACCTCCAATGTTCCGGGGAGCCGCATGCGTGGGACACATTTTGCTTTTGTTCCCAACGAGCAGGCTCAAAGCACCTCGCTCACTCACGGTACCTGATCTTCGGTGGTGGCTCTCAATTGTACCCCCACGCCCATTATTCGGACCAACTCGCCTGGACTAAAGGTCTTTCGCCTGTAGGAAAGTCTCCCACTTCCGAAACCCACAACATCACATGGCACACAGATCCCGTCAATATTCTCGTAGTTGAAGTTCCTAAGATAGAGGATTCTGAAGAGAACGCTCTCCTCCGATCGAGGCTGACATACTCAAAGTCCCTTCTTTCTGTAGAAATAAGCCCACTTCCAGATTCTGCGTCATGTGGCACTTGATAGTAAGCGCATTCCCTTGGCCTCGAAACACCATAGATTGCACACCAAGTGTACCGCACATGCTGTTATTCCTGTCATGCACACAGCCTCGTTGCGAAGCGAACGCCGAGGCTGGACCGACCATGCATGCCAACTACCATTCCTAACTGAACGTTACCCCACAATTGGCGATCCGAGGGGAGACGAGCTCCCCGCCTTCTGACCACGCTTGAACATCTGACAGCTGCACCTCGACTCTGTGTTGCATTTTGCCCAGTCGTCAAGATGGCGTGTGCTTGTGTACAGTATGACCATCTCATGCATTGAGGCCCTGAAAATGCACGCAATATAGGATGCTGCCCAAGTGGCGATCCTTCAAGCCATCTGCTCGTCTTGCCGTGATTGCGTAGAACATGATGTCGCCACATCATCTTGCTTCAATAGTCTGGTGACGATGGTACCAAGTAAGACATACAATGCTCGGCGGAAAATGGTGTCGTATAACACGCCGACATCAGCGTCAATTACTATAGGAACATCGCCTTTTACTAGACACTTTATGGAGTTTTGCCCCTTGAAGCGGATAATGAATAGATGTACAAACAGTGAATTCGACAATCCGACGTGGAATGTTTACGATACCATATGTATGCTTGCTTTAACTACTAAGTTGAGGTCCACTCCTGAAGTATGACCTTCACAGACCGTCCCGTTGAACCCCATTGAGAGGTTTCATAGTGAATATACGCTTTTGTCACTCAGATACAGCAAAGCATATTTATCGATGACATTATCGGCGTCTAGGCAAGTGGAAAGGGTCAAGTAAATATTGTAATGGTACGTTCATTTCGAGTGCATTACACAGTCACTTCGATGCTACTAGCTAGGAAAGCGGACGTGCAAATCAGAAGACTTTGAACTGCAAAAGACTGATGCAGGATGCAGATCAACGACAGGCTTTGTGAACTTCCAGCATCACCGTATAGCCTTCAATTCCGAGCGGGACATTGAATGGACTTTCATTTGACTCCGCTCCTACACATGAATTGTATCATCATGAATTATAATCTTGACATTCACGCCAGAACATCCGCCGACCACAGCAACTGCTCACGCTCAGTCAGTAAAGATACTCGTAACGGCAGTTGCCACCTTGCCATATTTGCCACTGCTTGCCGGCCAAGCTCACCCCGTGTTGAGAGCCTCAACCGATCATATAACCGATCGCGCGGGATGACTTGCCTAGTCTCTCTCTTCTTGCCAGGAACAGTGTTGGACGTGGGATGCCAAGTCTGGCAGTAATTTCCAATTTCAACTTCATCCTTACCATTTTCTAGCTCTGGTGGCTTCGCCTCCTCAACAGTTCTCGAAGAAACGGCTCATTGAGGGCGACACTAGAATGTTGAGATGTGGAAAGGGGAAGCTTTCCTCGCGACATCCCACGCTGATCGGTATTCTAGGTTCCACGAATTGACCGTTCTTGAAATGTCCCGTTTTACGCGGTACCAGTACTGTGATAGAACCCCAACAGACTTCAGGCACGCAACTTGCTCATTTGTGCGATTGTCGTAAACTGCTCAGGACAGACCATAGAGATCTGACATAAGCTCGTGATCTGCGGCATCCTGTTCACAATGCTGAAGCTGGGAGGAGGAAATCTCAAGGTCTATCTCCTCATATTTAGACGCTATGGGCCGAGGATTATCCATGACATGCATGTCGTAAATATACCCTTGGGCGTTCATAGAAATTCTGAAGTATTTCTTGCTTCATTGCTATTGGTACTTCGCAACCATGTCAATAGTCTGTAGAGTACCCCGCAAAGACGGCTTGCCTAATCGCAAGAGCCAGGTGACAAGAGCGAAACCAACCCGAGGCTGGAACATGGTTACTGTCCGCGGAAGCGTGTGCAAGTCTTCTGACAAAGTCCGCATATGCCCAGTTTTTCTCGAGTCACATATGATCAACCGAGGCTTCTTGACCCATTGAAGCAAGTGCATCAAGTCTTGCATGAACATGCATCGCGCTCCATGTTGTGCAGATCCTTCTGCATAAGCGTCTGCGCGTATATGGCGTTTGCGATGGTGGTGTGGTGTTATTTTCCAGAGCAGGTATCAGGACATGGGCTGTCAACTCTGGCCAGCTTCCACTAATCGAGAGGGTGTGGCCATGGAGTCAATTTACTGTTATGCTCATGCTCGTGATCGTGATCGTTCCTGGTGCCACATTCAGTGCAATGGAAACCATCGGGATTGTCGATGACACTTGATAGGAAGAAGGCAACTTATGATATCCCTCATGGAACCTGCTGCATTGGCTCAGCTACCACTGGTCGACATGTGCCTTTGCACTGCCCAAATGCTAGCCGACCTACATACTACAACCCGAAGATGGCCAAACGCCAATATGCTGATTAACTCAAATGTGCGAGAAAAGCGCGGCAAGCAGATCAGGCCACCACGATATCCCATCAGCTACCTGGACCCAAGCGGGAGATCCCCCAAGGGTCAGCAAAGCGAGTTCTAGAGTACACAGCCTCCGCACTCACACTGCATCTGCTAGGTAAGCATCTGTCCTTCACCCACCCATCCATCAATATTTAAACTCGGTCATCAAGCCAGAAAGATTTTCCGCCAATTGTGGCCGCTCCCGTAAGGTCACTCCCGAGGTCGGGTCGTTAGCCGACATCATGCACGCACGAGGCGCTCGCCTAAACTTGCAGACAACCCTTGACCAACGCCCCCTGCTATCTTTTACAAATCGTGGGGTAGCACTTGCATATTCGATGCCCAGGCGGGGCTCTATCCTCGCGTCAGGATGCCGCGCAAATGAGGCAGCCTACACATGGGAACCATGGCATGTCGATCTGGATGCGCGCAGGCAAAGTCTGTTTCTCCACATGGAGATGGGTGAGGTTCCCCGAGAGTCTCTGATAGACGGGAAGTGGGTGCGGTAGCTCTCGATGATGTGACGCTGATGTGACGCTGATGGGCCTGAACTGCAGCTGATAAATGAAAAGTTTGATGTTAGAGATAAGAGGCCCGCTATGGCTCTAGGTTTTGATGTCTGGTCATTACTGGCGGACGAGCATTGCACTTCAATCGGCTGTCAGAACAATTAGCTATCAGTCATTGATGTCGCCTTCAACCTTCAATACTGTTGGGTGCCTTCAATGATACTGTCACTCAAGAGGCACATACACACTTCATCATCGTCAGAGACCACTCCTAGTACCAGACATCGAAGGGTACCGCAAGACAATCTAATCGGAATAAACCATTGTACACATACATTCACCACGCAGGGCACAACTCCGCCTTTGCAATATCCCTAAGCTATAGTTACTTGCAACCAACCAACCAAAATCAACAAACACCTAAACGCAGAAACATGGAAGCGGCCAAACCCGCGCCAATCTCCCATCACTATCATAAACAATACGCCAAGGGGAAAACCTACCCTTTCCCAAATCTCACTCACTGTCCTACCAACCTACAATACCCACCCTATTGAAGTCCGAAACATCCACAAAATCACACTGGTAAACATGACTTCCCATTCCCATTCCCATTCCCATTCCCATCCACCACTCCACCCCTCAAAACTTCCAATTCCAAACCATACAGTACCATAAATCCTCGCCCGCCGGCAGTCTCGACTCCGTCGATCTTCACACAATTCAAGACGCACCCATGGTACCGGACCTAAGTCGCGCAGTCGTCTTACCTACCCATTGCATGACCGATAAGGTGTAATAGTGGGGGTCGGTGATGCGTCCGTGGCGCCGAGATGTGTCCCGGGGGCTAGGTTTGGATTACCTAGTGTACCGGACGTGGAGTTGCATTTGGAAGTTGGGAGCTGTGGAATAAGTACTCTACTCCACTTATGAAAATGATACTGAGATTTGATGGAAAAACTGTGTAGTTGGAAGGTAGGTATGGATTCGTTGTATACAGATTGTATAAATGTCCTGGGAGTGTTGGCATTGAATGCGTGTGTTTTCTTTTAAGATATAAAGATCTACCATACGTTATGTTTCCTGGATGTAGGAGACATTTTGATTGCGCGGAATACCTAGATAGTTATAAAATGTGCAAACACACCATCGCTCAAGCACAAACATTACAACAATCACTTTTCTTCCCCATCAAACCTCCTACAAATGCAGAGACCATGGTGAACTAAAAAAATCCCGGAATCTGCTTTACATAGCTAGCTGGGTACACGCCCATACTCCTCATCCTCATCCTCATCCTCGTCACAGACGACGTTTAGTCTCTGCTCTAGCTGTGGTCTGTTCAAGACTTCTTTGGTAGATGGGGAATTTCTTCCCAGTCGTCTAACCCGCCTTCTGAAATCTCTTGCGTTGTCATGCAGGCCAAGATAATGTGGAGAAAATGTCAAGGAGGGATTTTGATTGCAAGAATAATGGTGGGAGATAGCTACTTCCTTTCCACATTTTCAAATTTGCTAAAGACATATGGGCATGACGATGAGGGCCATAAAGTGATACAACGAAAAAATAATGCAATAGGAAGAAGGTTAAACAACAGACACATGAGATTTGGAAGTAGACACTACAGGATCAAATTCGAGAACGATAGCGCCAAACATGTTACAATGAAGAGGTATCACAGGCCCAGAGTTCAAACCGAAAAATATCCAAAGCCAAGACCCAGATGCCGTATATACTGTTCCAAGCCACCGAAACCCCATCCATGACTTGCTCGTCAATTTTTTAAGCCCAGAGAAAAGCAAGCGCAAGTAGAGAGAAGGGTATTCACAACGAACCCTCACCGTTCCTCTCCGTCGCACCATATGTAGCGGGCTTCCTCGCATTGCCCGTGACATCGCTCCAAGCAGCACCGAACCTGCGGCCAGTGCTTGCAAGTAGCCCCTCCTCTTCTTCCTCCTCGAGGTCACGATCGACCTGCTCTTGATCTAGTGAGGGCGCCTTGAATAACGTTGTAAGGAATACGATGAGGTAGACACCAAGGAAGGCGAACTGTGCCCAGAACAGTACGACGCCAAAGAAGGGGAAGTTGATGGTGACACGGTTGATGAAAGTGCTGAGCACAGAAGGCGTGCAGACTGACTGGGCGGATGGGTTAGTGGCTAGCTCAGAGCATGGCTTGATGAGGTCCTTGTGTTCTGAGCAGTCGGGTTGTTCACCGGCGCCATTGATGTTCATGTCGCAGTAGGTCTGAGGACCCCATGTGGCGTATTGAGGTGCGACAACCATGGCGACAGAGTAGTTGATAGCCAAAGTGATAAGAGTAAGTAGGACCGTGGCCATGAGCATCGCTTGAGGAGATGTCTGCCCCTTCCGGATTTTGAAGATGGTGATCCACAAGAAGCGGATGCCAGCCGTGGCAATCCCGACGACAGATGCGGAGAAGAAAAAGAGGACCAGCAGTAGGAACAGGACATAGTCGATAGGAAACACCTTAGACGACTTGACCAAAATATAGTTCAGCGGTTGGAAGATGTTGATGTGGCCGAGAATGTAGCCGCAGTGGGCGCCACAAATGGAGTTCCTTGCCTTGTCGATACCGGTGATGAGCATGCTGGTGAAGATGACAAGGGCGAAGAGCATGAGGAACAAGCCACCGACAAGTTTGAGCGGGCGGAAGAACGCCTCAGTCTTGATCCAGGCCTTGACGATCCAGTGCCGGTCTGTTCCACTGGTCTCGGCAGCAAGACGCTCGCGACGAATAAGTGTGCGCTCTTCGCGGACGAGTGCTTCAAGCTCACGTCTGTCGCGAGCCTCGAGGCCCCCATGGAGCCCCACGTTGCGGCCCTCAAGTTGTCTCTGGCGCTCACGGTTGTTCTCAAGCTGCGACGCGGTATTGGCGGCTAGCGTAGGGGCTGAAACGGAAGGCGCAGACTTGATCATGGCAACAGGAAGGAGCGCCATGCCAGCACCCGTGTAGAGGACGAACAGGATGGTACCGACAGTGATGAGCAGACCGAGGCCAAAAGACAGAGCACGTTCGCCATCTAGCAAATGTTAGTCATGGGACCAAGGAGTGGAAGGATTTGTGCTTACGGTTCTCAGCAAGCAGGTGCTTGAAGTAGTCGAGGTCCAGACGCTTGTCGTCTTTGGCCTGCTTTGCAAAGGGAACGAAGAAGCCTACCAAGAAGAGGGCGACTACGAAGACGAGGAAGGCAAGCGTGTACTTGAGAGCGCCCCAGATACGCTGGCCTGCAGTCTGCTCTCCATGCTCTGTCGCGTCCTCGTCGTATTCCTCGTAATAAAAGTAGGTAAAGGGAATGACGAGTAGACACAAGAGTGCATCGAGCGAGTAAAGGGTGTAGTAGACGATGCGCAGTGTGTAGACAATGCTGTCGACCTTGGCTGGCGTGGCCCAGTCTTTCTTCTGGCCCAGGCTCGATCTCGACGTAGATGAGACGAGTGCGACGTCGACGGGGATAAGCAGGACCGTGGCTAGCAGGGCAAGCGTGGTGAAGATGCAGACAATGGTGACCGAGGCGGCGCGCTCACGTGGCTTCTGGTAGACGTAGACAAAGGTTGAGGCGATGAGGAAGAGGATGCCTACTGCGACGGCGTAGGCGACCCAGATGAGGCTGGTCTGAATGAGCGCCATGGCAAACTTCAACTTGGATGGAGCTGTGAGCACCGTCAGTTCAAACTTGTCGCGTGCGAGTAGCGATGGATGAAATGGCAATTGCCTACCTTCTCTCTCTCAGAATCCTCGCGATTATAGCGGCTGGGAGGAGTGTGGAGGAAACCAAGGGCAGCAGCAGCAGGCAGCCTGTTTGTTAAACTTGCGCTGGGCTGGGCGAGTGCAGCGTGCAGCGAAGCGGTAGCTATGACGTTTGGCGCCAGCGGGCATCGATCGTCCCTGCCCCCTCCACATGCAGGAGGCGGGCCACAGCCACAGCTACAGGCAACTGCCACACACGCGCTACCGAACGCCACAGCGCTTGGCATGTTGGAGCTCTTTGAGCGCGTCGCAACACCGGAAAACACACATCGCGGCGTTTGTCCGTCTTGCCCTGCTGCTGTCACCACCTGACCACCCGTGCTATGACGAGCAGTAGTGTCGTAGGCGCATCATAGCAACCACCATGCAGTGCTATACGGAGATAGCCCCGCCAACGGCTGTCAGCCATGCCATCAGCCTGCCCTTCCTGTCGTCTAGGGCCCATAATCTGGTCGTCGCAAAGAACTCGCTGCTCCAGATATTCGAAATCAAGTCGACTACCACCGAGGTGACACCCGAGGGCGGCGACGAGGTGGACAATGCAGCCGCCAATCTAGACACAGAGGCGGCCGACGTGCAGTTCCAGCGCACAGAGAGCACTGCCAAGCTGGTGCTCGTCGCCGAGTTCCCTCTGGCCGGCACAGTCATATCGCTTGCGCGCATAAAGGCGCTGAATACAAAGTCGCGGGGTGAGGCACTGCTGGTGGCATTTCGGGACGCGAAGCTGAGCTTAGTCGAGTGGGACCCGGAGACGTACAATCTCCATACAATATCAATACACTACTATGAGAACCCAGACTTGCCCGGCATTGCTCCTTGGTCAGCTGATCTCAAAGACACACACAACTTCTTGACGGCAGACCCTAGCAGCAGATGCGCCGCCCTCAAGTTTGGCACCCACAATCTCGCCATCTTGCCCTTCCGCCAGAGTGACCTTGTCGAAGACGACTACGACTCAGACCTCGAAGGCCCTCGAGACACCAAGCCTGACCATGGCGAGGGAACCAATGGCGAGACTGCCCACAAAACACCCTACTCGTCCTCCTTCGTCCTGCCACTCACCAATCTCGATCCCACCCTCACACACCCCGTCCACCTCGCCTTCCTCCACCAGTACCGCGAGCCTACCTTTGGCATAGTCGCCGCATCTCAAGCCGTCGCACCGTCTCTCCTCGCCAATCGAAAAGACATCCTCACCTACTCAGTCTTCACACTCGATCTCGAACAAAAGGCCTCCACAACACTACTATCCGTCTCAGGACTGCCATATGATATCTCGCGCGTGGTATCGCTCCCACATCCTATCGGGGGTGCATTGTTGGTCGGAAATAACGAGATCATTCACGTCGATCAAGGCGGAAAGACCAATGGTGTGGCAGTCAACGAATTCGCCAAAGCATGTACTTCGTTCCCGCTTAGCGACCAGTCCGACTTGGCCCTACATCTAGAAGGCTGCAATGTTGAGCTGCTATCTCAAGACAGCGGCGATGTTGTCCTTGTGCTCAATACTGGACGCATCCTCGTCTTGACTTTCACTTTGGAGGGGCGCACCGTGTCTGGCATGATGATTCAGACCGTCGCAGCAGACCATGGCGGCCATCTGCTAAAGATTGGCTCATCGTGTACAAGCAATCTTGGGCGAGGGCGTTTATTCATCGGAAGCGAGGATGGAGAGTCAGTCCTTTTAGGCTGGAGTAGCGCAACCGCTTCGCTGCGCAGGAGACATTCCAATGCAGGCATTGACGGAGATGCTGGGACTTCGGAAGAGGAGGAAGAGGATGATATCGACGATTTGGATGACGATCTATACAACGACACTGCACCGGCCGTACAGAAGATCACCGCCGCTGCGTCAGAGCCTACTCCACCAGGGACATACACCTTCAGAATACACGATGTCCTGCCAAGCATAGCGCCAATTCGAGATGCTGTTTTACATCCTGGCAAAGTTACTGATTCTCTCAACAAAGCCGAGATTATGCTGTCGACGGGTCGCGGCGCAGCCGGAGCTATCACTGGTCTTGACCGTGAGTTGCATCCTGTTAGTCTTGCAACGTCAGAGCTACCGTCCGCACATGGCATATGGGCTGTACATGCTAGGAAACAGGCTCCTGGAGGTGTTGTCACTGCTTTCGGCGAAGACACCGAGGCAAATATGTCCACGGACGTAGACTATGATCAGTACTTGGTCGTGTCCAAGAGTAGCAAGGATGGCAGTGAAAGCACAGTAGTATACGAAGTCAATGGCAACGAGCTATCAGAGACAGACAAGGGTGACTTTGAGCGGGAAGAGGGTTCTACCCTTTTTGTGGGCGTTTTAGCTGCTGGGACCAAAGTTGTACAGGTGATGCTCACCGAAGTCAGGACGTACGACTCAGGTAAGCTCACATGATGTTGTCACGCAAGCGAGCAACACGAAACTAATAGCTGCTGCACAGAGCTAAACATGGATCAAATTTTGCCAATGGAAGACGAGGAGACTGGGAATGAGCTGCGGGTGATCAACGCCAGCTTCGCAGACCCATATCTATTAATTTTGCGCGAAGACTCCAGTGTGAAGATACTGAAAGCAAGTGGTGATGGCGAGCTTGAAGATGTCGAAGCTAGCGGTCTGTCATCTACTAAATGGCTCTCAGCCAGCTTGTTCAAATCCGCGACCTTCACAGAAGTCTTTGCGTTCTTGTTGACCCCAGAAGGAGGACTGCACATCTTTGCCATGTCAGAGCTAGAGAAACCGTGTTATGTCGCTGAGGCTCTGGGCTTTCTTCCCCCTTCATTGTCAGTAGATTACGTGCCTAGGCGTAGTGCTGCCAAAGCGACGATCACTGAGATTCTTGCTGCTGATCTCGGTGATGCTACTACAAAATCGCCACATCTCATCGTAAGGCTTCCTATGATAATGATTGTGTCAGGAGCTAATGGTGGTAGATACGAACCTCCAGCGACGACCTCGTCATCTACAAAGCCTTCCATTTCCCATCACGATCGTCAGCAGATCTATGGACAAAGAATCTGCGTTGGGTCAAATTGAGCCAGCAACACGTCCCGCGTTACGTTGAAGATTCCGGAACAGAAGACGCGGGGATGGAAAGCACGTTGCTTGCGCTGGATGATGTATGCGGCTACAGTACTGTATTCCAGCGCGGTGCGTCTCCAGGCTTCATCTTTAAGGAGTCCTCTAGTGCACCACGCGTCATTGGATTGAGTGGCAAACCTGTAAAGGGCTTGACTACCTTCCACACCTCATCTTGCGAGCGGGGTTTCGCGTACGTAGACTCGACTGACACGCTTCGCATCTCTCAGCTCCCCTCACGAACGCACTACGGCCATTTGGGATGGGCAACACGACGGCTGCCGATGGATGCTGAGGTCTATGCTCTGGCCTACCACCCCGCAGGACTGTATGTCGTCGGTACAGGCCAGTCTGAAGACTTTATGCTTGACCCGTCGGAAACGTACCACTACGAGCTTCCCAAGGAGGACATGAACTTCAAGCCTAGCATTGAGCGCGGAGTTATTAAGCTCATTGACGAGAAGACATGGTCCATCATCGACACACACGTATTTGATCCTCAGGAGGTGGTTCTTTGTATCAAGACGTTGAATCTCGAAGTGTCAGAATCGACGCACCAACGCAAAGACTTGATCGCAGTGGGTACATCCATTGTGCATGGCGAAGACCTCGCAACGAAAGGTTGCATACGCATCTTTGAAGTGATTACCGTGGTACCCGAGCCTGATCGCCCGGAAACCAACAAACGTCTCAAGCTCATCGTAAAAGATGAAGTGAAAGGTGCTGTCTCCGCCATCTCGGAGCTCGGAACCCAAGGTTTCATGATCATGGCTCAAGGCCAGAAATGCATGGTGCGCGGTCTCAAGGAAGACGGCACTTTGCTGCCTGTCGCTTTTATGGACATGCAGTGTTATGTAACGACCTTGAAGTCGCTACCGAACACAGGCATGCTGTTGATGGGCGACGCATTCCGAGGAGTTTGGTTCACTGGATACACCGTAAGCCAATTTCATACACTCTGCTGTAAAGCCTGTGATACCTCTTCTAACAGCATAACAGGAAGAGCCATACAAAATGTCGCTCTTCGGCCGCAGCAAGCACAACCTTGAAGCCATTGCCGTCGACTTCCTCCCCTTCAATGGCGAACTTCATATCATCGTCGCAGACGCAGACATGAACATCCAAGTCCTCCAATTCGACCCTGAAAGTACATCTCCCCCGCTCTCCACCACCCATTCCGCGCTAACCCCATCCCCCTCACAGATCCCAAATCCGAAGGCTCGCGCCTCCTCCACAAATCCACCTTCCACACCGGCCACTTCCCCACAACAACCCACCTCCTCCAATCACACCTCCAAATGCCCGAATCCGCATCAACCTTTGGCACCACCGACGACACCTTTGCCCCCGACCAAACACAATCCCAAACAACCACCTCCTCCTCCTCCCTCCCACTCCACCAAGTCCTCGTAACCTCCCAATCAGGCACCCTCGCCCTCATCACACCCTTATCCGAATCTTCATACCGCCGCCTCTCAAATCTCTCCGCCTACCTCGTCAACACGCTCGACTCGGCCTGCGGTCTGAATCCCGCGGCGTTTCGCGCAGGCGAGGGCGCAGAGGGCGCGTGGGATGCAGGGAGTGGCGCGAGAGGCGTCTTGGACGGCGGCTTGTTGATGAGGTGGGGGGAGTTGGGGGAGCAGAGGAGGAAAGAGGGGTTGGCGAAGTATGGGGGGGATGAGTGGGGGTTCGGTGGCGAGAGGGAGGTCTTGGCTGGGTGGGGGGTGTTTGGGGGGAGAGCTGGGTAGGGAGAGAGAGGGAGAGAGAGGGAGAGAGAGAGAGAGAGAGAGAGAGAGAGAGGATGGGGTTTGGGGGTAGGAATTACACAAAGAATAGGTACTTGTGTACCGCTAAAGTACAGAAATCAGAAGCGATGCTTAATAGCAAATCCAATCCACAAATCCAATCTTCAACTATTTTCTCTTCTATCCAAGTAATTAGTCTATTAGCGTACCCCTGCACGAAATAGTAAACACCACAGACCCACAAGAGGTATATATATACATCGGTTGTAGAACCAAGAAGTCATTTTGTTCTCTGTACCGCACACTTGCACAGTGACAATTCACTTGAACCGCTAAAAGTTTGTATGTATACTGCATTCGCAACTTACTAATGAACCATCGCAACTAATATACTAAACTTCAGCAATGTAAAAACTATTCATACAAGCTCCCCTCCTCCCATCACATCTTCTTTTAAGAGAACGAGTAAAAGAGAACAAACATAGGAAAACCCGGCTGTCTAAGCCAAAGACGCAATCGCCCCCCTTCGCAGAAAGAAAGAAAAAAAAAGCCGTGAAGAAGAAGACAAAGAAGAGCAAGAAGAAAGAAAGAAGAGGTGTAGCTACTACCATTTCCTCCCTTTCCTTTTGCTTATCGCCCTTCTTCTTTTTGGCGCCTTTTTTTCCACGCGGAGGGGTCGACGCATGATTAACATAAAAAGCAACATGATGATACAAACAAACTGCCCAGTCCGAACTAGAGCCAAATGTAAACATGAAAAGGGGAAAGGGGAAGGAGGGTAAATCGCAAAAAAAGAAAAAAGAAGAAAAAAGAAAAGAAAAGACTAAAAAGAACAAAGCCGCAATAAATGACAAAAATAGAAAGATATTCGTCAGAGAAACACCAAAAAAACCGGTTCCATTTTCCCAATCATATAATTGTACCTCGCTCGCTCGCTCTCTCAGCAAAACCCCGTATTTTCTGTGGCCCAAATCATTTAATCGCCCAAGAGTCGTGGGTGAGGGTAGACGGTCAAAACGAAACGAAACGCGGCTTTCAGACCCCCCGATCTTCCAGTCCGAGTCGAGTTTGCATATAGCATACCGTGGCCACGGCCCAAGGCGTGTATGTGGGTTTGAGTTGATAAGAGGTTGCCGATGAGACAGAGTGAAAGAGAGAGTGTGTGTGTCCGTGGTACCAATACAATATTCGATCTGATGTGATGTGATCTGCCAAGCCAATTTCCATACCAAGTGAGAAGTTAAAGCAAAAATAAACATTATCCCAGATCCGGTTCCCCTATATCTCCCAGTAGTAAGGATGGGAGAGGGGTTTTTACTTCTTACCCAGCAATCCGCCTACGAGCGGGATATTGCTGGCACCGCCGCCCTTCTTTTTGTCTTTCTTGCCGCCGTTGAGCATGTCGGATACACTGCCTAGGCCGAGTCCGCCGAGCAACTTGTTGATTCCTAGACCACCAAGGAGACCGTTTACGAGACCGCCTAATCCAAGACCGTTGAGTAGTCTGCCTACGAGATTCAGCACACCGGTCAGCAACAAGCCAACTGCCGCGATGATCTGGAACAGCGGCTCAGTCAACAGGCTCCACAGCGGGTTGAGCTTCTTCTTGGCATGAGGCATGTCGCTGATCTTCTTCTTCGCGTTGTCAATGGTGGTTACGACGGACGTGGTGAGTTCTTTGAGGTTGTCGGCAAGCTTGTATTCCTCGGGGGATGCTTCACCGGTTTGTTGGCGGCCCTTTGCTTGGGCGGCGATGCGGCCGTCTGGGTCGAGACCGCGGAGCGAGCCGTTGCACTCGTTTAGGATACGGGAGCCTTCTTCGATGAGGGGCTTGACGTTGTTGACGAGTTCTTCTTCGTCAAGTTCATCGCGAGGTGTGCGATCGGCTTGCTCGATGTACTAAGGGGTTGTTAGTGGGTTGTCCTCAATAATTAATGGAGTAGGGATAGAGAACATACCTCTGTGATTTGCTTCATGACGGGCTGCACACGCTCGAGAGTCTGCTGGCAAATTGCGGACATCTTGTTTGCGAGTTCGGCATCCTCACGCCTCTGCTTCTCTTCGTCGGTCTCATCCTCTGGTGCTTCTTCTTCTTCCTCTTGAATGTTCTCGAGAAGAGTGACTTCTCCAACCTTGTTGCCGTCATTGTCCACAACGTAGCCATTGTCGTCGATCTCCAGACCAGCGCAGTGGCCGAGATCACCAGCGGTGAGGCGACCGACGATATCGCCGTTCTCATCGCGCACTTCGCCCTCCTTGTTGACACGCATGCCAGACATAGGGTTGACGCGACGCTCCTTCTCTTCTGGCTCCCAGCGCTCGGCCTTTCCGATGACGTTGCCGTTCTTGTCGTTGATGTCGCCATCCTCATCGACCTTGTGTCCAACGAGCTTCTTGACATCGCCTTCAGTGATGCGACCGATGATGGAACCATCAGGAGTCTGAACAGTACCGTCCTTGGCAACAGTGGCAGAGTCGAAACCAGCAAAGGGTCCCTCAGGGCTACTAGACTGGCCGTGAACGAGCTCAGCCTTGCCAATGACATTGCCTTCGTTATCCCAGATTTGACCCTTGCCGTCGACCTTCTTGCCTGCAAGGGCGGCAGCATCGCCCTCAGCGACACGTCCAAGGACAGCACCGCTAGAGTCAACAACATTACCAGCCTTGTTGACAGTGCAGCCAGCAAGCGCGCTGAGGTCGACCTCCGCCTGCTCCTCTTCCTCCCAAGGCTCAGCGTGACCCTTAACGTTGCCATTCTTGTCAAGAATGTCGCCATCTTCGTCAACAGCATGGCCGACAAGCTTCTTCGCGTCCCCTTGAGTGATCTTACCAATGCGATTACCATCGTTGTCCTCAACGAATCCGTCCTTGACTACACGGAGACCCTCGTATCCACCAAAGGGACCTTCTTCCTTGGTAACGCGCTCGTTGTCGGGAATGAGCTCGCAACGACCAACGACCTTGCCGGTGTCGCCATGAATTTGGCCTTCGCCATCCGATTTGCGTCCGGCCAGATCTTTCACGTTGCCCTCCACAAGCTTACCAACTTGATTGCCATTGCTGTCAACCAGGAAACCTTGCTTGTTCAGAGTGAGTCCGTCGAGAATGGATAGATCAGGAGCTTCCTCTTCAACCTCTTCTTCCTCCTCGATTGGCTCAGCGTGGCCCTTGACGTTGCCGTACTTGTCGAGAATATCACCATCTTCGTCAACAGCCATGCCAACCAGACGCTTAGCATTGCCTTCAACAATTTCACCGACAACATTCTCATCGTCATCAGCGACCTTGCCTCCCTGGATGACACGGAGACCATTGAGACCGGCGAAGGGACCCTCAGCCTTAGCTTCACGCTGGTCGAAGGGGATAAGCTCGCAGCGTCCGATAACTTCTCCCTGGTCGTTCCAGATCTGGCCCTCCTTGTCGATCTTCTTACCAGCAAGCTCCTTGGGGTTACCCTCGACGAGACGACCAATCGGTACGCCCTCGTCGCCGATGACATTGCCCTGCTTGTTGACAGTCCTGCCAGCAAGGCTGGAGAGATCCAATGGGTCCTCCTCTTGAGGCTCTTCAACCTCCTCCTCAGGCTCCTCGTAGCGCTCGGCATGGCCAACCACTGAGCCCTTCTTGTCGAGAATATCACCGTCTTCGTCGACGGCACGTCCAACAAGCTTCTTGGCGTCGCCCTCAACAACCTTTCCGACACGGTTGTTGTTCTCATCTTCGACGAAGCCATCCTTGACAACAACCAAGCCTTCGAGACCGGCGAATGGTGATTCCTCCTCTGCGTCTTCCTGAGGAACAGTCTGGGCACGACCAATAACGTGGCCCTTGTTATCCCAGAACTGGCCTTCATCATCACATGTGGTCTTGGCCTTGGAAAGCTTCTTAGCGTCACCCTCAGTGAGCTCACCAACAATGTCTCCATTGGCGTTGATCAGCTTTCCAGACTTGTTGACGGTGAGACCCTCAAGGATGGAAACAGGTGGGCGACCATCTTCGTCAAGCTCCTGCTCGCCTTCTTCAGCGCCTTCTTGCGCATCTTCAGCGGCATCCTGAGCCTCCTCGGCGGCATCCTCAGCGCCCTCCTTAGCATCTTCGGCGTTGTCAGCAGCCTCCCCAGCCTCGCCGACCTTCTGCTCGATGATCTTGGGAACAGCCTTGACCTTTCCGATGACATTGCCATCTTTGTCGAGAACTTCTCCCTTCTCGTTGATCTTCTTGCCAGCGCACTCGGAGGCTTCGCCCTCAACGAGCTCACCGATGGGTTCACCTTCTTCATCGAGTACTTGGCCCTTCTTATTGACCTTCAAGCCCTCGAGCTCGTCAATCTCAGGAGTGACTTCAACCTCTTCATACTCGGGCTCAGCCTCCTCCTCTTCGTCAACCTCTACGGTCTGAGGTAGAGCCTTGACCTTGCCAATGATGTTGCCGTCCTTGTCAACGACTTCACCCTTCCCGTTGATTTTCTTTCCGGCGCAGTCCTTGGCCTCACCTTCGATGAGTTCACCAATAGCCTCGCCATCTTCATTAAGAACTTGGCCTTTCTTGTTTACTTTGAAGCCTTCGAGTTCATCGATTTCAGGGGTGACTTCTTTGGTCTTGGGCTCAGCATCATCAGCCTCAGCCTCTTCTTCACCCTCTTCAACATTCTCCTCAGTTTCACCAAGACGCTCCTTGAGCTCCTTGATGGCTTCGAAAGCAGCTTCACCGGCGACAACATCAACCTTGCCAATGACGTTTCCTTCCTTGTCGAGGACCTCGCCCTTATCATTGATGGCCTTGCCAGCGCAATCCTTGATATCGCCGTCCTTAAGCTCACCAATTTCCTCACCTTCAGCATCGAGAACCTTGCCCTTCTTGTTGACCTTGAGGCCATCAAGGATTCTAGTGTCTAGAGCACCGGAAGCAGATTCCTTGAGCTTGTCGGCAGCGCCCTCAGCAAGTTCTACCTTGCCCAGAACCTTGCCTTCAGCATCGACGACCTCACCCTTGTCGTTGACAGTGAGGCCCTTAACGTCCTCGATGTTTTCGAGATCGCCGTCAGCAATGTTACCGACAACCTCGCCATCGTCGTTGAGGATCTCGCCTTCGGTGTTGATCTCCATGCCCTCGAGGGCTTCGACGCCCGGTAGCTCCTCCTCGATATCTTCAGCCTTCTCCTCAACACCATCCTTGGCCTCGGCAGCCTTGTCGGTGATGCCTTCAGTAGCATCTCCCTCTTCGTCTGCATCATCATCATCCTCATCACCACCTTGTTGATAGGCGGGGAGGTCGGCAGCTTCAGGGTCAAGTTCAGCACGAGCAAGGACGTTGCCGTCATCATCAAGGATCTCTCCCTTCTCGTTGAACTCCTTACCCTGGATCTCTGAGGGGTCGCCATCGACAAGGTGGCCAACGAAGTCACCATCATCGTTGAGAATCTGGCCAGAGCGGTCGGCAGTCAGACCTTGAAGAACGTTGATGTCAGGCAACTGTTGGCTATCGTCATCATCCTTTTGGAGCTGCTTCTCTGCGGTCTCAGGGGTGAGTTCGCAGCGACCGACGAGATCACCATCGTCATCGAGGATCTCGCCATCATCGCCAATGGGGTAGCCAGCAAGATCTTCAGCGTCGCCTTCAACAAGACGTCCAAGGGTGTTACCATCCTTGTCCTTGACATTGCCGTCCTCATCGACCTCGAGACCCTTCAAGACGCTAAGATCGGGGATAGCGTCTTCAGCAGCATCCTCGGTCGATTCCTTAACATCATGGGCGGAGTCCTTGGCATCTCCGATATTCTCCTCCGCATCATCGGTGACACCTTCCGCTTGGTCTTTGGCGCCCTTGGTGGCATCCTGTGCCTTGTCTTCAACATCCTCAGTGGTATCTTCAGCCTCATCTTCAACATCATCGGCGGTGTCATCGATTTGGTCTTCGGCGCCCTTGGCGGTATCTTTTGCCTTATCCTGAGTGCCCTTGGTCTTGTCTTGAGCACCCTCGGCGGTGTCTTCGATGGTGTCTTCAGCATCAGAAGCTACATCTTCAGCGTTGGGAGCTGCGTCTTCAGTCTTGTCCTTGACATCACCAGTAGCATTTTCAGCGGTGTCCTTTGCAGACCTGGCAGTGTCCTGCGCACCTTCCGCAGCATCTGAAGCGGTGTCCTGAACAGACTCAGCGGTATCTTCAGCTCCTTCTTTAACATCGTCACCAGCTTCCTTCGCAGCTCCCTGTGGGTCCTGCTTAGCCTTACCGGCGAGATTTGAGGCTCGGCCAGCGAGACCACGAGCGCCACTTAGTGCACCTCCACCAGCCTGCTTGCCGGTATCAGCGGCTTTGCTGGCAGTGTCTGCTGCATCATCGGCCGTGTCGTCAGCAGTGTCTTCAGCTGTGTCTTCAGCGTCGTCACCAGCCTTTACCGTGGCGTCGTCGCCCTCAGCATCGGCATCCTCGTCTTCGTCGATTGGCTTGGGTTCAGCTTGTTCGAGGTCGTCGCCTGCTTGTGATACTTTGCCGGTAGTTTCCTCTGTGGTGTCCTCTGCGGCGCCCTTGGTGTCTTCAGCGGTGTCTTGTGCTTTGGACTTGGCGTCTTCAGCGGTGTCTTGTGCTTTGGACTTGGCGTCTTCGGTGGTGTCTTCTGCCTTCTTCTGGGTGTCTTTGGCAGCGTCTTGCGCTTGCTTCTTAGTATCTTCCATCTTCTCCTCGCCTTGCTGCTTAGTATCCTCTACAACCTCAGATGGGTCGGGGGTGGGGGCGTCCTCCGACTTTGATTGAGGCTTATTGAGCTTTGGTGCAGATGATTGTGGCTTCCTTCCGAGCTTAGTTGGAGTGCGGGGGGCATCACTCTTTCCTGCAGCGGGGGAAGGCATGTTGGGTTTGTCGTTTTGAATATCGTAAGGTTGTCGTGAACTGCTTGGACTAGGAGCTGACACGTTACTTGAGATTGAATGTGAACGTGTAGAGCGGGGAGATTTTCTATTAGGCGTCGGGGGGAACGAGTAATAGACGTAGGAGTTGGATGAGTAGACGGTCATGTATCAATTGAGGAATGGCGTGGGTATGTAGGGGAAATGGAAGAGCTTGGAGAATGAGAAACAGCAGACATTTATGAGATGGGATGGGAAGCAATGGTTGATTTGGCACAAATGACGTCGATTCTAAAGCTGGAAAGGCACATTACAGGGGGAGCTCGCGCCTCAGTGTTGCTTCAACTTGCTTGTATGGATAGCATAAACCTGCTTTGGCGTCGTGATGGAGACTGTGTACGACAGAGTAGGATGAACCAGAGGAGCATTGCGTCACTTGCTCCAGCTTGAAGCGGGGCGAGAGCTCCAATCCTGCTGGGCTGGCTCCACAATGCGAGGGTAAGACAAGCAGGCAAGGTAACAGCAGGGATAGAGGAAGTGTGGCTGGGCTTGCCGTGAGTGGCATCGTCGATGACCGCGAAGAGCGGGCGGCTGCCAAGTTGGGAAGTGTAAGATGCAAGCTACAGGTGGTGTAGCTGAAACACTCTAGAACATAGCATCCGAGCAGTGCAGACTGTAGTAGAGTACATGAAGTGGCCGTCTGTTAGCTCCTCCTGGAAGACATGCAGAGTATGCTTTTCGCGAGGGACGATTGGCTGCTGATCGATCTCAATAGCAGACCACATAGCCCACATTTTGCCGTTGAAATTGCCATCTGTGGTGGAGCAGGCTGCAGAAGTGATGCCGCGGATGCAGGTAAGCCATCCAGGCCCGATCGACGACGGTGTGGCTGCCATCTCCACAGCAAGTGGCAATCGAGGCGGCCAACCCTAGGAGGGTCATAGTTCCCCTCCTATCAAAACGGTGTGTGATACAGGATGCTGGAGTACGCTGTGCCGTGTCGTCCAACAATCAGGTTGCAGCAACACCTCTGCGATGTCTGACAGGATGGATATGACGTAGGCGTGCTGGGATGTACCCATGTCCAAGGACTTGCCCGACCCTTGCCGCCCTGGCTCTTAGCTCCGGGTGGCGTCGATGAGAGTCTCGCTTCCACCATGGTGAATAGTTGCAACAAAGAAGTCATGTCGAGACCTGGGACGATAGCGGAACTCCTACCGTGGAGATCAGCCCAGGAATAGCGAGGCTCAAAAACGGGTGCAGGGTTGGTGAGATGCCCCTACAGCCTCAACTATGGCATTGTCAGTAACTCGCATCGTAATCACGACGCCACACCACTTTCGCCACATTTGAGCTTGCCACAGTTTGAATCGATCAACGCGCGGGCTACGGGACGTTGGCCGTTACCATTAGACGACTACGCAGCGCTAAGTCATTGAACGCCAGCCGCCAGATTCTTGTATCTTGCAATGGCCCCTCTACCATATCCAGACGCTTTGGTGAGAGTACCTGTTTTCCCGTTCACTGGTAGGCTACTGTAGTTCGAACCGGAAATGAGCCAGGCCACGAGCGCGTGTCTCATGTAGCCTGCACATTTGCACCACCCAGCCCGTTCCTAAACGCCCTCACACAGCATTATCGAGTCGAAATTGTTGTAGCATGCATAACCCATCAATCAAACTCATGAGGCCAAAATGACACGGACTGATACAAACCATTCCTGCCCATTGCCCCAAAAAGTTTGGGGTTCAGGGATTCACAGGACAAGACCCATGACGGCAGAGAATGATGTAAGTGGGGAAAGTTGACACGGGAAACAAGTGGGCTGGAGGACGCATCAGCCTTTTCGGAAGAACCTGCTTTCTCGGTTCCTGGAAATTGGGTAGATGGAGACATGTCGCTAGGAACTTTAGGCGAGTTGCGACGCGAGATCTATTCGCGCTATGATCACGTAATGTCACTATTCCTAGGCGAACACGGGATTCTAGAACGCCCATGTGGATGGAGAGCGGATGTGAGCACTGAACAGGGCTGCTAGTGATGGGTGTGGGTGCATCATCAGATCCTGTATGTACATATGAAACGTGAAACTTTCACATGGGCACTCTAGTCTGATTCGCCTTTCTAGATTCGACCTGGGTGGGATATCATCTTGATTAACGGGTATGCAAGATCGCTAGATAATAGACATGTCACTGTGTTTGGATTGATGCAGGAACCAGTTCACTGGCGCTCACGCAGGGTGATCTTTTTGGTCCATCGCGTCCCGCTTCCCCTCGGGTGGGATCGACGATTCGACGTCTTCCCCTGGCTTGCTCAACACCTTCTTCCTCTTCTGCTGCCTGGCGTCCGCCCGCTGGTTTGGCGTCAGGCCGTTCTTGTCCTTGACTGCTGTGCCACTGCGACTCAGTCTCTTCCATAGGCGGTGTGGGAGACTACGCTCTTTCTTTTCGGCTTCCTGTTTCTCTGCTTCTTGGTCGATGATTTGGCGCTCACGCTGTGCGCTTTCGCTCTTGTCCTTTTGCTCTTCCACTTGACGCTCATGTTCTTCGGGGCGCATGACTTTAGTCTCGATCTCTTTGGCGTGGCTGATGCCGTGTTTGACTTTTCTCCGCGTCTTGACGTAGGCTTCGAGGCCAACGAGGACGGCATAGGAGCGCGAGATAGATACACGTGACATGTCAACGCCATTTTCCTTCATCGAGTGTACAAATGCGCGGAAGTTCTTAGTAGGTGGGCGATAATGCCCCGAGAGTGGAGAGAGCCGGCGAAGTTGGCCATCCTTGATTTTGATCAGACCAGCAGCTGATATGCGCGCCCCATGTAGAAATGAACTATGTTGGAATGCGCCCGACTGCTTGATACCAATGTAAAGTCGAAACGACGTGTCGGCGACCTGTCCCAGCGTTAGTGCTTGGCGAGTGATTTCAAGTGATTTCAAGTGATCATTTGACGTACGAAGATCCACGAATTAGGCTTCACCGAGCTTCGCAGGAGATGATTGAGAATGGTGGCTGCCGATACATGCTTAATCTTCGCCAGACCCTTGGCTCTGTCCAGATCCTCATTGACATAATGTTCTGCTTCTACGTCGCTCTCATCACGTGATGAGCTTGAACTCGAGGACATGGAATGTCTCTTGATAGTTTTGCTTTGCCCATCTAGTATCTTCCCGTTTGGCCCAAATGCTGGCGTAGGGTCGTCAATGGGTACTATACCATTGACACTATCCTTGTATTCTGCGGTGCTGCTGATGCGTTCACCATTCTTCGCCCAGCACAATCGGCCTTCCTTATCGATAGTGACAAGGTAGTTCAGACGCTCTTCCCGTGAGAGGTAACGTACGCGCTCCTTATCAAGCCTTTCTCTTGACACGGTAGGATGTTCGAAGTTTTTACCTTCCCCATTGTCCAACCAATGGAAGAAGTTTTCGTGTGTCTCTGACTTCTTCCACTGATCATGGTATGCGCGTAGATTACTGCCGTAGCGGTGCTTCTGGTCTACCATTTCGAGAAAGTATTGGAGGTCCATCATCTTAGCGGTCTTCTCGCGCAGAGCCTGTGTTTCCCCTGTCTTTCTTCGCTGCTCGGTGCAATCTTCACGCCCATCCTCTTCGTCTGGCTCTGATTCGTCGCGGGGGTCGTCGGCTCCTGCCCGTCTTGCTATCTCACCCACACGTTTCCATGTCTGGCGTGCTGCGTTCGAATTGGCCCGACTTCTCTCTTCTGGGGTTTTAGCATTCCCACGTGCTGACAGCTGTTCTGAGCGTGGCTTCGGTCGCGTGGTGTTGCGCCATTTGGCTTGAGGGTTTAGTAGGGCGCATAGTAACGTGAGGACAGGCTTGCTAACCGTCGCGTACAGCCTATTTTACGTGTCAGGTGATAACGTCTCTATACGAGTATTCACAAGACCTCATACCTCTGCCCAACGAGCGCTAGCATCCAAGCCCATGCCCTGCAGCTGTCGTCGCTCTCTGTAGCCGCGATAGTTGCGCTGAATCATCTCGGCCGCTTGCTTCTGCTCTGGCGCGGAGAGGGGGTCCGCCCTTGGGGCAGCATCACCTTGCACCTCGCCCATGCTGGAGGAGGCGTGTATGTAGGAGTCAGTTTAGACATTGGGCGGCCAACTTTCCGGATGGGCGGAGGGTTGACAGCGGCACTTATACGGCAGTAAGTTCCCCAGAGCTAATTAGACCGAGTCTCGAGACCCCTCAACCTTCGGTAAAGCGGCAGGTGCAACGTCATGCGCCACGAACACCACCATGAACTCATCGTACCACGCGTACAAGATCGAAGAGCCCCAGAAAAAGCGATCAAACATCTCTATTCATATTGTGATGTTTATTTCGATGTTTCAGGTAACAAATCAGAATATTACTTTCCAGCTACCATGCGCGAAGCGCCAAACGCAGACCTCCAGTTATGCCTCAGCAAGAAGAATCTCACGTCAAAAATGCAATATCCTACACAGCTTCAATCAGTAGTTGGATTACCGCAACTTTCTAGTTCATGCAAAGTATCCGTGGAATTGAGACAAAGACAACTAAACTCAAGACGTAACTTTTTCAAACAGATTACTGCATAACGCAGAAAAGGTCACTATTCTCACACATCTCGTCGACCAAGGCAGACACGAGTGCCATGTAACTTCGGAATTTCATGGGATTATTCGCTTCTTCTCTCTACTACAGAGAGAAGATGTAGACTAAAAAGGACAAGTCTATATCCCTCGTATCGCTCACGCGTCACCCAGCAATATTTCGAGTATAAGTGTGCTATGGCCTTGTCATACCATCCACACCACCACGAACGTAGCCATTCACATGACTTCTTACTCGATAACTGCTCCAGCATCTCACTAGCAGCAATTTTCCCCGCCTCCCTCTTATCAATTTCGTTCGAACTTCCCCAAGCCTTACCCACACACACCCAGAGAAAGTGGTGAATTGTTTGTCAACATGCACGATATCGTCCAAATTACACCCAACTGGCCTCCAAACATCTCCGGCTCATTCCAACTGCATACAAGTACCGCAGGTGGAATTTGCTCACACCGTTTACCCTGGCCTCTCAAAGTTACCAACCGTGAGACCCTGCTCCCGCCAAGCGAAGATTGCCTCCAGTATTATTCTAGCAGTTCCCCGGGCTCCGGGGGAGAGTGCAAGCGAAACGATGCGGTGACCGCGCGTGACAATCGAGGATACCCCCGCAAAAGCAGCCACATAATCTGTGAGATATTCGTGGCGCCAAATGGTGGAGCAAAACAAGCTCAGACTATCGAGATGCGGTGGTAGCACGGTGCGCAGATCCATAGGCCAGCCAAACACATGGATTAAGGCATCAATCGGCACGTTTACAGCGTGGAGGCATCGGAACTCGAGCAGCGAGCCTAGAACGCCCAACTCGGCTTGCCGATTTGGAGGTCCTCGATGGCCAAAGCGCATGTTCGCTCTTAACCAATACAGAGAGTCGGCATGCATGCGCAATGCATTTCCCAACACTGCCCAGGACTGAGTCGCGTAGATGGAGCGCGGGTGCGATCGGTGGGCGTTCCTTAGCCAGCGGCACCCGTCGTGAACATATGTAAGGCATTGTAATGCCTTGCAACTACGGATCATGGCTGCAACGGCGTCGATGTGCATATACGTCCTATGGAGGGTCAAGTGGCGTATGCTGCTGCTCCCGACATGTACCGTCCAATCCCTCAACGGCTTGGGCTGCTGGACTTCTACCAATTGTAGTGAAACGAGGGCTGGCAGGCTAAACACGGGCTGAAGGCGTTGAGCGGAGACGTGTAAGGTGTGGATTTCGAGTTGTTTGAGGTGGGAAAATGTGTTCGGTGGCTGCCTATTCATCGGTAGTGGTGCAAAGCACGATACAGCAGTGATGAGAGACCCCAGCCATCCCATGTATGCTAAACGGGTGGCGGTACGGCTGTACAATCCGCTGTCATACCGCCGAGGGGCCTCCGGCTCGGTTATCTGCAGTGCACGCAGATTCACCGCGTCAAGCAGTACACGTGCGGCATTCACGCGATTTGCAACAGGCTCATGGTCCATCCAAGGAGTCAAATTCAGACTCATCTGCTTGAGGTACGTTGTCAATGTCGGGTCGATGGCCAGTTTCAGGACTTTGGCTGGCATGCTGGCTGTGGTCAGGTTTGTGAACATGACTTCTTCGACAATACGCCTGAAGCGCCAGTTGACCTGGCATAGCGAGGCCAAGCTTCCGAGTTTGTCATCTTCCTCGAGGTTCTTGAAGATGTTGACTAGGAGCTCTTCGGGAAGCTTGCTCAGACATGCGTCCGAGCTCACTGGGATTGAAGCCATTGGGTTGGTAGGCTTGTGAGATGTGTGAGGAGACGGGAGAGGGCTAGATGCTTTGCGCTTGTGTGAGGACATGATGGGGTCGAGTATGTTGGTTCGAGTTGTGTGTGTACCTAATGTAAGAATGGGAATAGGTTGAGGGTCGTATGTGTTGGGAGAGACCGAGTGGAGTTAGGTCTGAGACTGCGTGAGCACTTAGACTCTGCAAATCTATTGTAGATGGTATCACGTGCTCGAGTGGACGCGTTTATGCGGCGGCACCCTTGTCCGCAATAGTGGGTTGACTTGATGGTGTGAATATGTGAGTTCAGGGTTGAGTCGAGTGTCAGTGTGTGTTGGTGAGGTGGAAAAGAGACAGAGCGGGTTTGGTTGGGTGTTTTATTATAACAGAGAGTGAGGAGTCTCAAGTGAAAGGCAACCCGTGCTCAAGCAAACGCGAGCATCGGGACCCTTGTGTAGATACGCGTTTCCCTTTCACCTTCCGTTAGCCAGTCCTATAAGCGAAGGGGACTCACGGGAGAACGTGCAGATCTGCAATCACTGCGAAGACTCCCTAAGGAGTTTACGTCATCGGGCCATGCCTTTTCACTTCTTGCACCATGGCTGTTCATTTCTTGCACCATGCTCAGCTTGGCTTGATCATTGGAAGACAACTTGGCTTGGCAAATGGCTTTAACACCCTAACTCTAGCTTCTACTTTATTTCACAGTTATTCATCTCAACATTCCTCCCTTCGATCTTCCATAGCGTTCACCACCACAATCTGCACATACTGCCCAGTGTTCCTCGCAGCGCCAAGCCAGACTGCCTCTATATTTGTCCAAAATGCTTTATCACACATCATCAACAACCCTCCAGGTTCTCCCCATCAACCCATTGCTCTCCTCACTCCCCTCATCAACCAACTTCCTGATCGTCTCCGCACCTAAAACGGGCAATCTAACCTCCACCCTCTTCCCCGGCCCCACCTCCTCTCCCTCAATCGCATACGGAAATCCAACCCACTCTGGCAGCAGATCCAATTGGCGCAGCGCGGTACCCTGATCCCAGCTGATATGCTCATGGCACAAGCGATCGCCCCGCATGGCGACAACAGAGGTGAACGGCAATTCGACTTTCTTACCCGTAGGCGGGATACCTGGGAGAAGCCAGGGGATTTCCGAAGTGTGGGTGAAGCTGAAGACCATTTCGTCGATCACGCGGTCGATGCCTACGGTGCGAGAGACCATGGAGAGGGCTGCGTCCGGGGGGTTGGAGAAGATGAAGTGGTGGGTGTAGAAGGCTGTTAGGTTTTTTTTGCCGACGCCTCCGCTGTGATGGTATTAGTATCTTTGGTATATAGGTAATCGTGGTTAGGGAGATGCATAGTGGTGGAAACATACGTCATGGTGGGGATGTGGTTCACGTATGGTTGGTCCACCATGGTCGCCATGGTCTTCGCGACATCTCTCCCCTCAAATTCATAGCTCAAGTGCTCTTCCCATACTGCTTCGAGATCAAAGTACGGCCCGTTGAGGAGTGGCTTCAGAAAGGTTAAGCTTCTGGAGTGGGCAATGCCTGCGTTACGCTTGTGGTAATTTTCATCACTCGGTAGCACCCAATTTGTGTCGCGCTTTGCATCCTCGTACCGATACAACTTGACAATGCCCTGTGGCAAGCGTGTGGGAGAAGCTGAAACCTTAGTAATGGACTGGCGACGAGGAACTTCTAGGCCCGCAGCGTGAATAAGCTGTGGTGGGAAAGTGGTCAAAGAGGGGCTGTATGTGGTAAAGTTTCTCCCGCCGTAGGAGATGAGTGCTTTGATGTCGAGGCTTTGGCTCGCGGCTTCCTCGATGTAGTATGGAGTGCGGGATATGTATGCTGTTTGATATAGTCAGTGGTGTCTGCCTTGAGGTCATTCGTCCATCTCTTTTGCTCGTTCCACAATCTCCCTTCGGACGAGGGCGTAGATGCATTCACCACACTTAAAGTCCCCAACACCTATAGTAATCAGGCAATGAAAACAGGTACTCACAGATTAATCCAACCCCCTCCTCAAACTCACATCCCTCGCACTCTTTCAACAGATCCAGCGCCTTCTGCAGCGGAAATTCACCTCCATCTTCAACTTTCCCTGGTACCAACAGCTAACCCTTAGTCAGCATAGCCGCATCATTCCAGGAATCACATATAAAAACGACGCCGGTTTCAAGGCATACCTGTACAACAGCAAACCCCTCTTCGGCCCACTTTTTCAGTGGCTCAGGATCTAAATGCTTCTCACTCGGTTGCACCTGCGCATAATGATCGAGCACCAACACCAGGCCCGGTCCTCGTCCTCGCCGTGAAAGTGGTGCTTGGAGCGTGAGAGTTGGGGAGATGTATTGGGGTGCCGGGTAGCTTATATTTCCGTCGTCGTTGATGGTGGTGGTGGTAACTAAAGAGGGGTTAGGAGGAGGGGTAACTGGAGCACCGCTCATAATGGCAATTTGATGGCGATTTCGCGTGGTCTCGACTCTCGAGTTAGGTCTGCTTTCAAGGAGGGATGATGAGGGGAGGAGTTAATTGGCAAGAATTTCAGTAGAGCATTGTTAGGTTCGGAAATTGAGTAGAACTATAGATGTGAGCAATGCGGCAAGTGCGGAGACTTTGTGTACAGCGTACCTAGGATCTCATAACTTTGAACTGTGGGGTAAAGTTGCTCAGCAGGCTTGGAAGGAAAACAAAATTCTAAGCTGCGTTACCGACCCCCTGCCTAGTGCGCACTACCACCTTCCCCATATTGTTCCTATATGGAAGCTTGTCTCAAATTGAATTATGGTACGCATAGAACCAGGATATAGGTTTCTACTATATCTTCTAGCTTCTGTATGTTAGCATCTTGCGATTGGTTAGAGTAGTCCTTAGTAAGGTAAGAGTTATTAACATAAGTGACCTACCTATAGGACATAGAGTACGTCATGGACGAAGAGAACATATTACGCTTTTATCTTCAACAGGTGCTATCGCGGAGCTTTCGTCACGCTTAGGGCGATATGTGCCTGACGCTATAAACGAATGCATAGTTGGTTGGCTCCCGATACCATAGCCCTCTAAATTAGGCTTGCCTCTTGAGTAGCTAGGTGCGTTTCCCCCGCTTTTCCCACGAGTAATAAGCGACTCTCGACTAACATACCATGTTCCACCACCACAGAGCCCATAATATGTCTATGGCGTTGTCAACGTCCTCTGGGACTAACTGGTCCCCCTAAGTCAGGCCTATTCTTCTCTTGGTCTGCAGAGGTTGTCCACAATGCGGAACAAAAAACCCAGAGCCCACCTGCTCTATGATTCGAACTTATGCATCCTTTCTGTTGCAGCGCGCATCTACACCATACCCTCTGCATCAACTCGACGATACTATCACAGCATCAACCAGTCTCATAATTATCACACAAGAAAATTGGAGGCAAAAATGGACACTCACACACCCTCTAGTTCACGTGCTTACATGGCGGGAACCTAAATCCATACCCAAGTCTGATACAATCATTCAACCACTAACAATTGCTGTCACCTCGACCTCGTAGTAAATGTGATCCCTCGCCATAGACACAACCCCAAAGGCCGCACCCGGAGGCCTGTGCCCACCAGCCTCACGATCCATAAAATCCATCCACACCTCGTTCCAACCACGAAACACCACCTCTTGCTTGTCCAGCTCTGGGTCACCAATTCTTCTGACCACGTAATGGTTGACCGAGACGATGTCCCGAGGCGTGGCGCCTACAGCCTTGAGGCAATCGAGCAGGGATTGACAGGCCTCCTTGGCTTGGCTTGCCATGTCGGGGGCTGTAGTCCCGTCATCGCGTAGTCCAGTCTGGCCGGCGATTGTTATGAATTTGGATCCTGGAAGAATGGGTGTCACACAGCAGTGCGAGTAGGAGGGATTGGGCTTTTTGACGTTCGTCGGATTCAAGGTCTGGGGTAGAGTGGAGGAAGCCATGTTGTTTGTGTTATGCTATCAGACTTTAAAGATGTAAGAAGCAGAACGGTGATATGATGTTGGATTTTCGTACCGGTCTCCTGGTAATAAGCGGGCGGGCTCAATGTATAAGCAAGGTTGTAATGGGTGATTGATGTGATGGATCACTGAATTGTTGTGAGGGAGATGAGCCACCTTAAATACGGCTTTCTTCTTGGCCCTCCTGGAGGATCACGATCAGTTCCTGCTTTGAGTCCTCCGGTATCATCTCATGTGAATACCGCCGAGCATGGGAGCAACCGAAGGGCAGCTTCTGCAGCAAGGTAAAAAAGACACGCTAGTGACTGCCCAACGTGATACTGAAGTTGTGACAAGAGTTGTGACAATATGGAGCTCTCCTTTGAGTTTATCTCGGGAGTACTCATGCTTGAAAAGGGCCTTCTTCGGAGCTCTGCCTACTGTACGTACGCCCACAAGGAAATGTAGAGCTAGCCAAGCTTCTACAGGGAAATGGGGGAAATGTTAATTACTAGAATTGAGCACTAGTATACCATAGGTACCTAGTTTGTAAGCTGTTCGAGTCTAGATAGCAGCACAGTGGTTGGTGTCTCAATTCACTCCTTCCACAAAAGTACCATAAACTTGGCTCATGGAGAGTTCCATACCAATGGTATGCACTGTCGTAAACTTTAACCACAGATTAGAGTCTTATCGCAATCGAAGCGGGTACGTCGCCGATCACCCACGTGCCAAGAACGATGCATCATGCTATACCCTACACAGTACTGTGTTACTGTACGTGCCGCAGATCACAGGCAAGCTGCAGCTTGCATTCGTATGCGAATGATTATAGTGTCGGACGAAAAAATGAGGGCAAAGGGCAAACAGTCTTTTTGCCAAGCTCATTTAAGGGCCTTATGTAACGGGTAACGGGAATATAGCACTTCCCGTAGTCAAGGAGGGTCGCAGATGCGTACTACGGCTGCCAGCTGGTCGCGTAGTGATCTCCGTCGTGCATCAACGTATGGTACACTGGCAACCTTTTATATGACTGTGTACCTACCAATTGAATCGTTATGTAAGTAAATTGGAAGACAGTATATATTCATGATGTTGATGTATTCTACAAGCTATGTACTACTAAGGTTAAAGGATGTTAACAGTCTTTTAGAGCGGCTGATGCAGTATTTGTAACACTCATATATCCATCATGAATAATTTCAAGCTGAATCACTCTAATAACAGAGACCTTGAATCTCCAATCTGCATTCTTCTTGATATTCAGATTTATTCTGATAGGGCCGCTTAACTCCTATTAAATCCCCTCTAACCTTGGCACGGCGATAGGAAGGACTTACGCCGTAGCGACCCAACGCTCCCCCCGTCCCAAGGATTATCGCAAGCATGAGCCCTCGTATCCAGTTAAGCGGGGCCCGTCGTGTCGTTGTAACACAAGTAACTGCATAAGCGCTTGATGTGCTACCGGTAAACAGGAATGGGGGAATCATACGACGGGGTCCTAAGACTGACTTTGCCTAATCAAGGTAACAGCCCCCTTGGCGCGTAATATAATACGCCACGTAATACTACCCTCCCTTCTTCGCAACCCTTTTTTTTAATAGATTTTCCTTCCCTAACGCTAATATACCCTAATATTATACAGAAAAGGAGAGTTGTCATGTAATATTACATGCCAAGGAGCGCACTACCTTGATTATGCAAAGTCACCCTTAGGACCCCGTCGTTTAGCTTGTTGTAACCCCGTCGTAAAACTTCTCCCCCGGTATACGTACTTTTGGGGTGTTTGTACCCGTCGGGCGGGGCTGGGATAATTGTCCGTCGAGATCTGACGGGTTCTTATCTCAGTTGCTCACTCAGCAAAGTAGCCCAAGTTTCAAACGGGCTTAGGGCCCGGTAGTGCCTATCTTTACATGATGGGGGAAGGGGGGGGCGGGGTTCACGGGCTGGGATTGCATTGGTGTGGGCAGAGGCTTGGCACATCGGTTCGCATCCTGTCCAGGTGGTCGAGGTTTGACGATGGGGGCAGCTTCAGACATTGCTCAAACTGAGCGTCTTATTTGTGGAACTTTAGTAGGTAGACGACCACATGTGCCGAGGCTCAGAGCTGGAGATACGGTTGCCCATCATCATGACTTTGTTGCTATGTGAGAATTGTTCCTATAGTTGATGATTGCGTGCCTCGGAGTGAAGTACTTTACAGATTTGATATTTCGACTCCTTCCAGCATGCATGACCTTCCTGAAGTTCGCTTTTGCCTACCGGCTAGATACAATGGCGACTTTAGTCATCGCGCCGAGCTAACCACGATTCCTGTGACCATCCAAGCATTGTCACTACTATGCGTTTCCGGGAATTCATTACTAGGCGGCTGGTGCTTGTTCAGGCATGCTTTCGATCCCACGGGGCGGCCTGGAACCGGATGTGAGTTCAAGGTCCGTCCCGGAGCCAGGCTCATCAACCAGAAGTTCATCGGCGTAGACTATCCCCATAGGGTCTTGGTTGACCAAAGCTTGCACGTAAGGCTCTCGTGTACGCGGCCGGCCATCATAATCGGGGTGTAGAGCCCCCAGTGTATCAGGACCACCACTTTGTGACAAGACATTGTTCTCCTCGGGAGTTTGAGTGCGATTGGGATTGTAAGGAAGCGAGACTGCAGCTGGTATAAACTTTCGACGATTTCTGATCGAATTGAGACTTGTTCGAATGACCACGTATAGCTGCGGGACCATCCAGATGAACCAGCGCGTGAGCATGGTGAGCAACCCCCAGGTATACCTTCCTATGGCTAGAACCCAGACAGGCCAGGCGTAGGTCATCATACGCTTCCTGGGCTCAACCAGGACCGATTTCCCCATTGCCATCACCCAAGGTGTCCAAATGTAGCCCGTCGAATAATCCTTGCTTTTTTCGATGCCGAAGTTCAACAATGCAAGTCCCGAAAATATCCAAATCAAGTACTTCACTACTGTAGTGAGTGCTATAAGTCTACCAACGGCTACCTTCCCGATGGCCACAACCCAGGCGAGTTCCATGACAAGGCTTTTCTGAGAACAGTTTGACGGAGACAAGTATGATGTGGATCTAATGGCTGACTCCGTTGGTCAGTACACGACTCTTTCCTTGGAGCCTTCGAGATACGAGATTGCGACACCGACACAAGCCAATTTCGCAGACCGCAATGAGTGTTCGGCACAAACCCAAACCCCCAGTCTTTTCCTTCTTTAACCGCCTCTTCAAATTTCACCTCTCCCCTAAGGACTGATCCAATGTTGTCCTGGACCTGGGGCAAGCAGATGATCAAGTTCCGGACCTTGAGTACGTTGCTCTAGTAGAGATTCCAGTGATCGGATAGATTATGCTCGAAGTACTTGTAGGAGTCTGGTGTGCAGTGTGTCTGAGTTCCATGAAATAACGGCGGCTATAGAGGAGAGCGAGCGGTGCGATTGTCTCGTTTGGAAGCTGGAGAAGGTATGATGTTTCTGTATTGTTTTTGTGGATAGAACGCGAGCGAATCGTCTATTGATAGATGTAGCGATGTTGTCGATGCAATGGTATCAAGGAGCAGCCGTTATCCCATGTCAAAAAATGCCCGCAACGGCCCCTCCTTGACTGTTGTCACTACTTTGAAGCAGAAGGTTTGAGACGCTTGAGCACATGTGCAGCAGTCGCAATCGCTTCTTCGGGAAGGCCTAGTCAAGTTAGCATTGCTAGAGAAGGTACAGGAGAAATTTTCACGCTTACCAGCAACTCTCGCGACCTTGAGGGCATGGCTTTCCCGATTGACACCCTTTCGCAAGCGATGCACATATGAAAATTTCCCATTGGGCTCTTCGAGTACATCATTGCAATAGCAACCTAGTTTCTCAAAATCATTAGTCATGTCAGTGAGCGCATGGAAATGCGTTGCAAAAAGTGTCCGGCATTGATTAGCGTGGTAGAGATGATGGAGGCAGGCGTAGCTGACTGCGATGCCGTCTTCCGGTGTTGTTCCCCGTCCTACCTCGTCCATAATAACGAAAGAGCGCGGCGTGGCTTCCTTGAGAATCTGCGCAGTCTCGAGCATCTCGACCATGAACGTGGATTGGTCTTGATACAGATTGTCCGCCGAGCCAACACGACTGAAGATCTTGTCGACCAGTCCGATCTCTGCATACTCGGCGGGCACAAATGATCCTGTTTGTGCCAGAATAGAAATAAGCGCATTCTGCCGGAGATACGTGCTTTTTCCAGCCATGTTTGGTCCTGTAATGAGCCATATGCGTTCCTTGTCGCCAAGCTGACAGTCATTAGGTGCAAACTTGCGTCCTTGTTCAAGCAGTCCACTCTCCACGACTGGATGACGGCCTCCCACGATGTTGTGATTAGGTTCGGCGCTCAAGATTGGTCGAACAAAGCTCTTTTCCACCGAGAGCAGCGCGAAGGCACATGCTACATCAAGCTCGTCTAGTACAGCAGCGTTCCGACGTAGCTTCACGAGACATCGAATGACCTCCTCCCGCAGGTCTCCTAGCACGCGTTGTTCTTCATTTCGAATGCGATACCGTGTCTCGTCCATCCGCGCTCCTAGTTGAGTCCATTCGGGTACTTGGAATGACCGGGTAGATTTGCTGCTGCTCAAGCTCTTTGGGTAGCGAGCCGTAACACGGGTCACATCCTTGCCTTTGACATGTGCGATATGTGCAAGATTCGGCGTCCACTTCAACACCAGACTATCTGTGCCCAATGTTTGCCGGAGATCGTCTTCTAGCTTATGCTTCGTTTCACCCATTGACTCTAATGTATTATGTAGGCGTTCTAAAATAGGGCTCGCGTTTCTTCTCATGATGTGTACGTCTTCTCTTCCGTCTGTCGCGCTTTTGATGCTTCCAACTATCATATGACGCTTCGGTTGGATGCGTTTCGGCAAATGTTTAAGGTCCTCTTCCCCGGCTTCGCGTCCCAACACATCTTGTGCCAGATCTGACATCTCACTTGCTTCCTCGTCTTCAATGCGATGATACTCGGATAGACCCTCTTCGTCGATAGCGTTCTGGATGCGTTCCGCAAGCTCGAGCGGGTGTATCACATCTAACCTCCGTGCCAGAGACTGGATACAGGTTCGCCTCCGGGTGTCTGATGTAGATACTACGGAATCATTGGAAATGGCCGCCCTTGATGCTGCGTGATTACTGAGGACGTCGCAGATGTGGGCTGTGGTAAGGATCGTCTTTGAAAGCTCCATAAGATCATCTGCATCCCCGCGACCGTATGTGAACTTCGTTACTAATCGAAGAGAATCGAATGTTTGCTCGAGTAGTGCAACGATATCCTGCCGTAGTTGTGGATATTGTATCATCTCTTCGACTAGATCTAATCTGTCATTGATGGTAGACAACGACATCGACGGTGCCGCTGCGTCAATTTAGTACTGCTAAGAGAACAGGTCAAATTGAACTTACACAAGCGTTGGGTGAGCAGTCTAGTCCCACTCTTGGTGACCGTCATTTTTAGAGAGTGCAGTAAACTCCCTTCATAAGTGCCGTCTCGAATGGTGTTGCGAATCTCAAGAGCCCGCAAACTGTTCTTGTCGATATTCATATGCTCTTCCGCTTGGTGTCTTACAGGAGCCTGCAGACGTGTCCTCGACCCAAGAAGCTGATGCTTTACATAATGTAAGAGAGAACCTCCTGCCGCGATTTCACTCGCAGTGAAATCTGCCGTGTCAAAGTCTTGCACCACGTCTTCCAACATCGGTATCCAGTCTTTCACGGTCAGGGGGGTCTCAGAAGGCTCCTGAAATGTAATCACATGGCCGTCTTCTTGCAGAATTGATACAATGCGAGAGTAATCCCGCTCCTCAAAGATGCTGTCCAGTACAATCTCTCTAGGTTTGATACGAGCCACGGCTGAGGGCAGGGATGCGATATCCGTATTCTGAGTCAAGAAATCACCACTGGACAAGTCGATCCAGGCAAGTCCCACTTCTGTTCGCGGCAAATTGAGAACGGAGGATACGCTAGAACTACCTGGGCTGTTCTTCACAGCATTCTCCTTCTCGAGCACCCCCGGATCTACATGGATACTGAGGAGGTAATTGTTCTCCCAAGGATCCATGAAGTGCTCATCGATGAGCGTGCCAGGCGTGACGATACGAGTCACCCGTCTAGTGTATTGGGGCTCGCCTCGAGCTTTTGTGGGCGCATCGTTGATAAACTCATCACTAATGGCAACATGCTTGTTTAGATCCTGGACGAGAATCTTAAGGTAGCGGTCTAACTGGTAGGCAGGAAAGCCAGCCTAGGATTATCAGTCATCTCTGCTAGGCGAGGGGCATTGTTATTACACACCATGGATATCGCTGGCTTCTTGCTACCCTTGAGAGCCTTTCTCTTTGCCTTCTTCAAATTTAGAAGCGAAGCAAACTCATCTGCGTGTTCGAAATACAGCTTTCCTTATTAGCAGAGGACGCCATATGGATTGCTGATGTACCTCATAGAAGCCACCAACTCGTGTGACTACAACGCAATGGCTAAACTTGAGCATGTTGTTGCGCACTTGCTGCAGCAAAGGAGGGTACTCTGGCTCCACATCTTCTTGGGGTGGGAGTGCATTGTCTCCAAGGGCGCCCTGGGGTAACTCATCGAGTGCTAGAGTAGCCTTCTTTTTCGCACCCCGATGCTGATGACTTAGTCGCCATATTGAGCCAATGTGTTGTGCGGCACGTGGTCTCGCGCTCGGCCGCGTTAATTCCAGAAAAAGGCGTGGCGCTGTCTTGTATAGACGACGCGATGCAACGCGATAAATTATACGTTGTGGACATTCACGACTCGTTACAAACTGCGCATATCTGAGCAGCATTCTTTTGGAGCGAATTAGATGAAGTTTGCGGTGTGGGCTGGAGGCGCGGCGATGGTCATGCAAGGTACGCGTCTTGATGTGGTCTAGCCATGACGGCGAGAGTGGACCGCGGCTTGCTCGCGGGGTAAAGTATTCGGAATTCATCCCATTGACGTATTCCGAGCATGCCACCGCAAGCACAAGCCGACTTCTTCGACACTGATATCATCCTACAGAAAAGATGGCGCCTCAATTCGAGCCTATGAAGAATGACTTGATCCTGCGCACAGCGAGGGGTAAGATAGCTTGTCGTCATCTCTGACGAAATGTTCAATCAACAACTAACAACTGCCAGGTGAGAAGGTTGAGCGCCCGCCCATCTGGGTGATGCGACAGGGTAGGCTCTTCAACTGTCATGCTGTCTATTACGCTGAAACTCTTTAGCTGGACGTTATCTACCCGAGTACCACGAGGCAAAGGGAAAGAACGACTTTTTCGAGTGCTGCCGTAGTCCCGAAATCGCATCCACACTCACACTTCAGCCAATCGAGCGGTACGAAGGCCTCATCGATGCAGCCATCATCTTCTCCGACATCCTTGTCATTCCACAGGCAATGGGAATGGAGGTCATCATGGTAGACAAGAAGGGTCCACACTTCCCCGACCCCCTTCAGACACCAGAAGACAAGCAGTACAAGGAGGTGCTCGAGAGGGAAGTGGATGTTGCGGAGTCACTGGACTATGTGTACAAGGCCATAACATTGACACGGCAGAAGCTGGCTGGCCGTGTACCGCTTATTGGGTTCTGTGGTGCGCCGTGGACCCTTTTATGCTACATGGTGGAGGGAGGAGGCAGCAAGCTGTTCATCCAAACCAAGACCTGGGTCTACAAGTATCCAGAGGAGAGCAAGGCGCTTCTGCAGAAGATTGCCGAGCTCTGCGTCGAGTATCTCGCTCTGCAGGTACAGGCTGGAGCACAGGTGAGCACCTCAATATAGCTACTTGACCTGGGCTGACAATTTGCTAGATGATACAAGTATTCGATTCCTGGGCCGGCGAACTATCGCCTACGTCTTTCAAGACCTTTGCTTTACCCTATCTCAACTATATCGCTGACAACCTCCCCGCACGCCTCAAGTCGAAAGGCCTCGAGCCTGTACCCATGACCGTCTTCGCAAAAGGAGCGTGGTACGCGCTTCCCGACTTGTTCGAGTCGAACTACAATACAATTGGTCTGGACTGGCTGCATGATCCAGCAGAGGCATACAAACTTGCTAGAGCGAAGGGCAAGGTCTTGCAAGGCAATGCGGATCCTGGTGTGTTGTATGGTACCCGGGAAGCGATCACTAAAGTGGTGGAGGAGATGGTCGCGGGATTCGGAGGTGGAAAGCAAGGCTGGATTGCAAACCTCGGCCATGGTAAGATAAAGGTCCATCGATGTAATATGAGGAAACTAACATTCAGTAGGCATAACACCTTTTGTCAAGCCAGATGATCTGAAGTTTTACTTCCAGGAGATTCATAGATTAACAAGCTCATAGACAGGTTTAATATGAACGAGCGAAGGTTCAATCGTCTTCCTCAGCGATGTCTTCATTCCAATTTTGAGCCTTTCCTTTTATGAACTTGGCCATCAATTGCTCGCACTCCTGATCCTGCAACACCTCAACCTGGACACCTTTGCTCTCGAGATAGTCTTGTTTTCACCAACGACGACCCCTGTGGTTTTGTACTTGAAACAGGCTCCAGCGCACATGTCCAAGGGACCAAGTGTGGTGTACATGGTCGCACCTTGGTAAGCTGCTGCTGGAAGTCGGCCCGCAGCCTCCAACGCTGAAAGCTCAGCCTGGTCCAAGTGACTCCAAGTCAGATTGCGCCTCTGTTGTGAACAGTGTACGATGAGGCCAGTCCACAGCTATGTAATACGTGTAGCATAGCACTGGCCTCTTGTATGCGCATATTGTGTCCGCTGCCAGGAATTATGCCATGAGTAGATACTAGACAGGCACCAATAGGCACCCCTTCCTCACTGCTGCCTTTATAAGCCTCCTCCAAGGCTGCCTTGGAAGCCGATATCTTTGCAAGACATGACGTGAAGTGACCACAGTACCCAAATAAATAGAGTTTGCAATTGCGCAAGGAAATGTCCATTACAAGCAATTACGCAGGGACTCGATCGCTAATCGCCTTGTTTGGCGATAAGGCCTTGCGATCTGCTTTTACCCGATTGGCTCAGGGAATTGGCCACAGCGTCTTTTCTTTTTCGAGCCTCTGTTTACCATTGCTCGTGTCAGGAAATGAAGTGTGCATTTGCCGCAAGTGGGAGCCTTCACTGTCAGACTGTTGCAGCTGTCTGTGGCTGGCGGACATGGTGTTGCACAGGAAGCTGAAGTGTGTGCACCGGCGAAGCAGTCTAGCCGACTCCGCGCAGGGCTGTTGGGGCGCCGTGGAAGGGCATCGAAACAGTTGGAACGTTCTCTCGCTCGGCGCAGCCGGTGCATTAGCAACATCCTGGTTACTACTTTTAAACCAACAAGCGTTCGCCTCTACTGCCCTTTGGCACAAGACAACAAAATTACTAACTGCTGCTTCGAGTCACCTGCGTGAACTCACTGAGACTCAGTTTCCTGGCCGACGAAGATTAGGTAAGCGCCGTCGTTGGTTTGCGCAGTGCAAGTCGCCCAACCGCAGCCTTCTCGACAAGGCTGACTCCGTTTGGGTGAAGGCACGCTGTGTTATAGGCCTTGTCCGCTGACTAGAGTATATAAGCCTCTCAGCTCCCAGCGACTCGTACTTGCACCTGCACCTGCACACTTCTCGCACAGATTCTCACTCGACCCTCAGCATACCAGTTTTGCGACCCCGCTAGCCCCTCGTCCCCACCTTCAACACACAAAAACACCGCGCTGCGACCATGGTGAAAGACCAGAAGTTCTACGACATCCTTGGGGTATGTACATTCGCACAGGGGCCCGCGACTGCCTTACTAACGCCCGCAGGTGTCGCCGGACGCCACAGAAGCACAGCTCAAGTCGGCATACAAAAAGGGCGCACTGAAATGGCATCCTGACAAGAACGCACACAACCCCGAAGCCTCGGACAAGTTCAAAGACCTCTCCCATGCCTACGAAGTCCTCTCTGACCCGCAGAAGCGACAACTATACGACCAATATGGTGAAGAGGGTCTCGAGCAGGGTGGAGGCGGTGGCGGCATGGCTGCCGAAGATTTGTTTGCCCAGTTCTTCGGCGGCGGTGGTGGTCCCTTTGGCGGCATGTTCGGCGGTGGCATGGGCGGAGGACGTGAACAAGGTCCCAAGAAGGCGCGCACCATCTCACACGTCCACAAGGTGTCGCTCGAGGATGTTTACCGCGGCAAGATCTCCAAGCTCGCACTTCAAAAGTCTGTCATCTGCCCCAAGTGCCACGGCGTTGGCGGCAAGGAGGGTGCTGTCAAGAAGTGCGCCGGCTGCGATGGCCGCGGTATGAAGCACATGATGAGGCAAATGGGCCCTATGATTCAGCGCTTCCAGACTGTCTGCCCCGACTGCCAGGGAGAGGGCGAGATCATCCGCGACAAGGATCGTTGCAAGCAATGCAACGGCAAGAAGACCATTATCGAGCGCAAGGTGCTCCATGTTCATGTTGACCGCGGTGTCAAGAGTGGCCACAAGATAGAATTCCGTGGCGAAGGTGACCAACTACCCGGTGTCGAGCCGGGTGATGTTGTTTTCGAGATCGAGCAGAAACCGCATAGCCGCTTCCAGCGCAAGGATGACGACCTCTTCTACCACGCCGAGATTGATCTACTGACTGCTCTTGCTGGTGGACAAATCCACATCGAGCACCTTGACGAGCGGTGGTTAACCGTCGACATCATCCCCGGCGAGTGCATCAGCCCTGGTGAAGTCAAGGTCATTCGCGGCCAGGGTATGCCCTCATTCAGGCACCACGACCACGGCAACCTCTACATCCAGTTCGACGTCAAATTCCCCGAGCGATTGGAGAGCGCTGACGGCGGCCCATTGTCGCCTGAGCAGATTCGTGCGCTCGAGTCTGTACTGCCACCCCGAAAGGTCCCCGACTCCCTGCCTCCGCCAGACGCCATGACTGAGGATTTCACACTCGAGACTGTCGACCCCAATCGGGAGTCACAGCGCGCGCGTGGAATGGCCGAAGAAGATGACGAAGACGACATGCACCCTGGTGCCGAGCGTGTCCAGTGCGCTTCTCAGTAAATGGAAGAGTGAGAGGTGCAAGGATAGCATAATTTACGAGCACGAAGTGACGCTGTACACGAGAGCATCGAGGGCACATATGGAGTTGATCATAATAGTGGAGTCGATGGGTGGTGGGGGTGGTTTTGCATGAGAGAAATGCGTTTCTGGGCGTCTGATCATTCTTGACGCCATACCTACCGAGGTGTCTGCTATGGCGTCCAGCCATGCGATCAAATCCTCTCTTCTCTTTTGTGGCGTGTCGATTGCTATAATAGACCCGGCAATGGCGGATTCATTCCCCTTGTTCCTCATGCCGAATCGGCATCATTACTATCTCTCTGCGACTTTGTCTATTTGCTGGTCCCAAGGCGTTTTATGAGAGCTATAGATGGGGCGTAGTGGATATCTATATGTCCAGAGGCGGGGTTTTTGAACATGCATTTGTTGAGAAAGAATAGGATGTGGTTCGTTGTATGACTATGTTTTGTCCTCGTTATGTGATTTTGTCCGCTTACTTTCGCTATTCTCGATGATGAAAGTGAATTCTCATTTTTGTGCCGTTGCAATTGTCGAGGCATGTCAACAAGATAGGCTCTCACATCCTATTCCTTGCTGCTACTAGCATGTCTAGTCTAGTCTCGTCCATTATTAGATCTCGGTCATGTATATCCTTCTTCCACATCCATCATTACAATTGTTATAACACTTCTTTGAAGAATACTTTGACGTCATTTGTTGAATCATTACTTTTGTCTCCGCCTTGCCTTGTCTAGCTGTTGTCTTATCCCATCTCATCTCGGCCCATGACGACAGAAACTATACCGTTCAGAGGGCTTGATATTATCACATGTGCCTATGCTTCATGCAACATGTCTTACGCTCATTAGGGCAGTAGAACTAACGAGGTCGGTATTCCCTCTGCTAGACGTGGCTTGTTTGGGCTTGGTGGGAGGGGGAGGTGTGATAGAGATGGAGTATTGAGTGGTGAGAGGAGTGAGGAAGGGGAATGCGGAGATTATTCTGTTGCATCGGCAGATGCAGTAGTAGGTAAGCTGCTTTCGGTACATGGATGCCACATATAATCAAGGGTGACGAGTAATCTGATTCAGTAGTCAAGAAAGTGAGATGGTCTAGAAAATCATGTCCTCTAATCAAGTGTGAATACCCCAACACATCTAAAACCCAATACTCTTTGCTACATGCATGCATGAATCCAACTATTGGATTCGGTAGATCAGACGTTGAATTTTGCCTGTTGATAGGCTAGGTTGTGGAGTTCACAGGCATAATTGTGGGGGTTACACGACTCTTCATTAGCTGTCAAATGATCCAATCAACCCCCCGTTCCTAGATGATAGAATGCTGTACGACACACTAAAGAGTAATGGCGTAAGTCACACCATGTACTGAGATGAAGTCAATTACATTGAGGCGCAGCAGGGGTAATTGGAGTGTGGCGATGCGGTATTTGCAATCCACAAACCCCTCCCGACAACAACTATGTGAAGTGCGCTACAAGTTGTGATGATTCTTCTCAATCTGTGAGACTCACAGATCACTACGCACGAGTTAGCATTCGAATTCCATCGCAAGCATGCATTTCTATCCGCCAACCGCAGGCCAATTGTCTGCGGAATATATCACTAGCACCAAACTTCACGACTGTCCTTCCCACTTGAAGGACCTGATTGATCCTGCTCTTCGCTCTCTACATCTTGGACCGGGTTTTTGCACCGCTGACAATCTATACGGGTTGTCGTACCTACTTCTGCTGATACTGAATTATGCCTTCGCCTTCATGGCGTTCTGCGCCGTCTGGAAAGCCTTGAGTCGTTTCCGCTGGTGTAGAGCTGTGTTCAGGATACTCCAATGGAGGAGTCGTGGGCTGGAGACGATGCAGGGAGACGAGGACGTTGTCAGAGCTGAGAGGGGGGAGAGAAAGTCGGCCAGGGTGAGTAGTACATGCGTGTGGTAGTTCAGCCGCTCACATTATGATAGCCAAATTGTTATGCAGCTCTACACGGGAGTAAAGAGAAGGTCTGATCTAGATGCTTACGTGTGACGTTGAACGCGCCGTGCGATGATGCAGTCGGCAGGTTGGGTCGACATGCGGGCGCGGGCGCTAGTTGAATAGTGTGCCAATGGCGTGCACCACTCTCCACTCTCCACGTTCAGCTGCCAGGTTTTGCACTTCACATCCTTTCCATCACCAACACTTCAGAGGCCGGATGGGAAGTTTACACACGTCATTAGAAAAGTGAGAAATTGTCCCAATCATTCATTGTGCAGCCAATTTTTGTACAACGTCTCGCAGAGGTTGCCACACCTGACACGTTATTTGTTCACGCCTCTCAAATCTGAAAGGAGCAGCTACCATATAATCCACAAATAGGAGAGGCAGACGAGAGAATTGATCTCTTCGCAGCATATTATTCAGCATGACCAGCGCCACATTTTATGTCCTGGCAATCGTCGGACTATCCCTGTCTTTCCTTCTCAGCACATGTGTACTTTGTTATATCCTTGGTCTTTTCCCTCTGCTACGCGAGCTCGCCGATAAAGCAAAACGTGGCCGCGCTCAGAAAGCCAGGTTCAAACCTGAAGAGATTGAGCTTGAATCTTTTTCCGATGTACAACGCAGAGCAAGAGAGCGCAGACGCATTGAAGAGGCTAAAAGACGAGAGACGAATAAGATGAGACGAGAAGCAGGGTATTACGAAGATTTAGGCAAAGCGTATCGCAGGTCGTGAGGGCCTCAGAGTTATGATTAGCTGGACAGGTGAACAAGCATGTGTAGCTGCTTGCGGCGTCCGTGGTAGGCATCTTCGTTTGCCTTTGCGTCAAACAACGAACGCATGCGCGTTTGTCACTGCATACGCGACGCCGAATATGCCTCTCATGCAACGATCACATCCCACATACATACTTTCCGAAGCCTTAAATTTCCGCGCCTGGAAAACGTTCATTATCGGCCTGCTATAAATCGAAAAGGTTGCGACATCAGTCATGCCATCACTTCCCTCTACTGCTGAGTTGCGCCCATCTACCATCGACTGGCCGATCATCTGTACACTTCTCATCGTTGCTGGCATTATCACCTTCCAAACGATGGTGGTGTTTGCTTTTCTTCGGATCCACACAGTGCGTAGCGAGATGCGATGGAGGCTACTTCGCGAGAAGGGCTTGGTCATTGTGGACGGTCCAATGCTTATTTGGGCGGACGACCTACCACCCCGACCTACACTTTCCACCTTCAATTTGCATGGCAATCTGCATCAGTCCAGATATAGGGTTTGACTGCAAGCTCGATGATGCAAGTTTGACAGTCGTGCTTGCGGTTCTCTGGTAGCCTCTTGCGATTTATGGTTGCTGAATGACCCGCGTCTTGGCAAGTCATCTTCCACACCGCCAGTATGTCTTCAAGCTTCCTCTTCCACATCGCACACAAAATCACCGATCCACATCAATCTACCACACTTCTGAATATTATTCACAATGTCAAGCAACAACAATTCCGGTTCATCCTCAGCGAATGCTGGCGGTAGCAGCAACAGCAAAGGCGGCTATGTAGTCACAGACTCTGGTACCAATAGTCAAGGCAACCACTACTGTTCGCGCGACTACGGCTCGAGCGTTTCAAACCCGAACAGCTACCACTACTCCAACACGTAAGTCACCCCAACGATACCAATAACGCACGTACTCATGCATCTCAGCAATGGCTCGTACTATTATTCCAACCCTGATGGGTCAACATACTACAACAATGGTCGCGATTCAGCTTCCTACAGAGCTCCAGGAAGTAATTAGGTTGTATGTCAGATGGTATAAGGGCGATGAGTACTGCTGGACTTTTGTATTGCCTTTCGGAGTTAAATTGGTCTAGCAACTCAATAGTTACCTCAGATGCACACTCAATGTAACAGACTAGGCTCAGTCGTGACTTACTTCCATCCCTACATGCCATATTGTAACCACCTCGACGGCTCGAACAGTGTCACGCTCATGTCTTCATTATAAATGGGATCGATGTCTATCAGGCGCATACGTTTGCTTGACACTATCTGCTTAAGTACATGCTAGCTGCGCTTCAAATCCAAAACAGACCACAAGAGGCTTCTCTAGTAAGAACGAACCCCTGATTGCCAACTATGCTTCACCAACGAGTCATAAGACTCGACTAGTTGGGACAGCCAGTCTCCTCGTCACAGAAGTTCTTGCCCTTGGGGCAAGGCTTTCCTCTCCTAGTACGAGTATCGCAACAATCGGCGTCCTGCATCAAACCGACCATTAGCAACATGAGCATGACGAGATGCTTGAGAAGACCTACGCATTCCTGAGGTGTAATGCCAAAGTACGAACAGTAGTTGTACCGATCAGCACCGACATTGCAAGCTCCTTGACGATTGCAGGCGTCGACGCCGTTCTGGCCTCCCCAGCAGCAGTTTGGGTCAGTGCCGCCACCAATACTGCACTGTACAGTTTTGTAAGCATTGAGACGTCACCATGTCGTGTGTAGAGTGTATATGCTGCACAAATATTGGATTGAGGGGGACTTACAGCCGCATTTGCAGAGCCGATGGCGACTACAGTAGCAATGATTGTGGTGAAGAAACGCATTTTGATGATGATTTTGATGATGAAGATATGTGTCGAAGTTCTGTTGTTTATTGAATTGTGAAGTGGATTGAAATGGTTGCTAATCACCTTTTCGACGGCCAGGCGTTACTTTATACCTGTTCAGCGAGAGAATCCACACATTCTCAACCTTATTTATTTCACGTTGTACACCCTCCAGACTTTGACAGGACCGAATACCAATGTTGAGAGTAGGATCGAATCTGGCACTTCCTCGTTCTAGCTGTCAACACATCGTCAGGCTGCATCTGCTATATTACCTCTCGGTCCTAATGTCACGCATAGCTCTTAAGATCTACAGTTGTTCGCGTCACCTAACGTATACTACCAATGATTGCTGTGATCATCCCGCGTTCAGCCTACAGCTGAATACACTGTACCATGCCAAGACTACGAATACGATATTCTCAGCTTGGTACGATGTCGGACCGACTATGAGTCCGAGTATGGTTTGCGATCATAATCTTTGCGGATCCATACGGGGGACAGTCTGCGCCATGAATTTTGACGCGTTGGAGGAGTTCTCCTGTTGGGCAGGCATTGCAAGCCGGTCTTTGTTCACTAGATACCATAGGTAAGCATCGCTCACTACACTACCTATTTCCAAGGCAAGTTCTGCGCACTTTCTCGAAGAGCCAATGTGCCTACTTATTACAATGCCGCTCACGGTGCCACTAAAGTCGCCACTCTTTCTATTATAGATGGACGATCTGCATCGACCGAGCATTGTTGTCTGTCTGACGTAGTAGACACGAGAGGCATGGTACTTCAAGGCTGTTCCTCGTTCTTTCTTCTACGCTAGGTACTTAATAATTTCTCAGGGGTCCACTATGTATGTAGATCCGGGACCGAGAGACTGACCGCAAATTAGACATACAACGTGAAATCTGGAGTGATATACATTTATAACGGGTTAGTGATGTATTAGGATAATTTGCATTGTTTACCAACTTAGCGAAATAGAATAGCAAATGCATTGTTTAGGGGAATGGGATGATGGCGGTCCTTCGAGCCCAGGAGTCACAGTAATGTCCTCTGTATTGTATGCTTGCGGGCGGGTCTCAAAGGATCGTGTAAGGCCTATTGGATAGTTACCAAGAAGCTAAATTTGCTAAGCTCCAGTAAGAGATCTTCGCCGCCACGGAACATTGGGTGGAGAAGCTGGATAGTAGGGGCTCCACGAGGAGGCATGCAACTGACTCTTCAACCCTAGTGTTAATGTGCTCCTGTGTCACCGAGCAATTAGATAGAGTGATGGTACTGAAGTCCCCAATTTCTTCAAATGTTACTGGTCCAAGATCGAAGATCGCTATGAAGTCCATCTTTTTGGGCTAGACCAGGAGCATCTATACATTGATGTCGGCTTCCAAGGACTCGATAGTATTGGTAATATCCCAACCCGAGAGATACCTTGCATTGTGTATACGGAGTTTTGTAAGCGCTAATCTCCACATTCGAAAAGTAGCGTGCATTTCGATTATTTTGAGGACTCCAACTCGGTGTGACGTCACAACCAACGAATTGTTTTAACACTTCGAAAGATACTTGTTCAGAATATAGGTACTTCTATAGCGCTCCAAATGAATCTACTATCACTAGTTGATCATTTTTGCGTCTTTTTGAGTCGGCATGAATACCAGAATACACTTTGAGTTTGCCACAAAATTTACCTGGCACGTAATCTGCATCACTTCCTACCAAAGCTGCAATGTTGAGGACGCTCAAATTAAATGGACCGATTCATTCAATATCTGGAACTGAAATCCTGATAGATGATAAAGTTCCTAAAATTGTGCCGTGGTTACGTTGACTGTGGAGCTCGATGCATGCAAGTTGATAGGGAAGGCCGATGAGTGTGCGGATCGGAATGTTACTACAATTCATGACTTGGTGTAGTACCTCTCTATATAAGTTAGGGCTAAACCACACATATTGGTAGTCAAACACACGCACCGCTTTCGCCCATATCACAATATATCATATCTACCTCACTCAACCGAACCTCCATCATGAAGGCTTCCTTAATCATTGCTGGTATTTTCTCGCTCGCTTTGGGAGTGAGTGCCCAAGAAGCAGGAAGCGTGTTGGGCCGTCAAGACAAAGCAAAATGTCAAGGCGAGAAGGACAAAGCAGTAAGCCAAACCAATTCCCACTTTCCAAGAGCCTCGTATCACATCACATCACCTCACATCGTGTCATTCCCAACTCTTCAGACTGCTAATCGGCCCTCGAATAGTGCGATGAATCTTGCGATTGCTGCTTTTCCTCTGAACGGGCATGCTTCTCCCAGTACGGTTACACCGCCGGCCAGATCTTCTGCCCTCTGCACAAGATCTGTACTACCGCTTACGGCATCCCCCGCACCAAATGTGTAAGTTCATATTTCCCATGAAGGAGTGCCTGTGTGATTGAAGCAATCGTTAATTCATCAAAAGAATGCCGACTGCTGCTCCATCTCTACCGGATTGGGCCGTGGATGTCCTGGCAAATAAGTTTGGATTGCGTCGTACAAAGATATCTATGCATATTGAGCACATCAGAATGCCGGGCAAATAGATATGTTGGAAGCGGAATGATGTGGAAGTGTAATTATATTGCTAGTTATACGAGTATGGGAGACTCCGCACGCAGGACTAGCATAAAATGCGAGCGGCAAGCACGACTTAATTTTCCCACTTTGGTGAACAACTATACCTACTTCAGGGTGATTCAATAGAAAAATATCACTCCCATAAGGCGCAGAATGCTGGCACGTTACTATCTCTTAATGCTAAAATGAAGACGATGATGGTAGGTGTAAATGTGTCCAACGCCTAAGATACAGGCGTTGCAGTACTTGTCTCATTCTCAGTGTATTACGAGCATATTAGATATAATAAGACTTGTGTGGGCTACAATATAAGAATATGTGTGGTCCAAAGATGCTATAAATAACTGTGTTCAGCGCTTATGATATGATGCTCTGCTTAGCGGGCTGTCTTCCCTACCATATTATAATATGATCATTACAAGTGGTCATTGAATTCCTGGATTCCCAGATGAGGCAGGGTATGTCGCCAAAAACTGCGTTCTTCTAGAAAATATCATCTCGTTCATGCACAGGTAAGAATCAATACCTTAAAAGCCTCTCGTTCATGCACATGTATAAGTTAACACCATGAAAGCCTCTCTAACTACCACCTATATGTCTCCCCCCGCACCTAAGAATGAGTGTCCAAGACTATCGTGTAATACCTGCCAGGTGAAGCGAATGAATTCACGCTCTTCATTTCTTCTGAGCCAATATGAGAGACTGACGTCTTCAACCGGTGCCATGATGAATGCGACTCCTACCAACAATTTTAAGAGAGCATCCGGGCTTCAACCAGCTGGGTTACCTTTCCGTTATACTAGATACACTAAAGGCATAGGTAGGTATTCATTATGAAGGCGATAATGCCAAAAATGGTCATATCTGCATAGGGGATAAAATATGCAGATATTGCATCCCTAACATCAATTTCGGCTCCATCTCTGCTAGTAAGGACTACCATCGGTTGCTATAGCAAGGAGGTTCAACGTGTCTTGTTGGAGAGTCTCTATGCGTGATAGGACGAGTAGCGTGGGTATGATGTAACTTAGGCTACGCACAGGATGACTGGAATCGCCTTTTTTGGCGTTATGCGCAGCACCAACTCTTATGGCAGCGTCCAGCATACGTAGTACCTAATGCAGCGTCAACTCTCTATACCCGCAGCCATATTCACATCATGTCAATTCGATAGACCAAACACTCATGTTCTGGCATGCATACATACCCATATACAATCATAGTGACCTAAAATTCACAAGTTAGTGACAAACGAAAATAAAAGACCAACGTTGAAGTCGCCCACTCCTACCCCTCCTAGCCCACCATCCAGCAACCAACGTCCCCCACCCCCACACAACATACTGTAGTACCAAAAACCAGCCAGCGCAAACCCCATACATCAGCTCACCCCAATAACTCGCCCACCTGTTCATCCCCATCCTCATCCCGCAACCCATTCCCCCTCCCCCGCGCACATTACCCAAAGCAGCAACTGTCGAAACCAGGCGTTGGGCTTGGAGTGCCCCCGACGCCGAAAAAGCCTACAGTAGTTAGCTGCTTGAGAAGGATACCATGACGTACGTGCAAGGATCCACACTTGTCCTGTGCTAGTTAGTTGTTAGCTTTGAAGCGAGAGGGTCGTTTGTGTAGCTACTATACTAGATATGTAGGTACATGCACTTGTACATATACATGGTATGCATTCACAGTAAGTAAGTACAGCACGTATGATACCTTTTCATTGTCCAGCACATTGTGGCGTTGCAATTTTGCAAGCAGCCCGCTCGTGGTGGCAAATGTGTCAAATTGCAATGTTTCATGTTGACAAAGCGGCTAGTGCGTACCGTAACTACTCTAGTCAACAGTCCGGGCCTTTTGTTTGTTGCAAGAACATGGGAGACGAGTACTGTATGTACATATAGTATCTACGGTATAATTTCAGTTATTATTATGGGTGGTGTTTGGCCGAATGCAGGGGATAGGGTAGTTGAGGATGTGGTGAGGTTTTATTTTCGGGGAGTCACGAGAGGGTCTTGTTACCGGGGTATTCCCAGGGTGGCGATGGGATGGGGGCGTGGAGGTAGGTAGGTAGGCAGAAAGGTAGGTAGGTAACAACCTGAGTGATTCATGAAGACGTGGAATTAAAAAGGGAATACATTCGTCTTCTTTACAAACTAACAATTAAGCATTACGTCCCAAGCTTCGTTGGCTCTGCACGTCCGGAGGGTATAGGATGGGTATTCAAGCATCACCATAACATAGCATAACATAATATACTACACCAGTGCCAACCACAATCTCAACCTAGTACTACATATAAACTAACATACCCAATCTAGTAACCCACCACACCACTATAGAAAATAGGTCTCCCTCTTGGCTCTCCCATCTCGTTCTTAAAAAAAAAGAATACCCCCGAGGCCTAGCAGTTTACATGGGTCTTGCCCTTTTTTTCCGGCTTGGGGACCGGGCCACATTACTGTACTACGTATATAGTATAGCTGAGTACCGTACCGGTGTGAAGGACGGGGACGGGCTCGGCCGATAAAAGGGCTGTGTGCGGGCTGGGCACGGCGAAATGGGGGATTGGTGGGGTGGGGTTTGGATGGGAGAGAGAGGCGTGGTGGTAGTGAGGGGGAGGAGAGGGAGTGCAGTGTTGGTTTTGGATTTGATTGGAAGGGATGTGGTGTTTAGGTGTGATTGGGGAATATTTGATCTTTATATGTTTGTGGATATGACATTTTCTCAAGAGTTCCTAAAAGAAAAAAATAAACGCCTGTTTCGATGCCGCGTAAAACGTGATTCAAGAAATGCTAAACGCCCCAGTATGCTTTAAATATTGCCCCATCGTTAAATATACTAGAAATTTATAGCTCATCCCGTCTTGGGATGTAGACTTTCCAGCTTCTAGGACCGGGTGTCATGCCCAACCACCAGTTGTACAACCGGCCCATTTCGAAGACGAAAATTTTGAAACTAAAGTCGTTGTTAGTATTTGTATGCATTGCAGGCATCGGAGAAAAAGACTCACAATCTACCAGGTATCTGCGTCCATTGGTATAGGACGTAGATAAAGACGCGCTTGACCAACAAGAACTCTTCCACTGCATCTTCCCAGATTGTCATGTTGGCAGAATTCCAATTGCGCCTAAAGTCCGGCGCAGCCTCCTCGTCTCCATCTTTCTCGCCGTGTTCTTCAGTCTCTAGTGGCGTATCGGCTGTAGTGGATTGGTCGAAACTTTCCAAGGCGAGTTTAGTCTTGAGCACCTCCTTGTCCGGCTCAGGGACTGCAGGCCCGTTAACCATCTGGACACCTGCTCGCTCATCGACCATACGCCGGAATTGCTTGATAGCTGACAGCGAATGGGAGAGTCGGTCCATGGTATTGACAAGCGCGACAAGTTCTGTACGACGAAGCGGCGGGTCTTTGGACGAGTCGTTCTCGTCAAATTCAAACAACACTTTGAGCGCAGTGCCATAACCGTTAGTCTGCAGTTTGCCCCACAGACGACACTTGTCACAACCCACGCAGTCCATGATGCGACTAACATTTCTGAATCGATTGCGGAAATCTTCCTTCAACGAGATAGTGTCAGGGTCCTGGAACATGACAGTCTCGTCGAAAATCTCGGGTCCAGACGGTAATGCAGAGGCGAGGCGGAGGACAGAGTTCTTTGTGCGCTGGTCTTGCTCGGGGTCTTCAGAGCAGAAGGAGTAATCGGAGATGTGCTGCCTTATCTTACCGACTGCGCGCATGACAAGGGCGTAGTTGAAGTAAATGTTGGAAATACGCTCTGGGTAGTTGTGAAGTCGCTGTTCGTAGCAAGTCAGGTTCGGGCCCCATTGGCCGGTGGTCTGGTTCAGGTAGTCCCAGCAAAGATGCGTCGAGATAGATGCGTGCATTCCAGAGATGACTCGATGGAAGACGCGCTTCTCGAGGCAGGTATCGTCAAATTCGATAGGGTCAAGTCGCTCCACAGGACTGCCTTGAGCAATTGCTGCCTGGACCTTCTGCTGCATGCCCTGTTCCTTGAAGACGTTTCGCAGTTGATTCGCCGCAAGCATCTGCTGCTGGTTGCCAAAAGCACCAAATGGCGATCCGCCTGGTGCAGAGCTTCCCGTCTCGGCCACAAATTTGGAAGGCTTGCTGAAGCAGTTCTCGCGGTAGATGGCTTCCCAGACCTGCTGAGCACCAACACCAGCGTAGCCCGTAAATCGCTCAGGGTTGTCTACCAGCGACACATAGTCCCCCTTGATCGTCGCCGTTTCGTCGTCGGGTATGCAGTAATCGCGTTCGTCGCATTCGTCATCGTATTCGACCACACAGCTTTCATCGACCTTCTCGCCTAGACTTCCATGCAGCGGCCGTTTCCTCTCCTCCCTCTGCTGCTGCCTGCCTGGGTGTTCCGCAGTGGGGCCTTCAAGCTTGCCCAATTCCTTTGCACGCCAGACCAGCGGTATATCTTCTTCATTCTCTAAAGTGTTTACTGCACAAGCCACATTTCCGCATATGCCATTCTCGTCGTCCCAGAAGGGGCATTTTTTGCTGTACAAGCTCAGTCGGTAATGCGAGAAGAAATCGGTGTTCTGCGTGATCGAGTGGAGGTATGGATGTATGGCTTCGTTGAGCTGCTCGAGAGTGCTATAGCTTGCACAAGCATCCGAGACAATGGCTCCAGGCTCTAGCTGAAAGGTAGTCTTAGAATTGTGGGACTGCGAATTGAGGGCCGAGGGTGATGCTACGTTGCTTACATTGCAGACATTTGCTGGAGGACTATTGGCGCTCGACGGTGTAGCATGGCTCGCGGCATGTGAGCTACCTAGCAGCGAGAAGACGGCTAGGTAGAAGACTTGCGCCGCTGTGCGCATGGTGGTCGGTAAGTAGCCTTTCTACTACTAGTCCTCGTATCAGCAAACATCCACAGCAAGCATCACCAAAGCGCATAGGGATGGGGACCGGCTCACATGTTCTTGTGCTCACTATATGAGACCGGCCGGGGAAATAGCTGCCGGCTTGTCGTGTGGGGGTTGCAAAGAGGCCAGCGTGTTTGTAAACCCAAAGAGCATAGGCCCGAGTTGCTAGCTGTGGCAGGTGATGGCCGCGGACGCCCGACGCAATAGGAAATGCCGGCTGAGGACTGATTAAACTGTAATGAAGGTTGAATAGCGCAATCAAGGCAGTGTGTTTGAGCAGCGACAGGCGGTGTAGCGAGTGGATATAGTGAGTTAAATTGCAGAAATGGCCAGACTAACAATACTCTAGTACATCACACGTTCATCGGGCGACAAAGTTGAAAACGGGCAATGTGGCCAATACCAAGTGTGGCGTGGCATTGAAAGGAACGGGGCATGTCAGACCCTGTCAGCCTGCTTAGCGGCTCTGGTAGGGCTGACATCTGACCGAGGCTGAGCGGACGACCGACCCACACATTCTCGATACCTGGCGATCAAAGTTTACAGTACCGTCAGTACGTAGTAAATACAGTACAGTACTCCCAGGGCAGGACAACATCATTGGGTGACAAGTGAGCCAGAACAATTCCCCTGAATTCCCACAAAACATGACACAACCCGCCACATCCACCGGCTCGTGGTCTGACGCGTTCCCCGCTCCCCGTACCACGGCGCCGACCATCTCGCGCGACGAGGTCCTGCGAGACATCACTTCGCCAGACCTACTGCTCGTGGATGTGCGACGCACAGACTACGAGGGGGGTGCCATCAAGGGCAGTATCAATCTGCCTGCACACTCCTTCTACATGAACAGAGCCGTGTTGTATGACTTGTGCAGTCGGGCGGGTATCAAGCGAGTTGCTTTCTACTGTGGTAAGTTTTGGCTCTGCTCGTTGATCTGTACATACATGATAGTATCAGCATGGGTGCTTTCGTGGCGTGGTCATGGCGTGAGGTGTGTGCTGTTCATCTCGGTGAATATGGCTTCGTTCTGATGTAAATGATTTTTGGCATCTGGCTGAGACATGACAGGATCTTCGAATGGAAGAGGACCGCGATGTTCGGGTTGGTTCGCAGACTACGTCAGTGAGAGGAACCACGCTTCAATTGTATCGCTTACTTTGGCTGGTGGTATCAAGGGCTGGGTAAAAGCGGGTGATGCCTACACGCACAACGTAGATGGTTATGAGCCTGAATACTGGAAACAGTTTGATTAGATATTTACGGTATCCAGACCGATTCGAAATCAGATTTCCATGTGTACCTATCTATCTGAGTACATACCTTGACGATGATATTCCTTTGATGGAAACAAAAAAGCCATTTGGTCAAGTAAGTTTTCTTGGGCATCACAAGTCTACTACATTCCACATGTATTCAATCACAGACCTCAAGCAGTCGACAATCTAACTACACTGAACGGATCTTAAACTACAACGCTCAATCTTCATCTTCATCGTCGTCAATAACCCTCCTTTGCCGTATCCTGGGCAACACACGCTCCTCTTCCTCGCTCTCATCCTCAGAATCCGAATCTGCCACAATCAATGCCGCTTTCTTGCTTGTGCCAACACCCGGCTTCACGGGTGGTACATCATCATCACTATCACTACTTACAACCGCATCATCGTCCGTGATGTCGCTGGTGAAAATCTTCTCGCGTCGTGGTGTACGCTTAGGTTGGGCTGCTCTCACAATCGCTTGCGTACCGTGTCCCACTCCGAAGAGGTCGAGACTGGGCAGACTAGATACAGGAACCTCTACGTCTCCATCTTCGACAATAAAGCTAGCCAGCTCGGAGTCCATCAGATAAGCTTGTGTATCTTGTAATTCATCCTCGCCTATGGTATCGTCAGAGCCAATTGTATCAGCCTGAGAGGCAATGTGAAAGCGAGGGTCTGTAGGCGGTGGGGATGACTCTTCCCCCTCTTGCGCCAGTCCAGTGGCCCGCCAGTTTGGTGTCTTTGTTTGAGGAGTTTCACTCGCAGTCTTTGATTGATGGATCGGTGTTTCCACTGCCAACCTATCTTTCCGTGGTCGACCTCGCGGAGCTGGAGTTTTGGGCGTGGTTTTTTCTTTTCCCTCCGGTTTATCAGGCTCCTTCGCCATTGCCTTCATTTTCGGTTTTGGTCCTGGCTTAGCTTTTGCTTTGACGGTCGGTAGAGGCTGTGAAGCAGGATCATCATCAGCCCATGGGTCATCAACGTCATTCACAGTGGGTGCTGGCTCTGCATCGGACACAATATAGCCATCACCGAAGTCCGATTCGCAGTCGGAGTAGTGCAGGTTATTCTTGAAACTCTCCAGTCGGTCGCTGTCCATATCATGTATGCGCTGGATGGTAGCAACAAAGGCCTGGGTTGCACGACCTGGTCCGGCAATATGAGTGGTGTAGGACAACACCCGCTGGCGCTCAGCATGATGACGAAGATCTAGCGCGCCAATGATTGGAGCGTCGTCCTCGTCGAACACAGTTTGGTATCGTCGTTCAAGGTCATGCATGGCGGTATCATCTAACACAACAGATTCTAGCGATGGCACCTCCGACAGCTCCTCGCTTGGATATATTGGTGTCGCTGCCTTCTTTCCACGGCCATTTGGTGCCACTTCCTCGTCCATACGGCCTGCCGTGACGAACCCGGTGATGACGTTATCCGGCATGTGGAATTTCTTGGGAGGCTTCTTGCTGCGACGCCCCTTTTTCGGCTCCGGTAGCCAGTCGTGCTGAGAGTTCTCCAGTGGTATGTCTACTACTCGTCGATCGACGACTGGTTTCACGTCCGAGGGTAATATTCTGCGCGACTTGTCATCGTGAAAGTTGAAATGCGATCCGTTCGCTATAAGTTCTTGCATCTTCTCGTAGCTGTCTTTCGCTTTGTTCGCATCGTTCTCTTCCTTGCCATTCATCTGAAGCATGATAATTTTCCCCTCGCGTTTCCGTCCAGTACGACCCATGCGCTGCAACATACGAATGGGAGACGCTTTCGAATCATAACAGATGATAAGATCAACTTCACCGATGTCGAGACCTTCTTCGCCGATTGATGTTGCGATCAGGGTGTTGTAGAGGCCGTCCTTGAACTTCTCAATAACATCCAGTTGGTCCTTCTGGGTCATACCCTCGGAATTCTTGCCAGCGGCCTGCCCAACGAACACCCGGGGGCGGATCATCGGCTGATGCCTCTTTAAAATACGAGCAATCTCTTCAGCACTGTCACGAAAATGTGCAAAGACCATTATTCTTGTTTGCGTAGCGGATGCACCAGTAGCAGTGCGGCCGTCTGCGTTGACAAAGTGTTCCAAGATGGCTTCCTGTAAATATTCCAGCTTTGGGTGCCCAACGAAGTTCTCGTCAATGACCCACCCTTGTAGTCGATTCATAAGCTTTTTCCAAGCATTGCTTTCGAGTATTTGCTTCTTGTACTTGGACTTAGTTTTGAGGCTTTCACTTTGGAACTCCTTCATCTTGACGTAAAAAGGGCCAACGCCATGATATTTCAACAACTCCATTCCCTGAGAGATGGAAGCCAGTATCGAAAACACAGAGTGAACTATAGCTTTCACGCCTTGATTCGCATTCCGACCAGCTTCATGCATCCATCTCTGCTTGGCTTGCTGACAACCATAAGGCGTCAAGTCGCATGGGTCTTTGCTCCAGTAGGCGTTCAGACCTGAAATCGTGTTTACTAAGGGTTGCAAGGCCTGTCTGTACAGATCCATGCACATCTCCATCTCGTCGCTGTTCTGGAAGACCTTTTTCTCGATAGTTCTTTGGTGAACATAGCTGCAGATATCCATTGAGTTTTCTGTGCGAATCTCTACCCTTGATATGTCCAGTCCGTCGATGACCTTTTGGACGGACTCCACATCAGCGCCAGGTGTTGCTGTCAAGGCCAAGACGCGGAAACTCTCGTTGAAACGTCGCAGGAAGCTGACCACTTCAACGTATGCGTAGGCTCCCGTGGCTCGATGCGCTTCGTCCACTACAAGCAAAACGATTTTCTTGGGATCTGCGTATCCCGACTTCAAATCATTTAGTAGCGTCTGAGGGGTCATGAAGAACACGCGTTTCTCTTTCCATTCTTCCGCTCTGAGCCCCGTTTGCACACCACCTGTTAGCATGGTAGTGGCTGAGCGGGGAATACCTGCGATTTTGAAACAAGCCTCCACCTGTTGGGCTACCAGCGGTTTCGTAGGTGCCACAAATACGATCTGGGCGTCGACTGTCCAACGATACCAATTGAGCATGATTGTAGCTGCAATAAAAGTTTTACCAAGACCTGTGGGCAGCGCGACCAACAGATTGTTGAACAAGCCTCTCTGTACGATGTTGAATTGATAGTCTCGGATTGTTCCAAGATTCGTCGGATAGACCCAAGTCTTGGTCGCTTCCGGATTCAATTTATGGTGAGTTGGGGGCTCTTGTTTCTGATCTTGGACAAAATTATAACGCTTGTTCACTTGCGAGGGTGCTACTTCACCGTTGACACCTGCACGGCCAAAGAGAGTGGTTTGTCGTAGCCCTGCTTGAGGGGCCACGATATGTTTGCGAGCTGCAGGCTGTTTTTGGGGTGACGAGGAGGAGGATGCGAAGGCATCAGACGGCAGGTCTTCAAGCTCTCGAGTGAAATCATCAGATATAGCTGCGGTCACCAAGGGGAGCTGTGGAGATGGTTCTGTCTGCAGAGGCGAGTCTGATGTGTCTGGAGACAGCGGTGCCTGAGGCTGCGGCCGTGATGATATAGAATTTCGCCCTGGCAGTGACATGGTTTTCATAGCATCAAGTCCTGTCCACGTGGCGAGCTCGCTCGGTTTATGCACCCCAATCGTGGCTTTTGGTTTCGCCCAGATTGCGCCTCGAGGTTTCCACGGGGGTGAGTGTTCTTGAGGCGGCTGGGTATAGAACATGTCCGTCATGTCAAGGTTGGTAGTGGGCACATGGATGCGTTCTTTCCGCTTCTGGGCCACCGTCTCTCTGACAGGCGACCTATCTTCGTTGTCGGAAGCAACGACATGCTTGCGCCTCGATGAGATGCTCTGCTTACGGCGGGCATGTCGTGCATCCCGATGGTTCTCTTGAACATGGGACGAGTTACTGTCTGAACCAGAGTCGGAAAGCGCAGAATCGATCGCCTCATCCGAATCAGCCTCGTCTGATGTTATGAATGGGCCTCGCCGAGCACTTTGTTGTTTGTGGCGTGGAATGGACGTGGTGCTGTCATCTGTGCCGTTGATCTTGCGACGCTTGGCAGGCCTAGGAGACGGCTGGAATGCGGGCGTGTTTTCCCGCTCGGCCTGAGTTGCAGCGTCGAGGAACTCGGTGTCGTCAAACTCATCACCATAGTCATCGCTGTCGGCCATGGCAGCGGTTGCAAGCTGTGCTGCTGCTCCCCAGTGGCGTCTGCGTCCATGGGCTGAAGTCAACAGCGCGTCGGTTCGCTAGCGCGTTTGGACAGCCCAGTGGCAGGGGGCAGGCCCGTGCGGTGAGGCTTCCGCAAATAGGGTTCACCCGACGTGCATCTGAAATAACGCCGTGGGCCGTCCAAGCACCCAATCAGGACTAGTTGCTTCAAACTCATTACGACCCAGAGCCCAGTCGTTGATGCTCCCTTAGGGGTAAGGCAATGCAATAAAACCTGCGTCAGCTGCCCCAGATTCTTCGCCGTTGTACCGACACACACTCGCTTTTCGCCTCCGTTCTTTAGCATTCTCCCTCACCCGTACACTCGCTCACTTGTAACATACACCTTTTTAATACAGCCACCAACCCGACCCTTCAACTCCTCCCTTCCGTCTCCAACAATCTACAACCGTCCACAGTCATCATGAAGTACTCGGCCGTTCTCCTCTTCGTCGTCGGCGCTTTCGCCATCCCCCAGGATGCGACTGTGACCAGTGCTCCTGCTCCTGCTGCCGTTCCCTCTGGCCTCACTCCTGCCGTGAGCTGCGCCCTTGCATGCGACGCGGGAGACGTTACTTGCCAGGCTGCGTGCTTGGGCAACGCCCGTCCCAATGCCAGCCAGGCTATTGCGACCAACGAGTGTGCTGCCAGATGCGATCAGGGCGATGGCTCTACCCCCGCCTCTGAGGCTTTCGCTAGATGTGTCGATGCCTGCATCAACAGCCTCTTCCCCAGCAGCCAGACTGCGAACATCCCTGGTGCTGCTCCTGCCGGTCCTGCCGGAACTGCATCTGGCGGCGCTGCCAGCGCCGCAGCCTCGGCTACCAACTCTGCTCTCGCCACTGCCTCTGCCTCTGCCGGTAAGTCATTCATAGACATAGCTACACTCGTGATGACTGGGGCAATGCTAACGTTGGTATAGGTGCATCTGCCGCATCTGGCTCCGGTTCTGGTGCCAGCCCCCAGGCCACTGGTGCTGCAGACATGAACTCTGCTCGCATCGCTGGTGCTGGTCTTGCTGGTCTCTTCGCCATCTTCGCTTTGTAGATGATTCCCTTCATGTCCATAAGTCTTTCGATTCGTAACGACTAATTTCTGTGGGACGATGTGATAGCTTGGTAAGCTTGATAGGGGAAGCGATTTGAAATGTCCTGGTCAATTCGACAATCTTTGCGCAGTCTGTACCCTTCGCACAGACTGACATGCCAAACACTACTGTTCTTCCTGAGACGAGTATTGGAAGTTCTCAAGGTGGTCTTAACAATTGCACGAATTAGCCTGACGTTGTGCACCTATGTATGCTTTGTTGCGTGTGATGTGATGCCTGTAGCGACGATGGGTGGATGGCGTCCCGAATCAGATCGGCACAAGGGCAGCTAGCGAGCCTTGTGCATATCCACCAGACCAGGCTGCAGGGGAACCCGGCCAAAATGACGCAGACATCCGAAGTGAGCGTCGCCCCACTTGGACTCTCCGTACGTTCTCGCTAAAGGTGAGCCTGGCTTCCAGCAAACTTTGCAAGCCCGCATGACATTTGATTGCATATTGTCCTATTGCTGTTGGTCTGTATGAAAGTTGCGCCCAGAGATATGTGTTTTGGCTCTGTACTGGAAGAAGAATTTCCAGTGCGACACATGTCGCCAGCACAAAGGCACAATCGCGACGGAGGCTTAAGTCGCAAGACTAGAGTTTCAAGGTCAGGACGTCAGCGTAAGTATTGATAAAACATGTACGTTATCATGTGCATCATGATCACAATAGATTGTTGATTTGGGGAATCAAAAAATTCTCCCGACCATTTCTCCTGTGTACAGCCGATTGTTTTATTGTCCAGCGTTCAGTGAGGGTCGAGCGAGTTTCTCAACCAGTGTAAGCATCGCTCGAGAGTCGAGACCAGGAGAGCACCCGTTTGACATTAGTAAACTCTTTGTCACGACTGGCCGAACATGTGCTTTTTCGCCTCAAAAACGTCAATAGTTTTGTGTGGGAGGCCTTCGCTGGCATAATGTATGAGATGCGGTATTGGTGAAACATCTTGGTATATTCTCTCGTGAATACTGTCAGCATCTCAGTGGCAGTGTCGCGATGCAATAGTTGCGTTTCCGCCTCATCATGCACCAGACCCGGCCTAGCCCCGCTCACCACATCGATGAGATTGTTAGGATAAGGTGGCCGTCGGAATACCTTCTTTAGTTGACGTCCGCGGTCACCACACCCAACACGACGAGGCCATTCGTGAACTTATGTGGTGTGCAACTCGTGAGGTGAACGCCGGCGCATCATCACTATAGCATGTAGATGCGAAGTAAAGATGATGAATATATGTGGAGTGATCCTCGCTGTTGAAGGCCCAAGTGACGTGTGCCAATGGCCACGAAGCAAGTACCTACTGGCAGAGGTGAAGTTGTCGTGGGAGATCACCCTAGCGAACAAGAGACGAGCAAGAACATGGCTTGCGCGCGGTTGGTGTCGCGGGGCAGGGCAGCGTGGGCAGTGTTATGCAGCTGCTATTTGAAGGATGGCGGCCACAGGCATCCTCTTTGACATGGATTCCCGAATCCAGCCCCCCCACAAACCGTGGGAAATGCTTGCGACATGCTTGTGTTTCTTCCATGTTTCTTGTCGTAGCGCAGATATAGCGCAAATATAGCCCGACTACCTACCTGACAGACGAGCAAGAATCGTGGCCGCCAGGAAATGAAATAAGTGCGAGACCTTTCAGTTAGCGTCAACGCCAGGTCCCGCTGCAGCGCAGCGCAAGGCATGCATCATGTTGACATGTTCGCACGCAAGCACAATGTTCTGTCGTTAACGCTCGATAGTGGTCAATTTCACGAGCAGACTGGTCGGGCCGTGTGAGACTAGAGACCAGGGCTGATGTGGCCGGAACTTGTGGGATGCGTAAGAGAGTCAGATGCGAACAGGCCGAGTGGAGAGACATGCGGCTGTGGACATTACGAAGATGATATCGAATTTAACGCACACTCCATCATCGCACAAATGTCACGACTCTAGGGAATGCTTGCATGTCACAGTAGGTGCGATGGAATTTGCGCTGTAGCAATTGCGGCGTGCTTCGTCTCTGTCAAACGAGGTGTCGTTAAGACCCTTGTAACAGAGCGCAGGTCCTCGCCCTAGATCGAGTTAGTCGGCTTCTAGGGTCCATACATCGCCTCCTTCAACTCTCCTCGCTGGGCCCACGCAACCCATCCAGAGCTCAATCGCAGGCCTCATGATACATTTAAAAATCCACTGGCACTGCTCTGATGATGCTTCCCGGCTAGGACGGGCCAGCGTGGTGGAGGCCCAAAGGTGTCTCTTATTACGACGCCGTTCCGCTGGGAGCCTCTGCCATATTTCCTCGTCTGGTCCGAGTGAAGCCATTGCAAATGGTAGATAGCCCCGTCCTTACATGAGCGCGCGCCAGTGGCTGTCGGGCCTCATACAGGGGTGGGCAGAGATGGTAGCTCAACACGATGTGTGCTGAGATGGGAACGTGCAACTAGAAGCCCCAAAAGCGAACCGCAACAAGATGCCAGCAAAGCCCCCATGATGTACCCAAGAAGGCGCCTGCGCGGCATGGGCAGGCACGGACGACGCTGCGAGGGTGGTGCCGACTGGAGCACCGATGAGAGAGATGCGATATGCGTAAGAAAGACTGGTCCCACGCGGTAGCCTTGGGCGTAGCTTGGCGCCCGTTAGACCATACCGATGCGAGTCTATCCCGCCCTCTCAACCTTCGAATTCCTTCTACCACTGCTCCCTTCTTCATCAACCTCCCCACAACTCACCCCCTCCCCCGGCTAATTATCAAGACATTGCTGTTTGCGCCATCAAAAACATCAGACGGACAGCACAGTAAGCCCCAAACTACTTACCCTCACTTGACTATTTCAACGTTCTGCATTTATGCGCCATTCGGCTCCTCCATGCTGCCTTGATATCCGCACTTGACGGGCTTTCTGTCAACAACGGCCCTGGCGACGGCCCACGCTCGCCCTGAGAGGCTTTCCCTCTGTTCTCTGGACCGTTTCTCGTGGCGAACTCATTCTCTGCCCCATTGTTATTGTTCGCCATGGCCGACGCAAAGAACAGCGAAGGCGAGGCCTCGCCTTCTGCAGCTGGAGATCACTCTGCTACCGAAGCATCACGTAGCGAAATGGACGCGCAGAACAACGCATCAAAGGAAGTAAGCACTGCACAAGACGTGGCGCCTTCAAAAGCCACCAGCAAGGCTTCCTCAACCAGAAATTCGACTCCCGCTGCTGCATCTGTGGACACTCACCAATCTGCGCAAATCTCCAGTGACGCGTCTTCGGCCATGGAAGGTGTGCAGCATTCGCGAGAGGCAGGTAATGAGGTCTTGAACCTCGCGCAGCCCACTTCCAAGGATTCAGACCGAAATGGCGAAATGGCATCTTCTTACGGTACACGCTCGCGAAATCGTCCCGGCAGATCGCGGCCGAATTATGCTGAGGACACGGAGATGGACTTTGAAATGGGGGCTGCATCCGCAAATGGTAACTTGTCTGACCCACCGTCGCGTAACTCTGTGGCCCCAGACAGCGTTCATTCTTCAGGTGTTAGTGGAAAGAAAGGTCCCGGTCCTGCGCAGGGGAACACGTCGTGGGGTAACTCCGGGCCCAACCCGAAAGACAACCCAACCAACCCCAATATCCTCGGCGCATCAGCATCTCCAGCTGCGACTCCAGCCAGCACCGTCCCACCCGTGACGAAGCGACGGAAAAATGCTGCGGCCACTGCTACCAACGGGACTCAGGCGAATGCCGCTGCGCCAAGCCAATCAGGAGCGAAACGCGGCAACCATCCCACGGCGGTAACTACCAGCGCGCGCGAGACCAACATGATGACCTTTGAAAACACCGGCGCATTTCTCAAGGACGGCCACTTGGAAGCGGATGACGGCCAGACTGTAAACATTAATGGTAAGTTTTGATTTGATTCCCTGCAGCTAATGGCCATTCCGTTGTGCCAGCCACGTCGTGCGGCTTGAGGAGCGATTTCTAATTGGCTGCCACAGACCAAGTGTACCTCGTGTGCGAGCCGCCCGGCGAGCCTTACTACCTTTGCCGGGTCATGGAGTTTATCCATGTCGACAACGACCCGAAGAAGCGCATAGAGTCCATGCGAGTAAATTGGTTCTATCGACCACGGGATGTTCAGCGCTACAACAATGACACCCGTCTAGTGTACGCCACGATGCATTCAGATCTATGTCCCATCACATCACTGCGAGGTAAGTGCCAGATTCTTCATCGAAGTGAAATCGGCGATCTGGACGAGTATCGCAAGACCAAGGATAGCTTTTGGTTCAACCAAGTCTTTGACCGTTTTATCCACCGATGGTACGATGTCATTCCAACGTCGCAAGTCATCAATGTGCCCGACAAAGTAAAGAAAGCCTTGGACGAGCGATGGAAGTACATCTGTCTTGAAACAAGCCGGGTGAAAGAATTGACAAGCGCGGTCAAGAGTTGCAAACGTTGCGTTGGATACTGTGCCTCGTAAGGACTAAGTTCTTCACTCACGTGCAATGGCTAACTGTGATAGCAATGATTCGGTCGAATGTGCAGTGTGTCATAATACTTATCACATGAACTGTGTACGACCACCGCTACAGAAAAAGCCATCTCGCGGATTCGCTTGGGCGTGTGGCCCATGTAGCAGAGCTCAAGAGAAGAGGTTAGAAGCTCGTTTGGGCACTACCAACGAGGAAGCGGATGAAGAAGAGGTTATTGACGAGGAAGAGGAAGAAGGGAGCGGCGACACGAATGAGACCACTCCTGATCCAGAAAGCCAGACCGACTCACATCCAGGCACGCAAGCTGAGATAGCTTTAGCCAAAATGTGGCCAATGCGATACCTTGGTATCCATTGCCGCGTAGAAGACGCCTTACAGTACGACGATCGAGCCATTTATCCGCGTGCAAGTTCCCGGCTAGGTCCCCGACATCAAGCCAACGTTAATGTTTGGCATGGACACCCCGTGGAATTAGTGAAGCCCGCTGAAATCAAGAAAAGATATGTTAAAGCAGCGGGAAACAAAAAAGAAGGCAAACTTTCGAAAGAGACGGTGGCAGCAATTGAGGCTGACAAGGCGGAAAAGGCCAAGCGCCCTAAGTGGGTAATGGACGAGCCGCCTGGCTATGTTCGTCGTGGTGAAGACTTGCCTAACAAAGATTCCAAATGCACTGCGGAGCTCATGTTCAAAATGCCACCATTGGGCGTGCACTCCACCCGCGGTGAAGATGACCCGCCAACCGTCACGGAAGATGAAGTCAAGGCCTATATGGACCGTGCTAGGGCTCTGGCAAAGCAGCATGTTGGTGTCGAACCGTGGAACACGAATTTCCTGGATAAGTGTTTAGCACTGTTCACCAAGCATCAATATGATGCTGATGTTGCCTTGAAACATGTCAAGAAACTCGACAAACGGAAAGACCTGAAAGAACCGGAGTTGACAAAGGAGGAGGAAAAGAGATGGAATGAAGGTGTCGCAAAATATGGTTCAGAGATCAGGAGTGTTCGCCTCCACACCAGTAAAACTATGTTCTATGGAGATGCGGTACGATACTACTACCAGTGGAAGAAGACACCCAAGGGACGCGAAATTTGGGGTGCCTATAGCAACCGGAAGGGGCGGAGCAAGAAAGTCGAGCCTGATGCTCAAGCACGTTTGCTTGACGATGTCGCAGACAATCAAGACGATTCGGCGTTCGACAATGACAAAGCGATGCAACGAAAACGAAACTTTCAATGCAAGTTCTGCAACACTCGACATTCACGGCAGTGGCGACGTGCCCCGGGCGCGGCTCCTGGCCAGATGATACCGGCTGATGGACGGTCGAAGGACAAGACCGGATATGTCGTGGCGCTCTGTATTAGATGTGCTGGTCTTTGGCGCAAGTACGCTGTGAAATGGGAGAATGTGGACGAGATTGTCAAAAAAGTCGCACAGGGTGGAGGGAAAGCTTGGAAGAGAAGGATAGATGAAGAGCTTTTGCGTGAAGTCTACGCTGCGCAATCTGATCCTGGATCGATTAATGGTACGCCTGAATACGCGGATCCTCCAAACGCTGCTCCCCAGCCTGTTGCAGAGCCCCCCAAGAAGAAACAAAAGACCACTGCGACTATAAACGGAGATAGCGGGGCATCTACACCGGCTACCGAGCATGCTACGAAAAAGAAGGAGAAGGAGAAGCCTGCGCCAATACCCAAAGCACCCACACCTCCACCAGTTCCTGCGCCGCCGAGGCCAAGAGTCCTACCATGTGCGGTGTGCCGATCGATAGAAGGATCCCGTCTGGAGTGTGCAGCTTGCAGGATGACTGTCCACAGAGCATGCTATGGCATTGAGGAGAATCGACAAGCACTTAAGTGGTACTGCGATACCTGTAAAAATGACAAGAAGGAGAGTGTGTCATACGTAAGTGTTAAGTCCCACATGTTCTACAAGCGACTGACCATGAGCAGACATATGAATGTGTCCTATGTCCAAAGCGGGACACCGAACAAGACTTTTTCGAGCAGCCCAAGGTTACACACAAGAAGAAGACCGACCGTGACAGGGAAAAAGAGCGAATGGAGAAAGAGCTTGTTGATCGGGCCAAAGAGGACTACCGACTCAAGCAACAAGAGAAGGGTCGGCCGATCATTCCTCGCGAGCCACTCAAGCGAACCGCGGACAACAATTGGGTACATGTCTACTGTGCACTCTGGCATCCCGAGATTCGCTTCAGTAGGGCTGCCCGCCTCGACATGGTAGAAGGTATTGGAGCGCCAACGCTTCGGTACGACGCGGTTTGCAAACTGTGCAAGACTACGAAAGGCGCGTGCGCGTCCTGCCTACAATGTCACGCAACGTTTCATGTAGGCTGTGCTCATAGCAGTGGCTACATTTTCGGGTTCGATATGACCCCAGTCAAGGCTTCGCGAAGAGATGCTGTTCCTACAGTGACTATGAACGGAGACACGGGAACGTTGCTTGCTGCAATCTGGTGCAAGGACCACGCTCCAAAAACCATTGTTCATCCGATGAACGAGGAAATTGTGGGCTCAGATCTGATTGCATTACAACTGTTCGCACGCGAGTTCAAACAGGCAGATCTTACGCTCACAGGCACTGCACGAAAAGCGACATTAGTTGACCAGTCAACACGATTCGTGCCACAAGCTGCACCACAGCAGGCGAATCGCCGAGCATCCGCCGTCACTGCGCCAACACCAACATCTGCCAGAGGCCGACACTCTAATGTCGGGCTACCTGTCAAAGAAGAGATGAGTGAGCCACCAGCCCCTAGAGCTGAGCGACAATGTGTCAAGTGCAAGGTCGATGCAAGCGCGAAGTGGTACCTGGATACTACGGGAGCCGCACACAAGTCTGTTCGCAATGGGGATGGTCCATTGGGTTGTAATGGACCCGAGATGAACGGTCATAGCGAAGAGAAACCAACGGTTGAAAACGGCCAGATCGTCAACGGTGCAGCAGACCATGCAATGACAGATGCGCCAGCTGTTACTTCGCCTGTACCACAGAGGCAACTTCGAGTGGATACGGATGTTGCCGCCTCCAGTTCTGCCTCTTATTTGTGCTTGAAATGTTACTGGAAACGGGAACGTGGGATAAAGGACGAAGAGGAACGGCCAAGGTCCGTGTCCATTCTTCCTGAGCCGCAACTTCTTCCTCTCCGGTCTCCGATAGTACCCTCATATGTAGCGCCTACGCCACCAGGAGCTATGACAGGATCTTGGGCTATCCCAGGTGGACATCCGTCTCTGCCTCTGAACCAGCCTCCTCCGTTACCATCTTGGCATAGTTCTGCACCTCCTGGTCCACCTGGACATCTGCCTCCGCATCATATGCATAATGGCAACGGATATCCACCACCTCAAGCAATACAAGGACCACCTGTGGGCCACGCGGCACCATTCCATGCGCCTTATTCTCAGCCAAACGGGTACGCGCCTTATCCAGGCCCTCCGATGCATCCACAAATGCCTTCAGCGCCACTCCGCGCTGCTTACCCTGGTCCACCTGTCAGTGGCCCTCCTCCGCCTTTGCATTTGAGTAATGGTGCCATCATGGTCAACGGTATGCAATCGCCACGTTCGATGCCATATTCGCCGACTCATCCACACGCACACCACGCTGCGCGATCTACAGAAAGTCCATTTGCTGCTCCACTACCAGCTGCGGCGCAGTATCCACCCTCTCTTCATCATGGTAGTCCAGCACCGGGCCGGCCGTCTACGCCTCGCGATACAGTCATGCGCGATGCCCCAACGTCGATGCCGATTGAGCGAGCCAATACGGGTGCGAGCGCCAGTCCATCGCTTCGAAACTTGCTGCACTAATCATTTTCTTTCTTTTGTACAATGTTCAATATGAGATGATTATACCTCTGGCATACAGGAAGGAGTTGTCGAAGCCATTAAGCGCTTTGAGCATGGAGTGGAGAGGGCCACGTGGGGATGGTGGATCCAAGGCGGTTTACCCGAGGCCGGGGAAGCCACGCTTCGTGTCGTCATTGGTTATGGGAAGAGGAGTTTGGTGGCATTATACCACAAGGGTCACCATGGGTTCTCATTTTCTTTTCTTTATTGCGGAAGGTAGAAGAGCCAGGCTCGCTGGTGAGATGTTCAGTTGCATAGCACGACATGGACAACAGGGGGGTTATCAGACGGGCCCTCATGCGTGTCGACAACCAAATACATAAATGCACGTCTTGATAGCGAACACGCGCTTTCTTGTTGCCAGTTGCAATTAATACATTACTCGCCCGTTAATAGGGTAGGCAGCTCTTCCAAGAGGTACAGGTACATTCCAGCTCCACGACAATGGGTGGCGTGCGAACACGAGGAATGCTGACGGCAGCAACGGAAAGGCGCGAAGTCTATATCGATCCCAACAGGGTTCAGGCAGCTCTGGACCCTTGGCTAGCGCGCATGCACGGGCTGGCTTGACGCGTCGCCCGCCCGGGCCCCGTACCTTGCATACAATTGCCCCGACCTCCCCAACCACGAACATGCACTCCAGCCACAGTGACTCGTCTCCTTTTCCGTCATTTCTTTCCAGCTCTGTATTAGCCGTTCATTATTAGTTTCATCTCTACAGTAAATTCGCCCAACTTCGTTATTATCACCGTCCTATCGCCCCCTACACTTGGAACTCGCTCCTCCGCCCTAGACTTAAACCACTGGAAATAGCGTATCCTGGCTTTCCTGAAACAAGACATAGTGACCACGCCGCACACCCGAAACGAACAACGTTGGAACTGCGACAGCTCGGGATTGTGAGTGTCCGCTGCAATAGAGGGGTAGAGGGTTGTGGCACAGTCACTCTTGTGTAGCGTCGACGACGTTGCCGGCACTTGATCTACATACTCGTCCTTGCCTCCCTGGCTTAGACCTGAAGTCACATCCCATCCGTCAGGAAGGACCCATACCTACACATAGTCGCCACAGATCCAAGGCTCGGCACTCAAGTGCCTTTACTTTTGTCATCGTCGGACAAACAGACCACCACATATACACACAACGCAGCCATGATGTTGGCAAAGAGATATAATTGCATAATAGACGATGATGGGTTCAGACAGTGCTACTCAGATGACAGCTTCTGGTACACTGACGTAAGTCCTCCACCTCCCTCTACTCCCACTCTTCAAGAGACAAAAGGACAAGGACTAATTACGAGAACAGAAAGGCATAATCATCAAATGGATCGTCCTAATAACCTTTTTCCTTATCTTCTTCGGCTGGTTCGTCGGCGGTTACATTCACGCCAAACATCGGTTACGAAAGGGTCTTCCATTACTTGCATATCACGGTGTACGTAGTTCCCACCTGCCCCCCCCCCCCCCCCCCCAACCAAAATATACCCCCACCTCTCCGACGACAGCCACAACAACAAGAACAACACAAACTAACACACCCCAAAGTTCCTAGTATCTCGCTCCCAACGCCGTCGATACGGCCAAGCAGGCCCTCCCCAAAACCACTTCACCTTCTACCAAACGCAAAACCCCTACCAGCCCAACGCAGCCTACGTCCAGCGACAAGACGGCGCCTGGGCCGAACCCCCGCCCCTGTACCAAAACAGCGACGCACCGCCGCAGTATTACCCGCCGCCCCGAGCGACCAAGATGGATCCGAATCAGAGGGGTGGCGTGGAATTACCGCAGTACGGGGTGCCGGGACAGCAGAGCGGTGTTGTTGGTGCGCCAGGGTTGCAGGGAGGTCAGATGAGTGGGGTCGTTGGTGCTGGGCCTGCTGGTCATGGCGATGTGGAGCAGGGAGGGTCGAGTACGAATACGCAGGCGTTGCCGGCGAGGCCTGAGACGGCAAAGTCCAAGTTGATGGGGGTTGTGGGGAGATTTAGACGGTAGCGAGCGTGTGTGACTGCTTGAGTGGGGGCTTGGGAACGGTGGGCGCGCGTGCGTATGTGTGTGTGTGTGTGACTGGATCATATACTATAGACGTTGTTGAAATGTAGAATTGCAAATGTATAGTACGACTGCTTAGTTCATGTAAATATACTCCAAAGATGTATACGGACATGCTATATCGTAATGACTTGCATATGCAGTGACAAAATGGTCCCAGTCATGATGGCAAGAACATGCCTTGTGATGTAGAGAGAGGAAGTGGGCGCTCAAGGGCTACCTCATGGTATCCTATCCGCGAATAACATGACCATGCTGTCGCGTGGCTGCTACGCATATCAATCAATATCCATGGCGTCACCATCATCGCCCACACCCATTCTCACCATCTCCCCTGCACCCTGTGTCCCAGATCCTGCTCCTCCTGCTCCTCCTCTTTCAAGCCCCGGTAACCCCTGCCTTTCTCTAATCCTCTCCCTCGCCTCCACAATCGCCTTCCTCACACTATCCCTCTCCCTCTCCACGCTCAAACTCTCCGGGACAGCATACAAGACCACCTGGTTGTGTTCCGTGGGCTTGGGCTCCGGGCGCACCAAGACATGCTTGGGTATCTTGGCGAGGTGTTTCTCAATGTCGGACAAGAAGATGGGGGTGTCTTCGTCGGACTCGATGTCGGAGAGCTCGGCGTCGAGGTTGTGGATGTAGACGCGGTGGGGCGTGTCTTCGACTTCCATGGTGTCGCTGGGGAGGGTGGTGTTGGACGTGGGGCGAGGTTTGCGGGTACGCTTGGAGTGGGGGGATATGAAGGCGAGGGGGTCTGGGGTGGGTATGGGCGAGGAGGGGGGACGTTGGAGGGGGCCATCTGTGGAGCCTGGGACGGGGATGTAGAGGCGTGTTGTGCTGTTGTCTGGAGAGTGTGATGTTAGTGAGGGCTCTTGGGCGATGATTGTATTGTTGTCTGTTTGTTGTTGTTGCTGTGGCTTACCCAGATTCAACAGATCAAAGCGCTTGCTCAGGCGCTGTTCATGCTCGAGGGAGCTTTCTGCAGCGCGCTTGCGGCCGTGGGGCGCATTGCATGGCGATTGTGGTGCTGCGAGGTTGGCTTGGCTACCGGGAACTACGAGCGAAGTCATCCCATGCCAGCTCCGAGGGACGAGTGTGCCGTTGTGCAGAATAAGAGGGCAGTGCTGGTGTGAGGAGGCGAAGACAGGCGCGTCAACTCATAAAAGCGCCAGGGGCAAGTGCGACTGGGTTCGCTGGCATAGTCTGGGTGGTAGGGATGGTTATGTATTGGGAGGGTGGGTGGAGTGGTGGAGTTCTAGTAGGGTGAGATATGGGGGGGTGGTGCAGGGTGGGTGAAGCTTCTCGAAGGGTATAGTGTCATCGGCCCCTCGTCGCCCTGTCGCAGCGCCTTAGCCTTCGCCTTAGCAGTCCTCTAGCCCGGCTACGTCCACGGGTAGCGCTCGCTACCAGCAGCACCAGCAAAAGCCCCGCAGTGCGAACAAAGTATGGTGCAGCAGCTCAAGGCTCGCAGCTAGAGAGGGGTGAACATCGCCCACCAGTTTTGTGCATGCTGCCACCCGCCCTCGCACAGTGTCTGACTCACCCAGCTGGCCATAGACGCTTATTGTCGCCGCTGTCTGCTCTCTTGACTACTGCTACTATTACTACCTTTACCACTGTTGTTACTACTACTACTACTACTACTACTCCTCCTCCTACTACCACCACCACCACCACCACCACCGCCACCCACCTCCCTCGTGCCCCTCGTCCAGTGCCCCTGCGCCTGCCTCTACGCTTTGCACACGCACGCCGACACTTCACGCGCACACGGGCGCCACTTCTGACAACACCCCGCCTCCACGGCAACGCCCACCCCGCCAACATGTCGCTCATTGACAAGAAGCACGAATGGGGTGCCGTGCGCGTGCGCCAGACCTTTCTCGACTACTTCAAGGAGCGGGGGCATACTTTTGGTGCGCCCCCCCAAACTTTTTTCAATGCTTTCTGCTCTCCCACAAACATGTCAATTGACCGTCCCCACCAGTGCCTTCCTCCTCGGTCGTGCCCCTCGCCGACCCCACCCTCCTCTTCACCAATGCGGGAATGAACCAGTACAAGGCCATCTTCCAGGGCACCATCGACCCCTCCTCCGACTTTGCCCACCTCAAGCGCGCCACCAACTCGCAAAAGTGCATTCGCGCCGGCGGCAAGCACAACGACCTCGACGATGTCGGCAAGGACAGCTACCACCACACCTTCTTTGAGATGCTGGGCAACTGGAGTTTTGGCGACTACTTTAAGAAGGAGGCCATTGCCTTCACCTGGGACCTGCTCACAAACGTCTACGGCATTGACCCGAACCGGCTCTATGTCACGTACTTTGAGGGCGCCGATGACCTGGAGCCCGACCTCGAGGCCAAGGAGCTGTGGAAGAGCGTGGGTGTGCCAGAGGACCATATTCTGCCGGGAGACATGAAGGACAACTTCTGGGAAATGGGCGACCAGGGCCCCTGCGGTCCTTGCTCCGAGGTTCACTACGATTTGAGGGAGCCCGAGGGGGGAAACTACAGAAACGCAGCCTCTCTCGTCAATATGGACGATCCAGAGGTCATCGAGATCTGGAACAACGTCTTCATGCAGTACAACCGCGAGCCAGACAGGTCACTGCGGCCGCTGCCAAACAAGCACATTGACACCGGTCTGGGATACGAGCGCCTCGTCTCGGTTCTGCAACACACAAAATCAAATTACGACACCGACGTCTTCACACCCCTGTTCAAGAGGATACAAGAAATCACTGGCGCACGCGAGTACAGGGGTGGATTTGGTGCGGATGACCCAGATGGCATCGATACGGCCTACCGCGTGGTTGCAGACCACACCCGCATGATGAGCTTTGCCATTGCCGATGGTGGTGTCCCCAACAATGTCGGCCGAGGATACGTTGTCCGTCGTGTTTTGCGAAGAGGCGCCCGCTATGCGCGCAAGTATTTCGAGGTGGAAATCGGCGACTTCTTCTCCAAGATCATCCCCACGCTTGTGGACCAGATGGGCGACATGTTTCCAGAGATCAAGAAGAAGCAGCAAGACATTATTGAGATTCTGGACGAGGAAGAAAAGGCCTTTGCCAAGTCGCTGGATCGTGGCGAGGTCATCTTCGAGAAGTACGCTCAAAAGGCAAAAGCCAAGGGCTCAAATGATTTACCGGGAGATGATGTCTGGCGGCTGTACGATACATATGGATTCCCTGTCGATCTGACGAAGCTCATGGCTGAGGAGCGTGGTCTCAACATCAACGACAAAGAGGTCGAGGAGGCACAAGAGAAAGCTCGCGAAGCTAGCAAGGGTGACAAGAAGGCCGGTGCTGCAGTAGTCAAGTTCGACGTGCACGACCTTGGTGCGCTGGATACCATGGACGACGTGCCCAAGACGGACGATTCGCCCAAGTACGGCCGCGAGAACATCACGGCTACCATCAAGGCTATTTACCACAACAAGAACTTCCTAAAGAGCACCAAAGAGGTCCCCCAAGGAGAGCAATTTGGCGTACTCCTTGACAAGACCAATTTTTATGCTGAACAAGGTGGTCAAGAATACGATACCGGAAGACTCCTTGTAGATGGCGAAGCCGAAATTAGCATCGAGAACGTTCAAGTATACGCTGGATACGTGCTACATACTGGCTACCTAAAGTATGGTGAGCTCAATGTGGGAAGCGAGGTCATCGCAGAATTCGACGAACTTCGGAGACATCCTATCCGCAACAACCACACCGGTACACACGTTCTCAACTATGCCCTCCGCGAAGTCCTCGGCAACGAGGTCGACCAAAAGGGATCACTAGTCGCGCCCGAGAAACTACGATTCGACTTCTCCCATAAAGCCGGACTCTCAGACGCAGAAATTGGAAAAGTCGAAACCATCTCAACAAAGTACATCAAAGACGACGCCAAAGTCTACGCAAAAGAAGTTCCGCTGTCAAAAGCAAAGGAAATCACAGGCGTCCGCGCCGTCTTTGGCGAGACCTACCCTGACCCAGTGCGCGTCGTCTCAGTCGGCACGCCCGTTGAAGACTTGCTCGCAGACCCCAAGAACCCCGCCTGGGGCAAACTCTCTATTGAGTTCTGCGGAGGCACACATGTGCTCAAAACGGGCGAGATCAAGGAACTCGTCATCCTCGAGGAATCCGGCATCGCAAAGGGCATCCGACGCATCGTCGCCGTCACAGGCCAAGAAGCATACAACGTCCAACGTCTCGCCAACGACTTCATTTCCCGTCTAGAGAGCCTGGGTAAAATGCCCTTTAGCCCGCAAAAAGAAGCCGAAGCCAAGAAGTTCCAAGTCGAACTCAATGGCCTGACCATTTCCGCATTATCCAAATCCGCCCTCCGCGATTCATTCAACAAGATACAGAAATCGATTCTTGACGAACAGAAAGCTGCTGCCAAAGCAGACAACAAGCGTGTTCTTGACCAAGTCACCAAGTTTTTTGAACAGGATGCGGCCCGGCAATTCATGGTGCAGAAGGTGGAGTGGAGTCCACAGGTCAGCAAGGCGATTAGCGAGGCCATCAAGACGGTCAGTGGGCCTAAGAGTAATCTCAAAGAGAAGAGCTTGTATCTGTTCAGCGCAAGTCCCGAGGAGGGCAAGGTGGTTCACGGCTGTTATGTTAGCGAGGTAAATATCCCCTTTTCCTTGTATTCGCACAATCCCAATTCCCTCGATATGCTATGTTAGACAAAGTCAACTAACACGATATCCAGCCTTTCAAAGCCGCAGGCGCAGATGGACCTAAATGGGCATCCGCCGTTACTCCCATTATCGGCGGCAAAGCCGGGGGTAAAGCCGGTGCCGCCACGGCGATTGGCCAGGGCACGAACCCAGACTTGGTGGATCAAGGTGTTGACGAGGCGACCAAATGGATTGAGAAACTTGGACTGTGAAGAAAAGAAGAAAAAAAACTTCGGACCGCTGCCGCACGGACGGGGGACAACGTAACAAAAAGTTTCCAATCGTCCCAAACGCATGTGTGTGTTCTTGTCTTGTATTGAAATGGATGGGGGGTTTTAGATTAGAGATACATGGACGAATGAATTATAATACGCCTAGATTCCTGCGAAGTGTGATGGTGGAGAGATTTTTTTTTGTTGTAAAGAGGATCCCCCTTGGAGATTCATTCATGTCTTGTTCGTATCTTCTTCTTTCCTTTTATCCTCTTTTCTTGCATTGCAAAAATGATACTATGGCTATGCATGCATGTATGGCATGTAAGACCAACGACTGTTGAGCTGGCATATGCTAGATATTCAAGACTACGTAGGCAGGGCAGGGCAGGGCAGGGCAGGGTAGGGTAGGGTTAAATATGTTGAAACTTTGATTGATTCTTCTACGTGGGAGAAAAAAAAAGACGGAGTACATTCAATTCGCCCTCTATTCAATCAACCCTTTTACATCCCCCCCCACACTCCTTGATCAACCCCATAACCAACCTCAGCACCCTCCCCAAAACCAAACCCAATCACCCCCTCCAAACCAACCATAAATAAAACACCCCGCCCCATCCCACCACAGTACCCAGACTACACCTCACCTCGTGCCAAAACAAGTGTGAGCCTCTTCTGCTTCTGCCTCTGCTTCGGTTGATGTTTTGTGAGGAGGGGGAGGGGGGCGGAGAGGATGATGATGATAGTGAGGGGTTGGTGTATGAGTGTTGTGATATGGGGGTGTTCGTCTTGTTATTTGCGGTTGTGATTGTGGCGAGTGGGAGTGTATAAAGCGCTGGAGTTGTAGTAGTGGAGCCACGAGTGCGGGATTGTAGGCCGGCGGTGCGTTGGGAGGATGTCGAAGAGTGGGAGGAGTGTGGTGTTGTATCGTTTTGGCGAGATGCGAGCCTTTTGGTTTCTTTTTCTTTTTCCTTTTCTCGCTCGTCGTGCGTCCATGTCGTGGGTAGAAGCGGTATCTCTGCTTCTGCGTCGGGCAGCTTCAGCACGCCTCGTGCGATCAATGCTGCTCTCAGGACCAGCAGTATGAGTGTCAGGCCAAAGAGGGCAGCATATGTTAGAAATGTGCCGATTTGATCGGGTAGCAAACACAACTTCATCTGCACTGTTTTCGTCTTGGTCCCCTTGTCCCCCCCTCTCGACATGCCAAATTCGTCTACGGGATTCCATAGGCTCAGCAACACGACGCCTGGTCTTCTAATGCCCATGGCCCAACTCACACTTTTCACCGTCACTTCCCTGATTCCGCCACCTGCAGATGCATAGCCTCTATGCAGCACCTCGCAGTAATCGTGGTCGTCGCCGCTAAACGCGTAGCTTATGTCCCCAATTTTCTCAGTAATTGATGAGCTGAGTGGGCGGGAGAGCACGTTTTGGTATTGGTATCCTCCTCGCACGGAAATGGCGTTGCGGTCGTCAATTTCAAGCGGTGGATGGCCAGGGGGTGGAGGTGTGGGCGGCCAGTGTTCGCGGAGGGGACCGCAAGGTGTACCTGGCGGCCGGTACAGGGGCACGTGTGTGAGTAAGATAGATGGGAAGTCTGACACTTTGTCTGCATTCGCATGGGGGATTTCCGAGCGGGCAAAGTCTTGCAATGGAATGGTGCTGTGTTGCATGCCTGGGTATGGTGGTAAACCCTGCTGGGCGCGGAGTTCACGTTGTATCAAGCGGTGCTTTTGTACTTTTGCGGTTTCGAGGAAGGATTGTGTGGGACGCCAGAGGGCTTCGACCTCTTCGGGGTTAGGCTGGTCGAGCGCAGAGAGTGATACGCTGTCGATGGAGAGGAAGGTGTGGTTTGCGATTACGTCGATGCGGTTGCCCTCGCCAAAGTAGGCGTTGAAGCGGTCACGGACGGCGACTTGCACGCCGCGTGCGAAGCCTAGGTCGTGGTTCCCAGGGAGGCTGGTGATGAGCTTGCGGCCTGGTTGGCCTGGTCGGGGGGCCATTCCGGCGTCGCCCCAGTGCTTGAAGAAGATGTCGCCGAAGCGGCGGTATTCATTGATCCAGAAGTCGTCGCCGTATCTGCGGTACTGTTTCTCGGGGGAGGTGGTGGTGCGTGTGGACCATTCTCGCCCACCGTCGAACAAATCGCCGAGGAAGAATATAGTGTCGGGGTAGAGAATGGTCTGGAAGCGAGAGTAGGTGCGGCGAAGATAGAGATCGGTGTATTTGTACGTGAGGAGACTGAGAGGCCATGGGCGGCCAGGGTAGGTGTGCGGATCTATGAGTTGCGGGTCGGCGATGAAGATGAGCCTGTGGGGGTTTGCGCCTGCTTCCTATGCCTGACATCAGTTCTGTGTATCTTCATGTCCAATGCTCTGGCCATGCATGCCACATACCCAATTCTCCCAGCGATCCCAATGGCAGTCCTCAATCACGCCGTTGAACACGCCCCTCTCGCCCCAATACAAGACCACCCACCACAGCACCACCAGAGCGTTGGCAAGCGTGACCAGCCTCTTGAAGCTCCACTGGCCCCTTTTGCATGCGAGAAACCTGCCCTGCGCTATCGGCCGAATCCTGTACACAAACAGCGCCCGCGCGAGCCTCCACGCCTGCGTGGCCAAGCTCTCTGGTTCCGAGTATGCGCCCACAGGAACGCCATACTCGTCGTACGTAGTCATGGTCGGTCGCAGGAGGCGAGTGAAGGCTGGCGTAGCATCTTTTGGTCTGGAAGCTGTCGTCGCATGCGAGAAAGGATGCGTCACGTGTCGTTGTAATTGTGCGTGGGCGTGGGCGTGGGCACTTGGCTCACAGCGTCGTTGTTCACGCTTCTGGGGGGGGTGGAGTTGGATGCGCGCAAGGGTCCAGGCCATCTAACAACCTAGGCTATGTACAAGTGCGGCTGAGCTAAGTGGCGTCTCAACCTGTGACGCCACAAAGAATGCTGTGGCCATCTGCCTGTCATCATTCCTCTACAACTAGAATCTGCATGCATTTCAATACGCTTCAGGAATAATCTAGAACACAAATTGCAATATGCACGAGATATCATTTCAAAACAACACAGGCTAGAAATACATAAACACCCTCTATCGGGCCTCCAGCTCTAGTATTCAAGAGTCACCTCCTGGCCCTTGACCCGTCCAATGACGATTTCAGGCGCGTACTTGGGAATCACCTCGTCGTCGTGCAGCATCTCAAACTCTTCCGATGCGTCCTTGCCCATGTGGCTGAAGAGTGCCTGGGGTCCACCGGGGTGCTCATCTGTCCAGTTTGTCACGTCCATGACAATGCCCTTGACAGCGATCCATAGATCGTCCTTCTTGTTGTGCTTGGCAATCTCCTCGAGCGAGAACTCCTTCTCGGGGATGGTGAATTTCTTGACCTCGTTGGGCTTGGTGACCTTGCCGGGCTCATTTGAGTCGGCGTTGCCCTTCATGACAGGGGCTGCTGACAGTTGCTTCTGTTGCTGCACAGGGTCTGAGCCAGCGCCTGATGCGGCGCCGCCGCCGACGCTGTTGCCCCATTCAATCGACACTTTTCCAGGTTGCGATGGGTCAATGTGTAGGGAGATTTGTCCAAGGCGCGAGACAGCTGCGCCTCCGGCGTCGTTGAGGGCCTGTTGGAAGAGGTACTTGGATGCTGAGTCTCCGGCAACACGGCCGTAAACAACACAGCCAAGCAATGATGAACCACCCAGACGGTTGGCGCCGTGAACACCACCAGCAAGCTCACCACAGACGTAGAGACCCTCGAAAGGCTCACCGTTCGAGTTCAAGCACTGTGCCTGGTCGTTGATCTCGATACCGCCCATGGTGAAGTGGAGAACAGGCTCCATGTGTGCAACGTGGAAGGTGTCGTTGATGTCAAAGGGCAGGTTGTGGAAGTACTTCTTGCCCCAGACATCCTTCTTCTCGCCCTTGGCAATGGCGTTGTAACTCTGGAACTCCTCCTGGAGCTCCTTGTCACTGACACCAATCTCCTTTGCGAGCTCTGCGCCGGTCATCTTCTTCATCAGACCACGACCAGAGTAATGCCTTGTGTGGAAGTCGAGGACATTTGAGGCCTTGGAGTTGAGGACAAGGCGAATGGGCCAGTTGCCCTGCTCCTTCTCCTCCCACATTTTGCCGGAAACGTAGTCGCGGTGACCGAGGTCGTCGCAGAATCGCTTGCCCTTGCTGTTGAGCAGAATACCACCCTCACCACGGAGAGCTGGAAAGAAGTCAGCCAATGATACGGGAATTCTCGATCAATGTACGCACCTTCAGCGGCCAAGAACTTGGTCTTAGCAGTTGGGTCCTTGGGGTCGACAAGACCAGTGGGGTGGACCTGGACCTTGTCCATGTCGATACCGTTTGCACCAATCTTCATCAGCATCTTGTGTCCGTCACCAGTGGCGTGAGCACCGTTGGTTGTCGACAGGTTGAACGTGTCTGGCCTGTGCTTCTTCAGGAGCGAGTCCTCTGTAAAGTCGGCAGCGTAGCCACCAGTCGCAAGAATGACTGGGCCTTCCACTGTGGTCTCTTCACCGTTGAACAGGTATGTGACACCAGTGGTGCGGTTACCCTCGGTGTTGACCTTGGTGACCTTGGCCTTCTTGACGAGCTGGACGCGCTCTGGCTCTGCCTCGGCGAGCTCCTCGAATCGCTGCATCAGAGCGTATGTGATGGCCATGCCGGGGAACTTGGCATCGTGGCCACGGTGGGTTCGGGGCTGGGAGTGGCCACTGTGTAGAAGGTCAGTCTCTGTTCGAGTTTCTACTTAGTGATGGAGAACGTACCCCAACCGCGACACGAGAGTCAGGTCAAGGTTGAAGACATCCATCAGCCACTCGACGGCCGCAGCCGACTTGTAGGTGAGGACTTTGATCAAGTCTGGCCGTGCCTTGTCGCGCGCAGACTTGAGTGTGTCTTCGTAGAACTGCTTGACGCTGTCGCCAATCTTGTGGTCTACTTGTGTCCTTGTCAAGGCACCGTTGATTCCCGAGGTGGCCTTTGTGGAGTTGCCTCCCATGAAGTCTAAGCAGGTCAGCGTCTGCTCCAGTCCGTCTTACAATATTTTTTCTTCTTCAGAACTCACTGTTCTTGTCAAGGAGCACTACATTGCCTCCAGCAAGGTAGATGGTGTGAGCAGCGCTCAGTCCGGACACTGTCGCTCTCGTTAGCGTTTGTCAACGTGGTGCATGGTTCGAGTGTGACGCTTACAGCCAGCACCAACGACAATGACCCTCTGTGGCATGATGAATGGGGGTATATACGGAGATGTGGGAAAAGGGAGAGATGGGTCTTGAGATCAAATGCGTGGGAAACGGGAGCGACGACTCTTTATTCAAAATGGCGGAGCACGCCCGTTCGGCCTGGTCTTGAGTCGCAACATGAGCCTCGGAAGTGGAGAATGCGCTAGGCCCCATGCACTACCCATGCCCCCCGGCCAATTGCGCGCCTTCCGTTTGTACTCGTCGCAACTCTCTCCCAAGCGTCACTGACCGACACCACCACGCCCCAGCAGCATGTGAAGATGCTCCTCTTGGTTCGCATGCACATGACGCTCCACATGAGCCGCTCTCCTTGGTCGGGGACGCGCGACCGACTGCTGACATGCGGACGCGCGCCCGAGCAACCTTGGAAAGCTGGGGGAAAGCCTGGGGTCACGCGCCTCTGGCATGTGAAGATGTGGGTGCAGCCACTGTCTTTTAGTCGGCCAACATCCGCAGTCTCCAGTGTATGTAGACGCAATCCATGTTCGCTACTGTTGCTGCAAAACTTACCTCTCTGACTACGTGTGCTGCAACCCTCTTTTTACTTTGACAGAGCGCCAGTTCTGGTAATCGTCCCCGCACCTACTTCAAAGACCGATCGGTGTCTGCTGGTTCTTTGCCGGGCACGAGCTGCGGGCGGAATTACCCTACACGTGTGTCGATTCTACGAGAGCATTGATACCAGACTCGACGTCTCGGGCTATATCTCAGCTGCACAGTGCAAAGTACTCCGACCTCTTCCCATACAAAAAAGCTGTAATCCATGGGTCGAGATGCGTTGTGCAATAAAGTTTTGCGCGTCCTGAAGCGTTCGGTTCAATCGACCCCGATCCGAACTTGCTGCAGCTCGGTGTCTGCTAACGCGAGTCCGGCCAGTCGCGTACACAGTACATAGCATAGTCCAAGATGGTGCAAGGCGCATTCAGAGCACATCTTGTCTTCTAAGAAGATGTGTTTGTACATCCTTGACATTGTATGCTTCGTATCGTGTTCTTTCAACCATCGGCCAGGCGACTAACATGGCAAGGCAACGTGCCGAGGTCGACTCGACTAGACTCATCTGCGTCATCCATATCGTGCAATTAACAATCTCGGTGAAGGTCGTCCGTCCGTCGACAATGTTGCACAAGTCTTCAATCATTGCGTTGGCTACGTGAATACGCTAAGCAAGGTCTAGAGACCATCCCCGTAAAGACCCCGGATACTCCAGGAGGCCGTACGGTCTACTACGTACAGCTCGCGGGAAGAACGCCGCTATCATGCAGACTCTCCGCTCAATACCTCCTCAACAGGACGCGTTAACCGGACAGTTGGCCGGACTACGTGGTCTATATATTCAGGCCATCTTGCTTAATGACAAGCGACTGATTTCGTGCTTGAAGACTGGCTGAACATCAGATACCCAACAAACGCACCAACAGCCACAGCCAGCATGATCCACCCGTTATATGTCATGAACAGCAACCTACACGCGCATCAGTTCCCAAGCCGCTTTATTCCACATTGTGTTTAGACTTACATGATAAAGAAGGAGTAAAAGACCTGCACGGCATAGAGCATCGCTTTGACAATCTTCTGTTGCTGCTCTGCTTTCCCAGCGTTACGTCCTGGGCCAAGTAATGAGCTCGATTCATCTACTTCGTCTTTTGTGTTCGCGCTGCACTCAGCCAATGTCCAAAGGCAAGGATGACGAGTAAGGAACCAATCTGTCTGTTCTTCTTGTCGGGGTTTTCTATCGTATACCTTATGAGACGGTTATGAACTCACCTCGAATATCCCCGCCTCTTCTTCCCTCAACCGCACGCTCTACATACGCTTCGTATCGCCGCGACATTTCGCGTATCGCCTCATAGCCAGCTGTGAGGAGCACTATCGCGAAGAGGGAGAAGATTAGGGAGACGGTGCCGTCGATGCGCCAGCCGCGGAAGACGACGCAAAGGTTGGTCGTATCCCATGTGAATAGCATCTATAGTATACAAATAATCTTGTTAGCAAAGGATACAGCATTTATGGAGGGAAGAAGAGGAATAATAGAACACGTACGTTCATGTTACACATTGGAGCATCGCCGCCCATGCCTGGCATACCAGGCATACTGTGGTCGCCGTTTCCGTGGTCCATATCTGAGTGAGACATCTTGTACAAGTCTAGAGTCCGTACGTATGTATCTATGTAGACAGCAAAGGGGGAGAGAGAGAGAGAGAGACGGGACGTCGCAATTCCCAACACCTTTCAAACCGGCCGCATCCCTATGTATCACGCGTCGCACCATGGCGTACAAAGCACAGGCTGGCGCGCCCATGGCGGGGGTTGAGCAGGTTAAGCTCAGCTCAGCCCACGTGCGAGACCCTGGATTAGTTGTACCCGTAGTTACTTACAGTACATACTGACGTCGAGACCTTTGGATTCCGAAAGCACGCGACTGAAGTTTGACGTCTAGAACCGTGACGAGTCGATCTGACAACGCTTCACACATCACCACAATGGTTTTGCGACGACTCCTCGAAGCAGCGCAAGGCTTCTGGCAAACCCCACCGCGCGCTGTACTGCGGACGTCCGGAGCGACCTCCCAGCGCCACTTTACACCATCGCCTCCATATGCACAACTCGGACCGCCACTAAATATCCCAAAATGGTACAAGCTACCCTCTGCATAGTCCGCGCGAACCCTACCAAACCCTTCCCCCCCGCTCCCCAGAAAGAAAGGTGCTGACTGGTTTGCGCAACCTCCAGGGTCGCAGAGAACTCGCACATGCTCAAACCCCCGATCAACAACTACTGCGTGTACAACGACTCGGTCACCGTCATGATTGTCGGCGGCCCCAATGAAAGAACAGACTACCACATCAACGAAACAGCAGAATGGTTCTACCAATATAAAGGTTCTATGCTGTTGAAAGTAGTAGACGAGTCACTCCCCGCCGACCAGCGATTCCGCGACATCCATATACACGAGGGGGACATGTTTCTCCTGCCGCCGAATACGCCGCATAATCCCGTGCGGTTCAAGGATACGGTGGGTGTGGTGCTGGAGCAGAAGCGGCCCGAAGGGAGCATGGATCGGCTAAGGTGGTATTGTCAGAGTTGTGAGGAGATGGTGCATGAGGCTGCGTTTCACTGCACGGATTTGGGCACGCAGATCAAGGATGCAGTGAACAGCTTCAAGGAGGATAAGGAGGCGAGGACATGTAAGAAGTGTGGCACGCTTTGTGATACCGCGCCGCAGAAGACGGCGTGAGATTCGTGGGATTTGCACAGAAACGAAATGTATCTATATGTATAGTAGGAGCACCGAGATTTTTTAAAGGCCCTTCCACATGGTCTTTGTGATGTGGTCTGTCTTCTTTCGGCTGGGTTTGACGAGACCTAGGTATTTGAGCTCAGCTAGTGCTCGCTGGAAGAGAGCCCTGGGGTGGATTGGTTAGTTCTTGGACCGAAGGGCTTTAAGATGCTTTTGAACTTACATCGTCTTGGACTCATTCTCCTCTTCCCCCTCACCTGCAATGGCGTTGAAAGCCGACCACAGATCAGTTACATTCATCAATGTACCAGACTCCAGGTACATTTGATAGACAATGGCAGTGGCAGGCTGAGTCGCCGACAGTGCTGCTACATTTCCGTCCACACCGGTACAGCATTCGCAACCCAGATAGTCGTGAGGCGAGGCAAGTGCGCGCTCAATTGCGAAGCGTGGTTTAGGCTGGAAGACCTCTGTGTGCGGTGACTTGAGGTCGTAGATAAGGATCTCCGCAAGAAACAATGTTCGTGGATCTATGAAAGATTTCGAGAAGTACTGATCGAGCTCATCATGGAAACGTCCCACCAGATGCGAATATGCTTTGTCCTGCTCAGAAAGTGCAGCCTTGTGCTTGCTTAGTAGCACTTTCTGTGCAACGACTGTAGTCCTGAGGCTATCGTTCCGGACGTCATGCTGCGTACGAAGAGGTGCATTAGTGTCGTTATTCTTCAAGAGATTATCAAGCTCTTGCTTGAAAGATCCTAAGTCAAAGGAGAAATAGTCGCCAATAAGCTCTTCCAAGGCAGCAAGGAGATCCACCAACTTGTCTGAGGAGACTTTCTTGGTCAATAACATGGTTTCGCGTAAGAGAGGGGAGCCATGAAGTTCTCCTGCCGCCGCACGAGTCCAAATAGTTGACAATCGGGCCTTGGGCGATATCTGGAGGACCTCGCGTATGGTCGCAAGAACTTGAGTCGCATGACTGAGCGCCGAAAGAATACGTTGACCAGCTTGAACATGCCCTGGCAGCTGATCAAATAAATGTCTGTCAGATTCGAGCAATTGGCGAACATCTTGAACTCGGCCAGACTCCAGCGCAGATTCCACGTGTTTCCGAAACGATGGCAAGTTGCGGAGAGCTTCGAACGCCTCCGAAGACACGTCTTCAAACGAGGGATCATTCAAGAAGATAGTGGGATAACTGGCGTAGAAGTGCGACATATAAGCGTACTTGAGTCCATCGCAGAAATCTTGTGTGTTTTGTACATGATCTTTCTGTCGGTCCAACATACGACGACATAGAGTTGGCCCAATGCACAATCGGGCATCAGCATTGGCAACGGTTGCACGAAAGAGTTTCTCAATGATGTCGTCTGACTGAATGACGTCAAATTTTTCACCTTCGAGGTAGCGTAATGAGTTGCCTGACATGCGTTCCTCGAAGCTCTCTGCTGAAGTAGCTATGCCGAATAGGAGAATGAAAGGTATACGGTCGAGCCATGAGCTGTGAGTGTTAGCACAAACTATGATTGGATTGTATCAAGACATACTGGAATAGATCGACCATATCGGCAAGTAATCCAGCATCGAACGCTTCACTATCCTGAATAGCAACAACAATGCTCGGCACAGGATTCTTCTTCAGCCATTCCTGGATATGCCCAAGGTCATAATTAAGCAGCTTCGGCCCAGTTCTAGAAGACGTAGTTGGGCGGTCCAAGTCATCTTCGTCGTCGTCGTCAATGCGCAAAGTGGCCTTTTTTATGATTGTTTTAAGTAGCGCCTTGAGATTTGGGCATTCGCTAGAGGTCAGTAAGACGTATGCGCTGTCTGCATCGTCTTTGATCTTGCGACCCAGGCGTTCAAAGAGGGGCCCATGGGATGCGATACTGGGACCTGCAATGACGAGGGCAGTGGGAATAGCTGACCTCGTTTCGTCTGAAGAGGCAGCCGATGTCGTGATGAAGGTTGCTATATTTTCTTGGGTTGCGCTGTCCGCTCCCTCTAAAGTGTCCTTGCAATGTCAGCTTGTGAGTACTTGCGTTTTGAAAAATGAGCGAATACTTGGATTCGTTGTTCTTGTTCGCTCCACAAATCACGGTAGATGGTGAGGCGTTCAGACAATTGAGTGTGTGGGTCGAAGGTACTTTTGCGTTGGCGCTTTGCAGGTCGCTCATCTGACCCAGAGGGTTCATACACATAGCAACGTTCATGTTCCATCTTTTTTTTGATTGGTGGTCGCGCGAATGTTCCTCAGTATTGATAATCAACGCCGTCGAGGGGGTGCCGGTGAAGCTCGTGAAGCGCGACGAGGGAACGCGTCAGCACGGGACTTCGCGAAATAGGCTAGAGCTTCACTCCACTTCAACTAACTCAGTTGTTCGATGCCTATTGCTCATGTCTCCATGGTATATTAGAGGCAACTTTAATTTCATTTCATTGCTTCTGATTGACTATATATATGCCCCTGGCAACTTTTGCATCCCTATTCTTCAACCCACCTGATGAAGCGTACTGCTCTCATCACCTTGTGAACGATGAAGCAAAACTTGTATGGCCGACAGAAACCTATGAGGATGTTCACTAAGATCACTCAACCGCCTACAGTATATACGTCAGGTTCACGGCACAGCCGAGCAGGTGTCTGCGCGTCCTTACCATGCTGTTCTGCATTGGACGCGTGAGCCGCGTATGCATCTCTACGTTTCTGTCCTTAAGACTAGGTACTCAGATGCTTCTTATGCTCGCGAGGCTTCATAGCGAAATCAATGAAGCGCACGAGCTGCACTCAGTCATGATCCTCTTCAGTCACTCCAGGGCAACCTTCCATATCAGCATCGGGATATTCGTATCCACAGTACAGGCAATATCTGTAGTTCTCGCGAAGGTGCACGAGGACTCTTTGCAAGCGCTCTGCGACCGGCAAGGCCTCAAACTCTGCAAGCTCTGGATCTCGTCCTCGAGATCGTGTTCAAGTGTTGTATAGAAGGGTGCCAGGTCCTTATTCTGTGCCACCTTGGAATCATCGTCGTCCTCGTCGTCAGCAGCCAGTGTCGGCAATCGAGACGAAATGCTATTATCCAGCTCACGGCGTTGCTGCTTCTCATGCTGCATTTCTAGTCTTCCTCGAGCACGGGCACGCCAGAGCACGTTGATATCCTTAAGGGGCTTCTCATCAGGCGCAGAGGTGCCTTTCTCCTCTGCTGCCTTATCGGCCAGTCGTTCGGCGGTTCTCTGGGCGCTATTCAGGTCTTTCTCCAGCTTCCTCTCCTTCTGTTGTTGACGTCGCATCTCCAGATAGTCGCCTTCCTCTTCCTTGGTGCGCTTGACGAGCCTTTCGGCCGCTTCGAATTGTTCCCTAAACTTGCGCTTCTTCTCAGACTCCAGACCTATACCCCCACGATCGTCCTTTACGTTGACTCGAATAGGATCTTTGCGCGCGCCTTCAGTCTTGCCCAAAGCGTCGCCCTGCTTGAAGCCAAATTTAGCCATCATCTTGAAGCCCTTGTTGGTTTCGGGGAGAGCGGTGGCGAGGGCTGCCTCCCGAGCTGCCTCTGCCTCTTCCTCGCGCTCAGCCTTGGTCTTCTGTCGTGCTTTTGCCTCTCCCTCGGGGCCAAGTCAGCTCACTGTATACATGTGAAGGTCGGCCACATTATGCACCTCTTTGCGCTTGCGCGCGGCGCGCTGGAGTGACGTTTCATATTTTGGGCCTTTTGGTGCATCCTCAAACACCATGTTCATGTAGTCGTCGTCGTCGTCGCCTGATTGCGCCATGCTTGGTGGTTGGTCACGCGGTTGAGGAAAACGATCGATTGTTGTTGCGACTCTCAAAATCGCGTCTGTATGCGACGGCCCACGGCCCACATAGCGTCTCTTGGCGCTGTCAGGGCCAGCGATCTCCAGGGCTGAGCTGTCCACCAAGACTCTTCTTTCAACGACCTCTCTCACCCAAGCTTTCGCTAGCAGGTATCGCCTCGAGCAACTCAGCAGTTTTACCCACCGAGATCATGTTGCGGCCCGCTGAATCCACTTCACCTGGTTGTCCCGCACTACCGATGTGACCATGGGATTGAGCCTCAAAACGTTCAGGCACGCCTCCTTCCGAGATTGGTGGCCTACCCCTGCTTCCCTGCTGGCATTCATCTCAGGCCTGATCTTTGCAAGTGCAAGGCTACTTCAGACACAGCACGTGCTGGCTTACTACGTACAGTACGCCTTGTGACCAGTCGGCTTGTGTCTATGCTATCTGGCTGCAGTGCTCCTGAGTGCGGTGGCATATTGTCTTCAACTTCAAGCACCTGCAGCAGTTGGGTTGCATACGCTTGATTGATTGTGCGAGCATGGCGTTGCGGCCCTTTATGCTGTTCCGCTCCGTACCATCCGCTGCCAGAGTTGGCCACTGTCATCTCAAATCTCGTCTTCATGTGAAAGCCAGTGATATCAACACAAGCTAGAAAACCTACAATATTGGTAATACTAGCTCACCTGCTCTTCGGGGGGCAGTTGCTTGTTCGTAGAATCAAGGCGCCCGTCCACGCATAAACGGGTAGTCAGCCGACAGCTAAGCAATTGTATTGGTTCCGGCATCTCCACCGCTAGCGGAGAATCCGCTGTTACCTCTGGGGTACCGTCCCCTTGCCATTCGGCCCACCCATGTCTCTCATCAACTCATGTCCCAATCATCCTATCAATTCCCGGGTCTCTCATCTTCGCCGCCACCGCCCAAACAGAGAGCTAAAGACGGCAGGCAAACTGGCCGCCGCCGCGTCAGCCACTCACGTTTGCTGGATGCCATACACGCACGATCTTTGCCACAAAGGAAAACCCCCTGTCGAGCATGTGCCAACCCATTCTTGGATGTGATTGTGGCTACTGCGCTTCGGTTCCATAATGTGTCCGGAGAGGTGGGCAATCATTTCGGCGTGTGACCACAAATGGCTACTCTCTCACGTTCCCCTAGACAGCTATTCGCTTTCTCGGCAACCTGGCCCTGTCACTGATCCTGCCCGTTTCGACTTCCGACATGCCCATCCTCTTCGGCGAAGTCTCTTTGAGAGTTGGCGTGCAAAGATTGTCGTGTTCAACGCGCATGTGTCTCTCTCTCTTTTCAAGTTCTGGAGACCCTTGATCGCCATAAAGCTGCTTCCCCGCATATCTCCACTTCCCTCTGTCTTCCGAGGGATCTTTGTTGGAAGGAAACGTGACTTATAATCCTTCCATCTGCTGGGCGGTCCGCGGTCAGGTTCTCATTGTATCGACTATTCCTGAAGTTTTCGACGTTTCCTACCAGCTCGCTCGCAGAAACTACACGGCCGCTCTAAAACCCCCCAACATGGAAAACAAAGTGGAGCCTTCGCATCAAGAGGTGGAGTATGCCACCACTCCAAAGAAAGGTGGTGTCATGAACACACTGTATCCTCCTGGTCCACGGCCAGGCGCAAAGGGCCGTATGAAGAACCATTGCAGGAAGTTCTGGTGGTGTGGTTAGTTACCTGCAGCGTGAATGAGTATATATTTGCTGACCCCTTTAGATTGTCTTGTTCTCGTTGTCGTTGTTCTGGTCATTGTGTTACCCATCATTTATGTCGGTATTCCAAACAAGGCACAACGCGAGCTCAACGCCTCGACTTTGGAAGTTACAGCGCAAGAAGTCACTAACCCTTCGCCCGAAGGCGTGCACCTCAAAATTGACACTGTCGTGCGAAGCGGCAGTAGCTACCACCCTACAATTGATCCTTTCCGCGCTTCGTTGTCGCTGAAGGGACAGACCCCGTTCCTCTTCATCGACGTCCCCGAGGCCAAGTCAGAGAAAGAGACCTACATCACGATCGATCAAGATATCAACTTTGCGTCCAACGACAGCTTCTCCCAATACACCAAAGCCGTGCTAGCTGCCGAATCATTCGAAGTCTACATGGATGGCGAGACCAAGCTCAAGCTCTCTGGCCTACCTAAGATGTCTGTGGACTACAACAAAGTCATCACCATGAAGGGTACGTTCTTCAAAACACTGAGCCTGCTCAATTGGACTAATACCACACTCAGGATTGAACAAACTGGCTGGTCTCAACATCACCGATGTCAGAATCCTCTCAGGCAGAGACGAAATCCTCTCTGACGGCTCCAATCTCGTTGGCAACGTCTTCATCCCCAACCCCTCGGTCATGACCCTCGACCTTGGCAACGTCACCATGAACCTCGCCGTCGATGGCAGGGCAATCGGGTACTCGCTCATCCCCAACCTCATCCTTAAGCCCGGCGACAATGTCCTTCCCATGCAAAGTCGCGTCGATCAACTTACCATTCTCGGCCTTGTTCAGAGCACCTACAAGAACGCCATCCTCCCGATTGAGATTGTTGGAAACTCCAGCATCGGCAGCAACGGTCAGCACCTGACTTATTACGAAGATGCCATCAAGAGCAACACGATCCTCCTCGAATTGAACATTGCATCAGCATTGGCGGGTATCGGCATCAACATTACGAGCTCGGCATGATTGCAATGAACCCTGCTGCTAGAAACAATATGTTGGAAACGGTAGTTCAGAAGATGAGCAGGGAGGGTAAACACGCCCTTGCGATGGGCTACTCGCTCGCTGCTATTCCCCTTTGTACAGTAATGCTGCTAGCCCGTAGCTCGTAACCCCCCTTCACACACACATGTACAAAGTATATCCATGTGTTGTGTAAACAAGAATAATAATACACTCTAACGATACACCCACAATCCGTCAAGCCACTTTCTTCACATCATCTTACTTCATCTACCACGCGCCTTCCCACTCAACACCCCTCACTTTAGCTCGCCCACCAAAACCGTCTATACCTCGCAACAAAGCACATGTCCCCCCTTTCTCTCATCTGAAAACTAAATGAAACGAGGGCTTTTGGCTCTTCTGGAAATTTGCACGTGGGGATGTGGAAGATGTGCGGGTGTTGTGCTGAAGAAGGGGGGTGATGGGGGGTTGATGTATTCGATCTCGCTGCTGAATCGTTGTATATATGACTTGTTAAATTTTAGTTCTTATTGCTAGCTAACTGATTTTACGGTGCATCCGTTGTCAATCATTGTTTGTTTGTTTGTTCATATGTTCATATATTCCATTTCCCTATTCTCCCCACCCACGCACAATGTTCATTAGAAAACCCATCTAAACCATCACCATTTCCCACCACCCTCCTCTCCTCCCGAGCCCAGAATACCAAAGACATGACATCGCAATGCATCATTCTGTTTGATCGCGTCGTTCGTTCAATAGGGGTAAGTACCTACCAAATTACGTTGTAAGGTTAACTTGACGGTACCATCGGGTCCTTCCCCACAAAACGTCCCGGATTTTCACATGCACTTTGCTCGGCTTCTCTGCCCCCTCCCCGCAGATTTGGAATACCCCGCCTGCTGCTGCTGCTTCTCTGCGCGATCTTCTGGGTTGCGCCTTTCTGGATTGGGGGGCGTGGGCCGAGGGGCTAGAGGGGATCTGCAGGGTTTGTGGTAGTTGCGCGCGTGATGGGGATGTGTGGTTGTGTTAGAAGAGGTACTGGTTAGGAGGTGTGGGGCGTTGTAATCGAGTATGCTTTTTTTCTTTTCTTTTCTGAATGAGTGGGATGAAATATGCTTGATTGATGTGTGGAGATTGAATCCGAACTTTTTCGTTTCTGCTTTTTCATCGTTGCTGTGTCGGCGTGGCGGTGGTGGTTGTGATGTATGCTCTCAACCGTCCATCTCCCATTCATCCATGAAGAACTCTGCGATACTCCCAGCGGTGTGCTCACCCACGGCTCCCTCAAGTTTCCTCACGCAATGGGGGTCTCCAGTGACAGCTCCGAGTGCAAGGAGTGCAAGCTCCTTCAGACTACCCGCCACGTCACTGAGTGCTATGACTTGCGCTTGGTTCAGGGGCGGCATCATGGTGCAGTAGGGTAGCAGATCGCTGACGGCGTCCTGAGCGGGGCGAGCTTGTTGTCTGGGCACGATCTGCGTGCTGTTCTGATGTTCCATTTGAACGTGACCAGAGTGGTAATGTCCAGGACCTAAAAGCTGGATATTGGCCCTGCCAGCCATTGATTGACGGGGCTTATCGTAAGGCCCATCAGCCCGAGGGACTGTAGCACTGTCACGAGGATGGTGTGAGGAGACCAAGGCGTTTGTGTGGGAGGAGGCCTGCCTGCCGTCGATCTTACCCAATTGTATGGCGTTGTGCTGGGGTGGGATGTCCATTGGAAACCTGTGACGGACTGCGTAGCTGAGATTGCTTGGCTTATGCTGTCTCTGTCTAATGCCTGAGTTGAGTTATTCATTACTCTCGTCTGCCTGTGCTAGTGTTGGTTACATGACAGACATCCGTATTAGGCAGCGTGTTGGAGCAGCTCGAGTCTGATGAGCGCAGTCACTAAGTTTGCAGTCGCACTCGATTGGGAGCAAAACTCCACCTGTGATATGAGGCGCGTAGCGAAGTGGAGGTGAGATGGAGTGCTTAGGCATGGCAGTGACACGGTCGAGGAAGGCACGACCAGCTTCACTGGCACGGTTCACCCAACCAAGCGTCTTTGGTTTACTAGCACTCTTATACAACAATCGAGAATGCTCAGGGCAGCTTTCATCTTACAGAAGTTGTACTATGCAATATGGGTATCATGAGAGGAGAATCTATACAACAAGTCGACGATCCATAACGCTTATTGTGCCCGATTCTGCGGTGAAGGTTCTGAGGAGGGCTGTAGCGTGGGCACTGGCTGTTGTTGTTGCGCCGTTGACGAAACTGCGCGAGTATGCTCGTCTGTTGCCTCAGCTTTCTTATCCTCGGTCTTGGCACTGCCTTTGAAGAAGCCCAACAGCTTTGACGGTGCAGGCTCTGGGTGTTTTGCTTTCAGCTGCTCCAGCTCGGTCTTGACGGCTTTCAGTTCGTTTTGCAACTCCTCCAGGTCCTCTCGTATGTCATCTCTTGCGTTCCGCGCCTTCCTTCTCTGCCGCCAGTTCTCGAAGACAATGACGCCGATGCCCACCATGAAGATGAAGGTTTCGGCTGCGAAGTTTGCGCCCATCTCGATTGCCTTTTGTTCCGACAGTGGGCGAATGCGCGGGCGGGTCCTCTCTTCCGCCTTCTTCTTGATTGCTTCTCTCTCCTTCTCGGTAAGCGCTTCTTCCGCACGCATCTCCTCCTCGGTCAAGACGGTCGGTGCCGCTGCCTTCTTTCTCGCAGCTTCTGCCAGAGCGACTTCCTTCTTGATTTGGCGATCAATGACTGCGGGGTCCTGGAGAAGACCGAGGCGCATACGCATGTCAATGCGGTGCAGGCCTTGGGCGAATGAGACGCATATTCTGCGGAAGCGCTCGTGCTCGTGGGCATTGCGCTTGATGGTGTTCTACTTGTTGATGAGTCACCGTGCAGGCTTACTCACGGGCAGTCACATACCGCCATGGGCTTCGCCAATGTCCTCACAAACAGCGAGGTCACCTTGAGGGTGAGAGACATGGTCGGCTCTTGTGCGACAGTGTCGCTGTTCAGGCAAGGAGATGATTCGGGCAATTGCACAGTGAGAGCGTGTTCATCGCAAGCGTCACGCAATCATGCCCGTCCAAAGAGACTCCAGATGGCTAGAAGCTCTCGATACAGGCTGAGGGAGGCTGCCTTGCGCTCTCGCTCACACCTCACCTCACAGCTCGGAGGTTCTGCAGGACCGACGTCAGTCGCACCTAACCCGTTTCAGCCGAATGTCAACAGTCGCGCTACTCTACGTCCAAGTAGCGGTGTATGGCAGCAAGTGTTTGATGGTCGGGCACTGGCAGACACTTCACCTGGCTCACGACTTGATCATTGTGCTTAGCGGTAGCTGCAGCGTGCAACTGCAGAACCTAGGTCGCGCGTGCGTCAGACGATCGATCGCACTGGAGAGCGACCGCCTCGACGACTGTGGGTGGGGGACGTGCAAGCCCGGTCACCTGGCAACAGCCCTAGCGTACCGTGTTTGTCAACACCCGCGCCGCCCGACCTCACCACCCAGCGCTCACCCATCCCGCCAACTCAACCGCCCAATGTCTGCCCCCTCGATCCACGCAGAACCGCCGCCGGCCGTGGTCAGCGACCCCGAGGGCTTGCAGTATGAGACGGGACCCCAGCTGGGCAAAGGCGGCTTCGCCATCTGCCACCGCGCGAAGCTGCTGGGCCATGAACACCTGGGCAGCAGCACCGTCGCTTTGAAGATTGTCAAGTCCCGCATGGAGCCCCCCAAGCTGGCGCAAAAGGTGCAGCACGCCGCGGCCGAGACTGTGCTGGTTGTGCTAACACGTCGCAGTTTGTGACGGAACTACAGATCCACTCAAAGCTCGCCCATCCCAACATTGTCGAGTTCTACCGCGCCTTCTCCTTCGAAACCAGTACATATGTTGTTCTGGAGCTGTGCGAGAATGGCTCTTTGGCCGACGCCATCAAAAAGCGGAAATACTTCACCATGCCCGAGATCCGACGCTTCATGATTCAGACGTGCGGCGCCATCAAATACCTGCACCAGCGCAACATCGTCCACCGAGACCTGAAGACTGGCAACCTCTTTCTGGACCACGACATGAACGTCAAGGTCGGCGACTTCGGTCTCGCCGCACTGCTGCTATCACCGGGCGACTATGGGGCGATCCGGCGAACAACCATGTGCGGCACACCAAACTACCTTGCGCCCGAAGTTTTGGAGAAGACTGGAAAAGGCCACGACGAGAAGGTGGATCTGTGGGCAATCGGTATCATGATGTGAGGACAAATTTTGGTTTAAATATGAGGCGCATTACTTACACGTGCAGGTACACACTAGCTGTCGGTCGAGCGCCATTCCATGCAGCAAAGCGCGAGGACATTTACAGAAAACTCAAAGCCCGCGAATACAACTGGCCCGACCTTTCTAAATTCGCCAATGAAATTACCGACGACCTCCGCGATATAGTATCATTGCTCCTAGTACACGAGGACGAACGGCCAACACCCGATCAGATAGTAGCCCACAATTTCTTCAAACTCGGCTACATTCCATTGCAGCTCGATAGCGGATGCACATCTCGGGTACCCAAATGGCCGCAGAACCGTCCTCTGACAGCTGCAACAAAAAGGCGGGGGTACACCGAGGAATGGTGGCAGATGTGCAAATCCTCGGCCGTGGGCGAATACGAAAGGAACAAATTTTTCGGAGCTTATGGGAGCAGAAGGAACAAGACAGTGGCACGCGATTGCCAAAAAGAGATCGAAGCGGGCAAACAACCAAATATACCTTTTGCATCAGACGTTGTATACGTGCCCTTCCCAGCGCGCGTTCACTGGCCTCATCAAGCGCCTGGGGGACTTAGCGAGATTTCAGAAGAGAAAGAGTCATCCGTCGAGGGCCCGGCCCTCGTTGAAACCACTGGAAACGACCGACCAAAGGGACGTCTGCCACGAGTCACCAGGAGAGAAGAGCCTTTACCACCACTCAAGGAAAACGTGGAGCCCAGTCTGGCCCCGGCTCCGACTCCGGCTCCGGTCTCAGTGCAAGAGCCCGAACCAGCACCTAAGATATTGGACAAAAAACCAACCCGTCTCAGGGCAGTGCGGAAGATTTCAAATCCAACTAGGACCACAGCATTGGCAACAGCATCGACAGCGACAGCGACGGTAACCACATCAGGACCTCCACCAACACGCGCGCCACGAGAGGCTCGAACGGCGACGCGAGCTAGAATGGCCAAAGAGCCTATCAAAGACGCCCCCCGAGTGACGGCAACCGGACTCCCAGATCTACCCCCATTGAGGGTTGCCAAAGCCAGTGCACCAGCAGTCGGAGGGCAGGAGCCAAGGAGCCACACGCCCACAGATCGAGAGGCCCCTCGATATCGTACGATAGCCAACGAGATGGCTTTCAGTGACCCCATGTCGGTGTTGGCGCGTCTGATGATCTTTCGAGACAACCTTGCTAGGGCTCTGAACAAGAAGCCCACCAAGTCAAGGCGAGATCAGCCTCCACAATTGCCATTTGTTGCCAAGTGGGTGGATTACTCTCGTAGGTACGGTGTAGGCTATGTCCTCGATGATGGTAGCATCGGTACGCTGTTGTCAGCAGAAGAGCAGTATCCAGTGACAATCGCCTTCGCCACAGATGGCTATAGTCATCTACGGAAGGCAGGGAACAACCGAGAGCTTGCGAAAAGCGTGGCACTCAACTACTATACTCATGTCAGAAATGACCGAGGTCTTTGCCCAATCGAGGTTCTGGACAAGCGACGAGTGGAGGAGATCCGGACAGTGTGGCACAAGTTTGGCAAATACATGTGCGCCACGTTTGGTGACGAGGAGAAGCCGATGAGGAAGGATCCGCGTGTGAATTTTGTCAAGTTCTACCAAAGACTGGGAAACGTTGGCGTCTGGGGCTTCGACGACGGTGCTTTTCAGGTAATATACCCATGGCTTTATGCGATGCAGTCATTCCTAACAGTGTCTAGTTTAACTTTCCTGATCACACCAAGCTTGTTTTGTCATCGGATGCTGGATATGGGCATTTCATGTGCCTCCCCCTGGATGCAACATCTCTGCTAGAGGAGACTGGCAATGTGCCATGGAGGCACGTAAAGGCACGGGCGAACCTGCGAGGATCTCTTCAACAATTGCTGTACGGCTCCGCAGACAAAGAAGACACATACAAGGAGCTCACGGAGAGCAACCTTCTCCGTGCAAAGATTGAGTTCATCTACACCGTAGTAAGGGAGTGGACTGAACAAGGCGGGCTGGGCTGCCTCGTAGACCCAAAGGTTTATTCGTGGAGCGGCCCTCAGCTGGAAGAAACAAAGCGGTTGGATTGGGCGAGCGTTGGGCGTTTCGGTGGTGATGTTTTCGCATGATAACGAATATTTCCAGTCAAGGCAAAGCGGTGGCGTTTGGGATTTTTTTTGGGGGATGTTATTATTTGGGCATAGGCATTTTCAGGGCGTCTCTCTTTCTCTCACCCTGTCGACAACGATGTTGTATCGCGAGGAATTGTCTACTCGCGTTTTGTCAAACCCTCTCTAACGACGGATGCGTGGCGTCAGATACTTAGTCGATTCAATGATGAAGTGATTGCGACTACTGTACTGTTTTTTTCTGGCTGCCTGGAGCATGACTGAGCGAGCGACACGTAATGAGCCAGCTGTGTGGTCGGCTTTTGGAAGGCGAGCGGTTTTGCTGAATGAGCACGCGCGTCTGTGGCTGTGCGTTAGCTCCGGCTTGTCCGCCCAGGGCTCACTGTGACATGACGCTGCAGGGCCCGTCTTCGAGACTCCAGGCCGCTGCCCGCAGATCTCCCACTCTCTCCCACTCCCAACATTGAGGTACCGGCCTTCACTCGTCACAAACACGCCTTCATTTGCTGCTCGCCACGATACACTGGCCTCATACTCATTGCAGCCATACACGCCACCCCGCCAGGCGATACAAACACTTGGTCTAAGCTCGCTATCGGGCATCAATCATGGTATATACACCCAAGATCACGCTATGCACAGGAACTGCGTGCGCTGACTTTCTGGTCGTATAGGCGGTTTCAAAGCGCGCAGGGCGCAAGAAGGACGCCGCAGCTGGCAAAGGACAGCCGACGTCGCAATTCGCCAAGAAGGCCGTCTTCGAGACTACTAAGAAGAAGGAAGTGGGAGTCTCAGATCTTACACTGATCAGTAAGGTCTCGAACGAGGCTATCAACGAGAATCTGAAGAAGCGATTCGAGAACGGCGAAATCTACGTGCGTCGACCCGCTTGCGCCAACCCCGCGCGACACCAATATGGCGGGATATGAGAACAGCGACTGACGGAGATGCAGACTTACATTGGGCATGTGTTGGTATCGGTCAATCCGTTCCGCGACTGTATGTGGAAACCTAGGACATCTACGGGTGGTTGCTAACCTGGCGCAGTGGGCATATATACAGACCAAGTGCTGGACAGCTACAAGGGCAAAAACAGACTGGAAGTGAGTCGCACAAGCGTACCAGGACGACCAAAACTAATAAGCACGTGAACAGGTGCCTCCCCATGTTTTTGCAATCGCCGAGTCGACATATTATAATATGAATGCATACAAGGAGAACCAATGCGTCATCATCTCAGGAGAATCTGGAGCAGGAAAAACTGAAGCTGCGAAGCGGATCATGCAGTACATTGCAAATGTATCAAGCGGGACCAACTCGTCGATTCAGGAGATCAAGGACATGGTGCTGGCCACGAATCCTCTGCTCGAATCCTTCGGAAACGCAAAGACGTTGCGGAACAACAACTCCTCGCGCTTCGGAAAATACCTCGAGATTCACTTCAACTCACAAGGAGAACCAGTGGGAGCGAATATCAACAACTACTTGCTAGAAAAGTCACGGGTGGTGGGCCAGATTATGAACGAGCGAAATTTCCACATCTTCTACCAGTTCACCAAAGCGGCGTCACCACAGTATCGAGGTATGGTAGAGCGCCTCAAGATCAGGCACAATGAAGGCTGACAAACTTAGAACTCTTCGGTCTGCAACAACCAACCGCCTATCTATACACCAGTCGATCAAAATGTTTCGACGTTGACGGAATCGACGACCACGCAGAGTTCAACGACACCCTGAACGCTATGAAGGTCATTGGTCTACAACAAGCTGAGCAGGACAACATCTTTCGTATGCTGGCCGCGATTTTGTGGCTAGGAAATGTCTCTTTCCGAGAGGACGACTCAGGAAACGCCACGATTGTCGATCAGTCAGTGGTCGACTTTGTTGCATATCTTTTGGAAGTAGATGCAGCGCATGTCAACAAAGCGCTCACGATTCGAGTTATGGAAACCAGCCGCGGAGGACGACGAGGATCCGTATACGATGTGCCCCTGAATTGCGCCCAAGCAATGTCAGTACGAGATGCGCTATCCAAAGGAATCTATTTCAATCTTTTTGATTGGATCGTCGAGCGCGTCAACGTCTCGCTCAAAGCACGAAGCGAAACAGCGCATTCCATCGGTATTTTGGATATTTACGGGTTCGAGATTTTTGAGCGCAACAGCTTTGAACAGTTGTGCATCAACTACGTCAACGAGAAACTCCAACAGATTTTTATCCAGTTGACATTGAAGGCGGAACAAGAAGAGTACGAGCGAGAACAGATCAAGTGGACGCCCATCAAGTACTTCGACAACAAAGTCGTGTGCGAGTTGATCGAGGAGAAGAGACCACCGGGTGTTTTTGCGGCATTGAACGATGCTTGCGCGACAGCACACGCGGATCCAACAGCCGCTGACCAAACATTCGTGCAAAGACTCAACGCACTGTCCGGAAACCCCAATTTCCAGCCTCGCCAGGGTCAGTTCGTGATCAAGCATTACGCTGGTGACGTGGCGTATGCGATCGATGGTATGACGGATAAGAATAAGGATCAGCTGTTGAAGGACCTGTTGAATCTGCTAGGACAAAGTGGCAACACCTTCGTCCACACTCTCTTCCCGAACCAGGTTGATCAGGACAATAGGCGGCGACCACCAACGGCCGGTGACAAGATCAAGGCCTCAGCGAACGACCTAGTTACAACTCTGATGCAAGCCAGACCATCGTACATTCGAACCATCAAACCGAACGAGAACAAGTCGCCAAAGGAGTACAACGAGCCAAACGTTCTCCATCAAATTAAGTACCTTGGTTTACAAGAGAATGTGCGTATTCGACGAGCCGGATTTGCATCCCGTCAAACTTTCGACAAGTTTGTAGAGCGATTCTTCCTGCTGTCGCCCAAATGCTCTTATGCAGGAGAGTACACCTGGACTGGGGACTATGAGTCTGGTGCCAAACAAATTTTGAAGGATACCAACATTCCAACGGAAGAGTTCCAGATGGGTGTTACCAAGGTGTTCATCAAGACACCCGAGACACTTTTTGCCTTGGAGACGATGCGCGACCGATACTGGCACAATATGGCTATTCGCATCCAACGCGCCTGGAGGAACTACCTACGGTACCGCATTGAGTGTGCGACGCGCATTCAGCGATTCTGGCGTAAGCTCAATGGCGGCAAGGAGTTTATCGAGTTACGTGATCAAGGTCACAAGGTCCTCCAGGGCCGAAAAGAGAGGAGAAGATACAGTTTGGTTGGATACCGAAGATTCATGGGAGATTACCTGGGCATTGGTAATAGCGGCGGACCAGGCGAAATCATCGCACAAGCCATCGGCATTTCATCAAACGAGGAAGTACCCTTCTCATGTCGGGCAGAGACACTCGTATCGAAGCTAGGGAGGTCAAGTAAGCCGGAGCCACGAATGCTCATTCTTACCAAGAAGAACGTCTACCTGGTAAAGCAGGTCATGGTCAACAGGCAGGTCCAGATCCAAGCTGATCGGACAATACCCGTGGGAGCCATCAAGTTCATCAGCTGTTCTACGCTAAAGGATGACTGGTTCGCGATTGGCGCTGGCTCGCCTTCAGAGCCGGATCCTTTGGTGAATTGCGTCTTCAAAACAGAGTTCTTCACACATCTGACCAATGTGCTGCGGGGATCACTGACCCTGAGGATTGGTGAGACGTAAGCGATTCTCTCTCTCTATTAACATGAGACAAGGCTAACCTACCACAGTATTGAGTACAACAAGAAGCCCGGCAAACCAGCGCACGTCAAGGTAGTCAAAGATCCCGCCGTACCACGAGACGACCTCTACAAAAGCAGCACTGTGCATACCGGTCCCGGCGAGCCACCAAACTCGATATCCAAGCCCACGCCCAAAGGAAAACAAGTCGCCGCCAAACCTATCACAAAGGGCAAACTTCTACGGCCCGGTGGCCCAGGCGGCGGACCCTCCAAGTTGGCTAGTCGCCCAGCGCAACCTAGACCTGTGCCTCAGCCTGCTGCTGTACCGCAGCCTGCCGTGTCACAACCGCGTGCTGTTCCGCATCCCGTTGCTGCGCTCTCAAATGGCCATGCACGCAGTTCGTCGGCTGCGTCGAACCGGGCTCCGCCGCCGCCTCCCCCGCCCGTCGCGCCTGCGCCTCCACCTGCACAACCAAAGGAGCCAAGGTACAAGGCGCTGTATGATTTTGCGGGACAGTCGGCCGGAGAGCTGAGTTTGGGCAAGGATGAGATCATTCTGGTCACGCAGAAGGAGAATAATGGTGTGTTTTTACCCCCTCCTGCTTCCGACTTGCCCTCTTGGGTAGTGTCATGTATGTGTCCTGCATGATATACGATGCTAACAATCTCTTCTAGGCTGGTGGCTAGCATCCCGACTCGACAAATCAGTCTCTGGCTGGGCCCCTTCCGCTTACCTTGAGGAAGTGGTTGTTCGCGCCCCCGCGCCTCCGCCACCTCCGCCTGCGCGTCCAGCAAACGGTAAACCAAAGCCGCCGGCGCCGCCAGGCAAACGTCCTGCAGCACGTAAACCCGTATCCGCAGTGAATGGAGATAGCGGGAGGGACAGCGGGTATAGTGGGAGCGGGGGAAGCACGGTAGAAGCAGGACCTAGAGACAGCGGTGGAAGCATTGCCGGGGGTTTGGCAGAGGCCTTGAGACAGAGGCAGGCGGCTATGCAAGGCAAGAAGTCGGAGGATGATTGGTAGATTCGATCTTCGTGAACCACTTTGGCTTGACCTCCTATTTTCTTTTCTTTTTATAGGAGATGGATGATGATGATTGTGTGGAGTCGCAACCGTTTTTGTACGTTTGTCGCAGCATTAGCGGATTTTAAGGCAAGCAAAGATATAGAGAGAGGGAGAGGGAGAGGGAGGGCGAAAGTTTGCATTTTCACTTCAATTAAAACCACATTTTTTATCTTTATTCTTGCACGGCTTTTTTTTCTAGTCATGTGGTGCTCCGACAGCCGCATTATTTCTGCGTTTCAGAAGAGGCTGTGGTGTTTTGAGGGGAAGTATTTCAACATGGGGGGGGGATTAGTGGAGTAGTTGTAGATGCGGATATGACTGCGTGGGTGGGATTTGTTTAGCCGTGGGCGTGGGCGGGAGCTATTGGGCTGATGGAAACAGGAAATGATAGCAGCAACGGAGTAGTGGTAGTGGTATTTGGAAGTGATGTGGAGAGAGGAGGTGTGGGGGTTTGTGGTGATCACTAGATAGCTCTTCACATAAGGGCTGTCAAGTATGGAATCATTCGATTTGTTGCCAGTAGGTAGGGGGCCATGCAATGTGGGATGCAATTTCTTGAAGTCGGCGAAATTAGGGCTGGTTGAAGGAGTGATAGTATGCAACGTGATGTGCTGAAGCCTATACCCTGTAGTTTCATGCAAGGTGAATGACCAGTGTGTAGAGCGGGAGTAGAAGTTGGACTTTGTCGTTTATGGTCTGTTGTCTCTATTTTTACATGGCTGCAATTTCAACGTCCGCCTTCAACTTTAGTGCGTGGTTTCTTGGCCGACGAGACTTTCTAGACAGAGAATCATCTGATCTGACCTGGGAGGGTCTCATAGTGCCCCAAGGAAGTCATGGACGCTGTGTCTATAGTTTCAATCAAATCATGATGATAGTTCTTCTCCCCGCAGGCAAGACCTTGTCAGTCAGCCGATGCACTGTGAGCATAATCTACCTTGTCCTTGCAATCTGGATGATTTAAGATAGCTGATCAGCTCTTGGCTTGGTTGCTTGCATCTTTTTGTGGCCGCTCATAAAGTAAGCGTGTAGTCGGAATCAATTGCATTCTCCAAGTTGCACGTGTGCATGGGCGGGATGCCCTGCTGACGTGGGATGCGAGTCAGGAAATGGCAGATCGGCCCGCAGTGGCTTCTCTCTCCTATGCTATGTCTTCGGGCGTACGGGCGACTTTGTCGATACTATAGCGTATCTCGTTAGAGAATGTCTTTTGTCGGTACCACAGTACACAGCTTCTTGGGATTACTCAAATAGAGATTCGATACTTTGCAAAGTTCCAGATCGCTGGTGATACTTGCGACTCTCGGTAGCAAGCAAAGTGCAAGCTCCCGCAGGACAGGAAGCGACGAAACGTCGTGACCTCTATGATATCAATTGCAATCAACTTCAGACACATGATGCTGATATCGGAGAAATACACGCCTCTACGCTAATCAAGACGTGCAGGCTGCGGCACGATCATCAGGTTGTAGATGTGACGGTCGTACAGATGTTGAGGGAAACCCGGTCCAAGACCATCTACTCGCCCTTTATCACCATCGCGATCATGTCCCTCACATGCCATTGTGAGTGTCGTAATATATATGGACTTGTACAATGGCCCATTGCCTAGGCTCAGGTGGCAGAAATAAGCGAACCCGTTCTTTTGGTGTTTCCAAATTCCAATCCGGTGGACAATCAACCACCCGCATGGCGGGCCGGACTGCATCTGCGGAGACCTTTCAACGGTCGCTCGGGCCTCTTTCCCGACACTTCCGGCACCAAGGACGCCTACTCCGTTCATCCAACCTCTCGTCAACATTAATCCACCACTGATTGCCCCATATTTCGACTGCCTAATCTGCGTCTCGGAAGCTGAGATCCGCCATGTCTCTCAGTTAGCAACTCCAGAACCTCGAGTTGGAGTCTTTGCGCTCACCAGACCGGTCGCGTGTATGGCTCAAGGCTTGCGTCTTCGAGCCCAGTTTCCACATCAGGATCGCTCTCTGAGAGCTTCAACGGGGCAAAAGTTGCTGCATGTATCAATTTGGCCTGCAGAAATGGTAGCGACACGGCCTTCGAAGACCATTCACTCCCGTTATGCTCTAGCTTTCGCCACAATCAAGCCTTTGCTACCATGATCTAGATTGTATCGTTACTAGAGCCTCTCTAAGGGCCAAATCAAGATAGGCTCGTGTGAACTTCGGGTGATTGCTATTCCCCCGACCAATGGCACCCCCGTTGTAGATCTAAGACGTGCATACCAGCCGCTGCTAGGAACAAGGCTTGTTCCCAATACATCCGGATATTCGACCGTATTCTCTTGGGTCCACACAGGAAATGGCCTATGCGCCGATTGATAGTTGCGTTCCCAAGTCGCCCAAGTACTAAAAGATAACCATATAGTACTGCGACTAGGCAACGTTTTACACACGCCGACATTCGTCCCTCACTCTCGCTCACCTCACAGCTCCCTTTTTCAGTCGAAAAAAAATCGTATCTGCACAGGCTGTAGTGGCAAGTAGTGCGGCGTCTCGTTTAGCAATCCCCGTCGCTCGGTTTGGATCAATACAACCTGATCTACAATGGCCACCATCAACCTGGGTAACGCTAGCCCGACGGAAGGCGTCAAGCACATCGACTTAAAGCATGCGTCAATCCAGATTCGACCGGTGGCACTGGACACACCATCTTTGACGCCAGTAGCTACACCTGAGCAATATTCACCTGCAGAGGAAGACGCGATGGATGGGAAGAAGATCTTCTCATTGGAACGCCCAGACGACAAGGCAAGGGAGCTGGCTGCCAAGTTGACCTTGGAGGAACAGGTACGCATTTCTGGTTCGTCATTACGGCAGTGATTTGCCGCAGCTTCGCTATCCGAATCATGTGACTTGCGATCGAGGTCATAGGTAAACGTTGTCAAACGCAAACACACTATCAGCCTCCATATGGAAGATTCGGCCGGATTGGCCACCATCTACATGTATCCACCAGGGTTATCGAAACTACGCAGAACGGCTGGCCGTCATTTTGGTGACACATTTGAACTGGACTCAGAAGCTTTTCGAAGGTCGCTGCTGCTCTACCGTGCTTTAAGATTTACTGAAAAGCGAGAATTACATGGTGGCCACATAAGCTGACTCTATCAGATCTCACTGCTTGCAGGTGCGGACTTTTGGCGAACTGTAGCCATTCCTGAGAAAGGCATCCCGTCAATCAAAACATCGGATGGTCCTAATGGTGCCCGGGGAGAATTTTTCACTAACGGTACACCTGTCAGTGTCTGTGCTCGGTTCCTTAAGCTGTGTACTAATTAGATAGGCTGCATTGTTCCCATGTGGTATCTCGATGGCGGCAACCTGGAACGTAGACATGATCGAAGAGATCGGTCGGCATCTCGGAGAAGAGGCGAAGGCTCGCGGTGCCAATGTACTACTTGCCCCAACTGTATGCATGCATCGCTCCCCTCTTGGAGGCCGGAACTTCGAATCATACTCCGAGGACCCATTTCTCACAGGCAAACTGGCTGCTTCATATGTTCGCGGGCTTCAAAGCAAAGGTGTTGCTGCAACAATAAAGCACTTTCTCGGGAACGAGCAGGAGACAGAACGCCAAGCATATGATGCTATCATTGCGGAGCGGCCGCTTCGTGAAATCTACCTGAAGCCGTTCGAGATTGCAATTCGCGATGCGTCACCCTGGGCATTGATGAGTGCTTATAACATGATTAATGGAATCCATGCCGATGAGTACGAACATTCAATTAAGAATATCCTGCGAGGCGAATGGAAATGGGATGGGACCATCATCTCAGACTGGACGGGTACATACGCCACCGCACCGTCAATAAAAGCTGGCGTTGATATTGAGATGCCGGGGCCTTCAAAGTGGCGCAAGGTGGAGCAGGTCAAGGCCTCGATCGAGAAAGGTGAGCTTGATCAGAAAGATATTGAGGAAGCTGCCGCGAGGGTACTGTATCTGGTCGAACGAACCAAAGGTCTTGACAATACCACTCCGGAACAGGCCGAGCAATCTATCGACAATGTCGAGACACGAAATTTGATTCTACAGGCTGGAATCGAGGGCCTGACATTGTTGAAGAACGAGAATAGCGTGTTACCAATACGAAGTGCCAGGAAGATTGCTATGATTGGCCCCAACGTCAAACGTGCTATCGCCAGTGGAGGAGGGAGCGCAGGTCTGAACCCTTACTACAACGTCACTCCATGGCAAGGCATCCAGAACCGGTTCAACGGCGAGATCACCTTTGCTCAAGGCTGCGATAGCTCGAAGTGGTTACCGTTAGCATCTCCATACTGTACCTCAAACAACGAAACTGGCGTACGGTTGGAGTACTATAAAGGTGATAGATTGGAGGGTGAACCGGCAGTCATTCAACACAAAGTCAGCACAGACCTCTGGCTTTGGGACTCCGCACCCATGGAACTCCTCCCAGACTTCTCGTTCAAGGTCAAAACTACACTCACACCCAAGTCCACGGGAAACCACAGTTTCAGCTTTGCATCCGTCGGGCCTGGGCGCATGTTCATCAATGGAGAAATCTTCATCGACAACTGGGATTGGACACAAGAGGGCGAAGCCATGTTCTCAGCTTCTGAGGACGTGCTGAAGTCAATATATCTCGAGCAAGGCAAGTCGGTCGAGATACTGATCGAGAGCACCAACGAAGTGCGTCCTGCATCGAAGGTGTCTGTGATTGGCCGTCGTCACGACTACGGTGGTTGCCGCATCGGATACCAAGAGGAAGACAAGATCGATCGCTTACAGGAAGCTGCAAATGCAGCACGAGAAGCAGATGTTGCTGTGGTTGTGATTGGTCTTGACGCGGAATGGGAATCGGAAGGGTACGACAGGCAAACTATGGACCTACCAAAGAACGGCTCGCAAGATCGACTGATTGAGGCTGTTCTTGCTGCAAATCCTCGCACGGTCATTGTCAACCAGTCTGGAACACCAATTACTATGCCTTGGGTCAACAAGGCCCCTGCGATCCTACAGGCGTGGTATCAAGGCCAAGAGGCTGGCAACGCGCTTGCGGATGTACTGCTCGGCAACAGTAGTCCCAGTGGGAAATTGCCCACCACTTTCCCAGTGCGACTGGAAGACAACCCAGCTTACCACAACTGGCCAGGCGAGAACTTGAAAACAGTTTACGGCGAGGGCATCTACGTGGGCTACAGACACTACGATCGCTCCAAGATTGCGCCTCTCTTCCCCTTCGGCCATGGGCTGACATACACGACATTCGAATACGGAACACCGACTGCCAGCAGCAACGTTCTGTCCGAGTACAAAGGCATCGAGATAACAGTACCAGTCAGGAATACTGGCTCAGCTGCTGCACACGAGATTGTACAAGCATATGTCAAAGATGTCAAGTCGACACTCCCACGACCGGAGAAGGAACTTCAAGCATTTGGCAAGGTGTTCTTGCAGCCTGGTGAGACCAAGGATGTCACCTTGAAGCTAGACAAGTATTCGGTTGGATATTTCGATACAAGCCTGAGCCAGGCCGGCGCATGGCTCGCCGAGGAGGGTGCATTCGATGTATTGATTGGTGCAAGCAGCGCAGATATTCGGTTAGTTCTCTCATTCCATGTGGAAGTCCACTATGCTAACAGTACTCTCAGGGTTACAGTGAGCTTCGAGGTCAAGGAATCATTCCAATGGATTTTTTAGAGGTACTGGGGCCAGCTTAGGGTAATTTGTGCTCTCACAAGGGCGTTTGGAGTTTGGCATGATGCCCCAATGATACACCATGTAGAGGGCATCACTTGTAGTCTTTGGGAATATATGCCTCCGCGTGGCAATGCAACAAACAAATACTAAAATACGTGGCAGATGCTGTATTTAAAGTGATATTACTAATGAATAGAGCGTTCCATAGATAGTTCAGAAGAAGACAGTGCTGACCATTCGATCCTAAGACACACTGGATGGTTTACCTGACCTTACCTCGATAAGAAGGCCTCAAAAGAATACAAACAAGTCGTCAATGCTTACCTAGTCAGTCAAAGTGTGCAGTAAGCCACGTGCAGGACAGTATGAACATTGAAAGGGCGGCCACATATGGGATTTGCGTGGGCCTGAATCCAGGCACGGCCAATTGTGGCTAGACTGCGATGACGCGCTGGATGGAATTCTGCCACCCACCGCCTTTCGGTTGAACGTTTCACCGAGACCCTGGAGAGAAACGGGGCCAGCTGCCACCCTCCCCATCGCATCATCGCCTCTATTCCCTGCGAAGTGCTTTCCCGGTTGTATCGGACGAGCGCATAGACGGGCTACTCATACTCGGCCATTTTTGCGTTTGTGCACCGCGAAAGCCCCCACAGAGCGACTTTCAAGCTGGGCCGATCCCTCCTATAAACAGTGATCAGCCGAGCTTCACTCGAGCACACCAGCGCAAACGCGCCACCACACCAACCACGTTTTCAAGCTTCATATGAGCTTCGCAAGGGCCTCGTGCATCGACATCGCCACAAAGCATCTTTATTTTGGCAAACGCGACCATCCTTGACACCGGCAAATCGTTGGTCAAGCCGACATGAATCCGGCGCATCGCGACGGGTGGCCACCGTCACAGCCGGGTGTGTCTCAGCAAGGCCCTCAGCAAACAGAGCAGGGTCCAGGACAGGCGCAGCGACCCCTTGGATCATACGGGTACGTCTCCCTCCCTCTTGACGCCTCGGTCACAAGAGCAACCATGGAAGAAGAGACCTTCGAGTTCTCTACTCCATCCCCCTTCAGCTGGCCCTTTACTGACGAGTGGACCGATTACAGACCAAACAATGCGAATCCACAAGGGCCTCCGCATGCGTCACCGGCACAAGGCCAGGGACCTGTACTCCCACCTCCATCTGGTACGTAGCGCTTGCGAGTGACGCGCCTGTATAACATACTGACTTCATCGTAGGTGGCGGTTATTACTCGTCAAATTCCGCAACAAGCCACAATCAAAGCTTGCCCACGTTACCAGGGCTGACAGCGCAAGCGCCACACTCATCTCCTCACCAATCTGCGCAAAGAGCGCCTTCATCCGAAGCAGGAGGACAGGGACACCAAGGCCCTTCAGCGTCATCTTACTCGTTGCCAGGTATATCGCAGACTCTCCAGCAGCAGCAGCAGCACATGCCCTCTTCGGAACAGGCAAATGCCGACCGCGAGCGTGAGCAGCGTGATCGGGAGACGCGCGATCGCGAGATGATGGAAGCGCATGCCATGCAACAGCACGCCCAGCAGGATGAGGCCGCCAAACGTGGTGCAGAACAGCGAGATCGAGAGCTTCATGAGCGGCAGCAACGCGAGCAAGCGGCCCTTCAGAACCACTCTGCACCTATACAAATTCACCAGCCTGTGGCAGTGGCCCCTTCAACCAGAACGATCCACGGACCGAACGGTCTGTTAGGGCAAGCAGGTCCTCTGAATGGGCCAAATCCTCTCGCGCCATCCATGGGTGGACCGGCCCCTGCTGCTGGGCCAATGTACGGTACCGCGCCTCCTCAACACGAGCAGACCACACCTAGAATGCAGCATGCTGTGCAAGCACCGTCTCAGGCCCAAATGCTGATACCGTTCACTGGACCGCCAGGAGCCATGGGCATGGGCCAAGGTCAGCAACCTATCCTGAACGACGCTTTGAGTTACCTCGATCAAGTGAAGGTCCAGTTCGCGGATCATCCCGACGTTTATAACCGCTTCCTTGATATCATGAAAGATTTCAAGAGTGGTGCAATCGATACCCCGGGAGTTATTGAGCGAGTGTCGACCTTGTTTGCAGGCAACCCAAATTTGATCCAGGGATTCAACACATTTTTGCCACCGGGCTACAAGATTGAATGTGGTACAAACGGGGATCCTAACGCAATTAGGGTGACCACGCCTATGGGTACAATGGTATCCACAATGCCTGCTCCAAGGCCTCTCTCACCTCCACGCAGTAATGCCGTGAATGGTAATTCCGCCCCACAGCACGAGGGTACATATTACGAGACCACCCAGGGCCGTGCCTGGCCGCAACAACAGAGAGCACCAGGACCTGACGGACAAGAATCAATGTTCTCTCCTAACAACCGCAGTCTTGGCCAGCCAATGTATGGAGTGCAACAAGGTCAAGGCCAAGCGCCTCACTCGCCAGAAATGAACAATCGCCCTCACCCAGATCCTACAGGTTCGGCGGCGGCACTCGCTCATCAACAGGAGCAAAGAGGCGTGTCCCAGCTTCAGAACGCCGTTTCTGCTGCTGCTGGTCGCTCGATCTTGTCGCCGAGTGTCGATGCTGCGACCCCTCTTCATGTCCAAGCCTTGAACGGCGTCATACAGGTTGCGCCTCTCGGTGGGGTTGCTGCTGAGAAGCGCGGGCCGGTGGAATTCAATCACGCGATAAGCTACGTGAATAAGATCAAGGTATGTCGAGATTCAAGTGCATCTGACGGTAGCAAGACTAACAGTACCTTAGAATCGCTTCGCTTCCCAGCCTGATATCTACAAGCAATTTCTCGAGATCTTGCAGACATATCAGCGGGAGTCAAAACCAATCCAGGACGTGTATGCGCAGGTGACTACCCTTTTTGGCGGCGCACCAGACCTTCTGGAGGATTTCAAGCAGTTTCTTCCCGAGTCCGCTGCTCAGCATAGAGCGCAACAGCAGGCGGCACGGAGCGCTGCCGAAGATGCGGTCATGCTGAGCAACGTTCGAGGTGAATCTGGCTATGGAGCGACACCGGCTCAGCAAACTCCTCGTGCCGATACATCTCGACTGCCTCCGATGGGCAACTTCGCGCCTACGCCCACGGCGAATCGTGACAACAAGCGCAAGCGTGAGCGACAGGGTCCCATTGCTGCACCCATGCCAGCGCCGATGACACAGGAGCCGCCTACATCAAATGTTCGTGGCGGATTTGGCCAGGGTACTGCAAACAAGGTACGTAGATGATGTTTATTGTTCTCATCGCGCGTTAGCGTTGTTTCCGTTGCAGGCGGGTGCACGACCCTCACCTACACCTTACACTTCCAACTTGTTGAACTTTCCGAAAGCTTTCTTAATGCTTCTCTTTACTTTCGTTCTTATAACATGTCTCCACAATGGCTTGTAAGCTGTCGCTACTCTCCTTCCTTGCCCGTTTACACCAATTGCGAGGAGCCGTCGACCAAAGAAGATATCGTGAGCGTTCCTACAGTGGCTAACATTTTCGTGAAGCGCGCGAAGACAGGACATGCTGCGAAGCAAGCAATTCCTGACGGTCCACCTGTCTCACCTACTTTGACACCTGCCTTGCCCGAGCCCATACCTCCGACAACTACTACGAGCCCTAGTCAAGATGAGCTCGCTTTCTTCGATCGAGTCAAGAAGTACATTGGCAACAAGAACACGATGAATGAGTTTTTGAAGTTATGCAACCTCTTCTCGCAGGACTTGATTGATAAGCAGCTTCTGATTGCACGTGCGCATTCTTTTATTGGTGGTAACCAGGAGCTGTTTGCATGGTTCAAGAAATTCATGGGCGAAGATGATGAGCAGCAGAAGTCACGTCCAAAGACAGTCAACTCCCGTGTGTCGCTCTCCAACTGCCGCAGTCTTGGCCCGAGCTACCGATTGCTACCCAGGCGTGAACGCGAGCGCGTGTGCAGTGGACGTGATGAGCTCTGTCGATCTGTACTGAATGATGAGTGGGCTTCTCACCCTACGTGGGCATCAGAAGATTCCGGTTTTGTTGCTCATCGCAAGAACGCCTTCGAGGAGGGGCTGCACAGGATTGAAGAAGAGCGCCACGACTACGACTTCAACATTGAGGCGTGCAATCGCACAATCCAGCAACTAGAGCCGATCGCCAACCAGCTGCTCACCATGAAGCCAGAGGACAGGACCAACTTCGTATTGCCACCTGGTCTCGGTGGCCAAAGCGAGACGATCTACAAGCGTGTTATCATGAAGATCTATGGGCGCGATAAGGGCAAAGATGTCATCAAAGAGCTCTTCGCGATGCCGTGGAGCGTGGTTCCCGTTCTACTTCACCGACTCAAAACAAAGCTAGAGGACTGGAAGGCCGCTCAGCGTGAGTGGGAGAAAGTTTGGCGGGACCAGACCCAGAAGATCTTCTGGAAGTCACTTGATCATCAAAGCATCACAGCCAAGCAGACAGACAAGCGGCAATTCCAACCCAAGTCTCTAACAAACGAGATCCAGGTCCGCTACGAGGAGCAGAAGCGTCAGCAAACCATCCAGGAGATTGCACAACCAGACTACCAATTCGCATTCGAATTCAAAGATGAGGAGGTTCTGTTTGACGTTGCTCGCCTAATGCTCACGTTTACGGACAACAACAACACTGGCGACTTCTCGAAAGTCGTTCCGTTCATCAAGGAATTCATCCCGCTCTTCTTCGGCATCGATGCGCATAAGTTTGAAGAACGTGTGCACACGTCTGGCCGAAATACACCAAACGACTCCGGGGAAGATACACCTAGCCCGGATGACGACGTCTCGCAGCGCTCGCAGAAGCCCAAGAAGGGTGATTTGCGCCGCGATGTTCTGGATCCCCGTGGGAAGTCACGCAAGGAGAAAGATGATAGCGTTGCGTCTGGAAGTCGGGACACTACACCCGAGATTACGTCAGGTGTTGAAGATGAGGCCAACGGCGACAGCTCGAACTCTAATCCCCGTGATGAGCGACCGGCAAGCCATTGGGTTGAGTACTCTGCTATGCCTAGCGCGTTTGGCGATAAGGAACTCCAACACGAGGAGCCTTACAGGCGGTCCGAGTACAACATGTACGCGAACGCCTCGATCTACTGCTTCTTTCGCATGTTCGTCTTGCTGTACGAGAGGCTGTTGAAGCTCAAAGAGAGCGAGGACGACGTTCGACGTATCATCATGCGTGCCAAGGAGCCAAAGGCTGCACAGAGGCTGAAGATGCTTGACAAGCACCCCGAGGACTTCTTCAAGGACACGTCTCCATCCGCAAACTACTACCAGCAAGTGCTCGACATGTTCCAGGAACAGATCATCGGTGAAGTGGACATGAACTTCATCGAGGAAACATTACGACGATACTACCTGCAGATTGGCTGGCAGTTGTATTCCTTCGATCGACTTCTCAGCTCGCTCGTACGTTTCGCGCTTACTGTTGTAAGTCACGATAACAAGGATAAGAGCCTTGACATCTACAACCTCTTCAGGAAGGATCGCATCAACGACACCACCACACACAAGAATGAGATCAATTACAGGAAAGCCGTGGAGAAGTATGTCAAGGACGCTGACACGTACCGCATAACCTACGTAAGTTTGTCTCCATCACTTTGTAATGAGCTCTAGACCAACGTGATGTTAGGATCCTGCCCGCAAGGAATCATATGTGCGACTCTTTAAGAAGGATGATCCCACCTTTGAGTTCAATACCGTCGACAAGGTAAAGCGTTGGCGCGCATACGTTGCATCATACATGGCCATCGAACCGACAGAAGGAGTGGACGTGTCGAAGATTCACCATCCTTACCTCAAGAAGCGCATGGCTAAAGCAGAAGATCTCTCAGACGAGACTCGCTTCGACCACGTCAAACACAGCGACAAGATCACCGTCTCCATCAGCCCCGCTGCATACACAATGACATTCATCAATAGCGAGCCCTTTGGCACCGGCGGCGTCCAGTATTTCCTACAGCCAGACTTCGTGCGCGCTGGTCTGAGCGAGAGCGTACCCAAGCCAGCAGAGGAGTACGAGGCGCTTGTCAAGGCCCGCAAGGAGCGCGTTACCGAGATTCTATGCATGAACAATACCTGGATGAAGGATCTCAGCCGCGATGACGTCGATGCCAAGAAGTCTGCTTGGAAGAAGGATCTCGAGGAGCCCAAGACGGTAGCTGATGACGAGGATGTGGACATGGACGAATCTTAGGAACTTTACTTTTCAGGTCCAAATATGACGCAAGGCATATTCGGTTTCGATCCGGGCCAGACGTGCAACGAGGGCTAGATGAAGTGAGAGTGTTGGTCTGAGCTGAGCCTGGTATGAACCATTTTGGCCTATTTTATGTGTTTGTGTCTTATGATGGTCATTCATTGTTTGCGGTGTAGCATATGCAGGCTATATTTGAGTGTAGGAAGTGTGTGGCACAGGGGTTTGCTGCGTAGGAACTGGGTTTTTATGGAGGCGTTTTAATGGCCTGATACCTCATTTCTTTCTCTATATTATTCATTAAAACAGTGATCCCCCAAAAGATGATCCATCAAAGCAATGATCCATCAACAGTGATCCATCAAAACAACAACCTCCTATGCGCTACTTGCTAGTCTGTGAGAGTGAAGATGACCATGTTTGATGTTGAGTGTGTTCAGCGCCCACTTCATGACCTATACAAGCATCTCTGTCCCCTTATCCTGCGAATCATTCCACGGTTCTGGTAGCAACTGAAGACCTTGGGATGGTCGTCTCAGGAAGCATTTACCAGCCACCACTAGTTCGAGTTCCCGGATGTAATTCTTTTTTACCCAAACATACTGCCTGCTGATCTCCATTGTGTGCTTGTTCTTCAGCACGTGACTCTCCGTAATGTCCTGCCATGACTTCATTTTCGAAAAAGACTTCGAGTGCCCGTGGGCGATTGGACCTTTAATCAGGCCATGAGCTGCTCGCTTCCGGGAGATATCCCGGGAGTAGTCCTGGTCGCGGCGACAGCAATAGACGAGTTGCTTGAAATCATCGTCTTCAAAAGCGAGGCTCCAAATCTTAACCTCCTCGAGATGTACAATGGGCACGTGCATCTCCAAGACTCGTCGATCAGCCACCGAACATATGTCGCGGATCAACGCCGCATAGTGGCTGGCAACCCATAATTGATCCGTGAAGTAAAGCCCACCTCGTCGAGCGAAGTCGGTCGGTGCCATGGACTCCAGGGAGCGGAGCTTGATGGTTCCATCTTCGAAGATGGTGTTATCACATCGTCGTCGCTCTACACTCTTGTAGAGTGCGATGTGACCGGGAGGCGCTGGGGTGATCGAGGGCTCTTCGCTGTGACCACCGCGGAGTTTTGGCCCTTCGTTGTCCAGGTTGGCCTGAATTTTGTCATTCATGTCCATGAGCACCAAGTACTGGGTATCTATCATCTCGGCCAGCCAGTTCGACAATTTCTGCGTTAGTCTGATGGCTTTGTGTTGTTCCTTCATCATTGCCTGTATAATGCTGTCCTGAATACCAGCCTGAGACATGGATCCGACCCAATCATCAGTGTCGTCTTCCACAGCATGGCAGAGGTATTCAACGGAGTCCATAGCCCAGGCGAGCAGGTCAATCTCCACACCCACATCCTGCTCTTTCTTGCATTTATCATGGAACAATTTCTCTGCTGCTGCAGGAGTAAAGCCTAAGAACTCGAAGGTCGGCATCGAATTCAAATATACGGGTACGTTGATCCAATTGGTGACACTAACTGATGCAGCTGACGACGAAGAACTCCGGGATGAGGCGTTAGAATCAGGAGGAGTGATGAGTGATGCAGAGATGCTCCTTTTTCCCGCTCGTTCTTCTGCCATCATGCCAGGGCGCTTTCGTTGGACCAAGTTAAGGGTATCCGTGGATAAAAGAGTGGAAAAAGTCATGATGACTGTGTGTGTGTGTGTGTGTGTGTGTGTGTGTGTGTGTGTGTGTGTGTGTGTGTGTGTGTGTGTGTGTGTGTGTGTGTGTGTGTGTGTGTGTGTGTGTGTAGCGAGTGAGAAAGATTGTGAGCGAGCAAGAGTGTGAGCAAGCAAGAGTGTGAGTGAGTGAGTGAGAGAGGGAGGGAGGCAGAGCTTATAAGCAAAGAATCTCAGCGTTCGCTTGATATTTTCTCTGCGTCATTCAATAGCATACGTATCAACATGCAAGAGCGTTTGGCATTGTTGGGTACTAGGCTCCCAGGAGGCCCAACCCAGTTTCCCGTTCCAATAGTGCCGCGCTAGCGTATACTGTACTCTCGTTCAGCTTCAAGCATCACATTGGTCTAAGCCGAGAATTATTTGTGTCACTGTATTATGGTAATGTTGAATTGAGAGTCAGGCCAGTTTATCATCAAGCCCATGTGCTGTGACATAGGTGGGAAGCTGTCTATCCAAAGAGCCCTGTGATTTTCATGCTCGGCGTGGTGTTTATTCACAACATTTACGACTTGCTAATATACCTCTGCAAACATGTCCTTGACCTATTTCGCTACCCCATCTCGATCCATGCAGCCTCGTCTGATGGGGTTCGCCTTTAATGCGGACGCGCTATAACCAGCAGGGCGGGATTGTGAGCTCGAATATACACGTTTCCCGTTTCGCCTGCCAGGCGAAGAAGTGGTGACTCGCGAGAGTTGATGTTGGTGAGGCGGTGGGTGTGCTTCATTTACGCCTCTGACGCAAAGGTACGATAGATGTCGATGGCGCTTGGCATATCTAATCGAAATCAGATGCCTTAAGCACAAGTGTCGTGGTGTTGGCCATGGAATGTGATTGCTGAAGCTCCTTAACCGGCAAAAGTTGAGCCTTTTCAAGTTGAGGAGATGCGGTGTTTGGGTGGTCAAGGCTAGTGAGGTGGATTTCCGAGGTACTACAACCTCTGAGTGCAAATTTGAGCTCCTGCACGTGCAGTCAGAGGACAATGACACATGATATACTGCGATAGCAAGGTGGAGGCGATGACCGTGAACTAGATGCAGGAAATCAGGCTGTGTGGACGACCGAGCGATGGCCCATACATTGGCGACGAACAGGAGAGTCGCACATTTCAACTAGCAGCCTCCGGTTTCTTCTTGACGAAAAGCACAGCCTTATGTCGCCGCTCCTCCAAGCCAGCGCTCTCTCCCTTGTGGCCTTCCATCCAGCAGTTCTGGCAATAGAGGTCGTTATCACATCCAATGCATCGTAACGTGGCATCATCCTGGCAAATGATACACCACGTATCGATCTCCTCGTCCAAGCGTTTTTGTAAATTAGAAAACACAGCAGGTTTCTTGTGAGGCGCAAATGATGGTGCAGATGGGAGGCCTAGTGAGTCGGTTTGCAAAGGCGATGGTGCAGACAGAGCAGCTAGGCGTGCAGTGAATGCGTCTTCGATGGCTTGTGTGCGATCAAAGTCATCCTCAGGGAGATTCTTTGGTGCGGATGGAAGAGTGAGGCTGCCATCTGTGCTATTGTCTCCGGTCTTGTTCTTGTGGTCTCCTGAATTGTCTTCTTCGGATGGAGGCGATGGAGGATCGTATTTCCTGCTGATCTCCAACTCGGCCATAACCTTTGCAATCAAGTCTTCGGCCTCATCGTCTTCAGTCCTCTTCTTACCACCCTCATCAGCATCATCTTCGTCTTCCGTGTCCTCCTTATGCGCGTTCACAGTTCCACCTGCGATATTGACTTCAATACTCTCCCAGTCTGTGAGCTCTTCTTCGGCACCTTGACCCTTGGACGCCTGGGCAGGCCCAGCCTCTTGCTTTCTGCTGTTGACTACTTCTGGGAGAATCCTCTTCATGTCTTGCAATAGTCTGCCTACATCTGCCTGCTCTTTACTGCTCACATCCCACTCGTTCTTGTCGCCCATGGTGCCATTAAGCTCTCCGAGTAATTCTTCGAGGGTTTTCTCATCTTCCTCGTTGAATTCGACATGGCCCCCTCTCACTCCCTGGGCTATACCCTCGAGGTAGCTCGAAGCACCAGGCGCCACGACGGGCGCGACATTGTTCGTAGACGGAGTCCGCGAGGGCTGAGGCGAGTCTGACGGCGAAGGGGACCCAAGGCGAGCGAATCGGGCTGCAAGATCTTCTGTGGGCTTTGTAGAGCGTGAAGTGGCCACTGACGAGCTGTTACGAGGGTCGAGGCTGACAGATGATTTCTTGAGAGCGTTGAGGCGGGCGAGGAGGTCATCATCTATGGAAGGAGGATCTGGCATTATGAGAGGGAGAAAGAAACCAAGAGCGCGGTGTCAAGAATGGAAGTCGCGGCCGCAAAGGCGCGTAATGTCATGTCCATAGTTATTGGACAGGGCTGAATGAAGACGACGTCAAGCATGCGGAGGTGTGCGGAGCTGGAGTGCGCTTGGTTGGAGCTTGGTGGGGGCGGGGAACCTCGATGTCATCGACTCTACCACCTTCAACCAACATGAATATGTGCAATTTAATTGTTGAATGTGTGGAGATTGTTTGAAACATGAAAATGGGTTGCTTGATTATACAGCGTGACCATGTATAGAATCACCGAGCGATCCGCCATTTCGTCATTTATAGTCATTTGTAGTCATCGAGCTCCACGTAGGTTCCCAAATGGCGTACTTCTGCAAACAGCTTCCCAATCACATATAACACCACTTGATTGCTACAAGACTTTTCTTGATCATCCTCTTCCTCACACTGACGCCAGCAAGCCGTTGACAGTCACAATGGCTCTCGCACCCAAGTTCGCAGGCCAGAAGCTGGCCTCAAGCGCCATCCAACCCAAGGCAGTTCACACCATTGAGATCTGTAAGACCCCCAGCCAGCCACCTGGTTATGATGTTGCACACACACATATACACACACCTAGTCCACCTTAGATAAAAAGTCTCGATACTAAACCATACCCCCTCTTAGACCTCGACTACGTCTGCCCCTTCAGCGCCAAAATCTTCAAAACCCTCTACTCCGGCCCCCAGCGCCAGACGCTGCTGGAAAAATATCACGACCGCGTCATCACCATCTTCCGCCAGCAAATCCAGCCCTGGCACCCCTCGTCAACCCTCGTCCACGAAGCCGCCTACGCGGTGCAAAAGGTCGATTCCTCCAAGTTCTACCCCTTCTCCGAGAAGCTGTTTGAACAGCAAAAAGACTTCTTCGACGTCAGTGTCGTGAACGAGACACGCAATGCGACGTACAAGCGGCTAGCGAAGATTGCGGGGAGCGTAGGTGTCGATGAGGCCAAGGTGTATGGCTTGTTGGAGATAAGCGATAAGCCGGGTGAGGATGGGAGTTTGAACTCTGGGAATGGGGTTACGGATGATGTCAAGGTGCAGGTCAAGGCGAATCGCTTGACGGGCGTGCATGTTACGCCTACAGTGGTGTTTAATGGAGTTGTGGTAAATGAGATTTCGAGTAGCTGGACCGAGGCGCAGTGGGAGGAGTGGTTGGAGAAGAATGTCAAATGACTAGACGGTTCCCAAACAAGGTCGTCATCGCGGCTTTAAAAAAAGATAGCTTGGATTGCTTTGATGTAATTTGATGTATGAATCACTTATCATCATGCAAGAAACTCTACTCGAAGCCCCCATTACCCGCTATGTAATGCACAAACTCGCTCCCTAAACCAAATATGCAACACCCACCCCTCCCATTGCCCAAACCCTACTCAACAGCATCCCTCACCACACCCTCAGCCTTCCAACTCTTCTCAAATTTCTCCTCCAACACCCTCAACTTGGAGAAGAACACATCGTCATCCACATATGCCCCCTTCAGCCATCTCTCCCCCTTTGTCGCATCAAACGCCTTGCGCGCATGCAGTACCCTCCTATTATCAAAAATTACGCACTCCCCCTCGTTCAGCCTGTACTCGTACAGATTCTCCTCGCTGCTGAGTAGCTTCTCATACGCATGTGAGGCTGCGATGAAGGACCGCAGCGACGTCTGGTTGTTGCTGCCGATGCGTGCTTCGAAGGGGCCTTGGAAAGGGGGAGACCAATTTACGCGTTTGATGGCGAGGTTTGTAGGTTCGCTATATTTGGGGTAGGGGAAGAGTTCTACGACGGGACGGGTGTAGTGGTAGTGGTGTGTTGGGTGATGGTAGTGGTATGTGACTGGGAATGTGCAGAGGGTGCGGAAGTGCGAGGCAGACCATTTGTGCAGTTGGTGGGCGGCGTGAAAGGAGTCGCTGAAGAAGGATTCGCCGCCTGGGCAGCGCGCGCGTAAGGAGTGTAGGAGTTGGAGATGTGGCGGGTTGGAGGTGTAGAGGAGGTCCATGTGTAGACCTAGGAATTGGGGGGTGTAGGCAATGTTTTCGGCTTTTATCTTGGAGCGGACGTCCCATGTGCGGCCGTAGAAGGTGTCTTTGAGGTTGCCGATGCGGCTGGCGAGGGATATAACGGACTCTTCTGACTCGGGCACGTTTTTAATGAAGAGTAGACCATACTGGTTAAGGTGGGTGAGGGCCTCAAATAGGGTGGCGTCTTGTGACATGTATTCATCGTAGTCAACCCATTTGTTGTCTCGTTCGATCTTCTTTCTGTCCCAGAGCACTCTGTCGTCATGTCGCACGCCGCCTCGCAGATCAACTTCTGTGTTCATTGCGCGCCGTAACCAGTTGATGGAGTGCCTTGTCCGGTGGTCCGGCCCAAAACCTTTGACATCGCTCTTCCACTCCAACTCAATCGAGATGCCCTTCTCCGCATCCTCGACAGTCTTACAGCTGCCCTCTAAATCTTCCGGGATGTCTGAAGTCTGGAAGAGTTTCTGCTTGCTATGCGGATCCATGCATTGCGTGCACGAGCAGCTGTCGCGGAGGAAGGCAGTATCGAAGACCCTTGGACTTCCATCGATATCCACTACAACGGATTTTGATGGCTGTCCATCTAGTTGACCGATATTCGAGGCATCGTGAACCAGTTTTTCCTGCTCTCTTGCTATGCGCAGAGCCTCTTCTTGCTGTTGCTGGATCTCCACCTTGGAGGCTCTGGTCGGCCCGCCAATCGCGGGGCTCCAATCGGCATGCTCAGCGGGGGTTTGCGACCGGCTCCAGAATGCTTTGGAGAAGAAAGGTCGGCTTCTCTGCGTGGTCGCGGACAGCCTATACTGTGAAGATGTTCCGGATACTTTGATGTTCCTCAGCGGTAGTTTGGTCGCAGCATTGATGGACATGGTTCTGTAATTCCGCCTGTTTGGGGATTCAAGAGCAGACCTGGAACCTGGCGGGGCTCGGGTTCCTTTTCACGACATCGCAAATGCCGAGTTGGACCATCGTTTGGAACAATTCCTCCCGAGACCGAGGTGTCCCATCGTCCACAATCCAGACTACCTACTTACGTGCCATTTCTCCGGTATCCGCCTAGGGCTTTATACCACCGACGGACCGTATCGATTCGACCGTATTGGCGACCATTGTCCATAGTGCGTGCGCGAGTGAAGCACGTGTGCACCTTCTCCTTTGCAATTAGAGGCCCTGGGCGTATGTCCACACAGCTCAAAGATGAGGTATACACACCGTCCACGCCAGCATGTAATGTAGAGAGCTTTGGTGGCTAACATGTTTCTGCTGTACAGGGCTCTCAGCAACAAGTAGTTGTAGCTGGCGCAGTTGCGGGATTGGTGTCGCGGTATGAGATCCCCCTCGATGTGATACGACGTTGTTTACGCAAACTAATACCACGACAACAGCTTCGTCATAGCTCCCCTCGACGTGATAAAGATCCGCCTGCAACTGCAAATCCACTCGCTCTCCGACCCCCTCAGCGTGCGCAATGTCAACGGCCCAGTGTACAAAGGCACGCTGGGCACCCTCAAGCAGATTCTGCAAGAGGAAGGCATCACAGGCCTGTGGAAGGGCAACATACCAGCCGAGTTGATGTACTTGACCTATGGCAGTGCTCAGTTCTCCGCCTACACGTATGTGTCGCATCTTCTCGAGACCATCCCGGCGCCATACACGCTCCCTGGTTCGGCGGCATCCTTCATCAGTGGCGCGGCAGCAGGAGCAGCAGCAACGACAGCCACATACCCCCTAGACCTGTTGCGCACCCGTTTTGCTGCCCAGGGCACCGATCGCGTATACACATCTATTCTGGCCTCTGTTAAGCACATTGCGCATCACGAAGGCCCTCAGGGTTTCTTCCGCGGCCTCGGAGCCGGAATAAGCCAAATTGTTCCGTACATGGGGCTGTTCTTCGCCAGCTACGAGAGCCTGAAGCCCATCATGGCGAACTGTCCGCTCCCACTGCCGCTCGGAAGTTCGGATGCTGTGGCTGGTGTCATTGCGAGTGTCTTGTCCAAGACGGCCGTTTACCCGCTCGACACCACGAGGAAGCGATTGCAGGTCCAGGGCCCGATGCGCGAACGCTATGTGCATAGGAATATACCGACGTATACCGGTGTGTTGAGCACCGTGTCGCATATCTGGAAGCACGAGGGGAGACGAGGCTTGTATCGCGGCTTGACAGTCAGCCTGCTCAAGGCAGCACCGGCCAGCGCTGTCACAATGTGGACGTATGAGAGGACTATGAGCGTCATGTTAGCCTGGGAGGAGCAAAAGAAGGCCGAATAACCACATCTTATTCCTGATGATACTGCATACATCGGTGTTTCTCAGTACACAGTGAACACACTCACCTAAGCTCTCACAAATTAACTGTTTGCCTTATAACAAGACACCAATAGACACTCTGATCCTTCCACACGACCTTGCACATAGACTTCACTATGAATTCATCAACACACATTTGCCCTCTCGAGAGTCCCGTCGTTGTCGTCGTCTTAAGGAGCTTAGGTTACTGCTGTAGTGGCTATAGGCGCCGCTGATATCATCTACTTGCTATTTGCAGCCAATACAGTAAGAAAGGCATTTCGTCACAAGCGCCATTATACTTTGGCTTGAGGACTCCATGTGGATTTGCTCCAAGGCCTTGCCCGCGTTTTCTCAAGCGTGAAAACAAATATCGAGTGGCGTTCATCAAAACCCGTGATTAGAGGTAAAGGTAAGAAGGGAAATCGTGCTATCGCATAGTAGCTGCGCTTCTGGATGGTCTCTTTCTCATATTTCTTGTCTTCATTGTCGCTCTCATCGTCAGTCTTGGACTAAAGCCGCTCATCGTCGTACTGTTGCGAGGGTGCGTGACATAGAGCAGCCTGAAGCGAGATTCGCCGGCCCTGAACTTTACGTGTGGTCTTTCCGCTGTAACTGTGCTCGATTGACAGATGCGACGAGTACGGGGAGGAGCGCGTCAAGTCAACATCGGGGCCTTTGGATTCGTGTTTTCCCACTGGAAGCTTCTTGGGTGGCATCGAGGCTGTCGAAGTGTCGAGGACAATCGCAACTGTCAATTTAAGGCCGAGGGTCGTAGGTACGACGTACTTTTTCGCAAGATTCAGGTACTCACCTGGGTAACTGCATGTACTCGAACGATTTAAAGGTCGGTAGGCTGTCGTAGTTGCAAGGGATACGGTAAATCTAGTGGCGCATTATGTGCTATGGCTGAACCACACTGGTGCCAAAGTTGACGAGCAGGTGGAGCGGAATATCAGATTAGGTTGGGTTTCACCTACCAGATGCTTGGGCCCAGAGGCACAAGGCCCAAAGGCCCAACAAGCGAGTGTATTTTACGAGATTGATTGGGTGATGGTGATGATCTCCACGTAGAAGATCGCATAGCTATGGTTGTTAAGTGCGCCGCTGGACACGCCAGGATTAGGTACCAAGCTTGCTCTATATGATTACCTATTCGCCTCAGTGTACCGGTAGACTCGGGAGAGTGAAGCTGTACTCGTTGATCGGGAACGAAGGCGATGATGCTGAGCAATTGGTCGAGTGATAGCCCCTAGTGAATGTTACATCAGCATTGAGAGGGGAGGAAACTACCTAACCCCCGTGATTGAACTTCACTTCCTCTACATAACTATTCAGATAACTGAAACAACGCGATTCTTATGGTTCATAACAACCTTGACGTTCGTAAATACTATAGAAGTGTCCAGCATACTACCACATGAATTATAAGCCCGTCAAAGTTATATATAGTTACCGTTAGTCTCTCTACGCTGTTTATATGTACGTCCGACGGCTGATTTTGGAATACTGGCAGACTATGCTACTAGATACGGTTATCATAGGACCAAAGTGTAGGTATAATCACCCCAGAAATGCTATTTTTATAATAGGCCTGTTTGTATGATTCGTGGGCACGGCCAAGGCTGCTACATCCAAAGCAGGTCGATTACTGTTACCTATACGCTGAGGAGATAGCTGCAGATAACATAGGGAGAGCATTGATTGCTGCATGTGGTGAGTAGGAAGGTATAGGGCGTTGGTGGGCCACCACGGACCAGTTCAGCGTTTGACACGCCCGCCATCAAACCAAGTATACCTTTCACTACCCGAGCGTGACCAAGATGACTGCATACGAATCTCGCGGCATTTTGAAAGTGAAAGCAGTATTACGCTCGTGCTACGATCGATCTCGTGCCTACTTATAGTTTCCAACCCACGGCCAGTGATCGCAACACTCTACACCCACACTCAATCGGGGGGGAATCGACCAACGATTGCTAGCACAAATATGGCTTCATGTGACCAGGAGCACGCCATGGTCATCTACCGAGAACCAAAGCCAGTACATCTGCAAGACAACGGCCTCCTCTCTGTCGAACACACACCCGAACATCTCGTCGCAATGTAAGAGATCCGACACGAACTTATCAAAGTATATTTGAATGACTCCAAGAAACAGTGTGAGAAATAACAGTGAATCCCCCCTCCTTAGCCTCCCAGCCGAGATCCGCCACAAGATCTTCGAGTTTGCCCTCGGTGGCAACACCATCTTCTGCGCAGTAGCCGATGATGCCAACTTCTGCCTCACAGACCTTGCAACCGGGAATCCTCGTCTATACGTTGGCAATACGAGGCACGCACTCTTGCGTGTATGTCGTCAAGTATATAGTGAGACGGCGCTCCTCCCCTACAGCGCCAATGTCTTCGAGTTCAATTCCCGTCAGGCTCTCACGGACACATGTGCTAAGATGGTGCTAGCTCAACGTGAGGCGGTGACGAGTATTGTGGTTGATAAGCACGTGGTGCGACTGGTCCCGTTTGGTGGTTGGACCAAGTCGACGTTGACGTCTGAGCGGGAACTGAGATTGTGGTTCCCCAACCTCACGCGTCTTGTCTTCAAAGAGAGGGGGGTTCGACAGAACTTGCGTCTGGTCGAGTTCTTCTCGGACTGGGTGCGGCGATTGCGAAGGCAGCGAGGCGAGCTGGCGGTGAAGGCGATGAAGACGGCGGGAAAGCATGTGAGGCTTTCCGTGCGAGGGACCAAAGTGCAGTAGTATATATCGGAGACACAGTGATGCGAGCTATTTCTTAAGATCACCTCGTCTGTCCGCTTTATCGAAGGTTGCACAGGACGGAAAGTTGTAGGCTTCACGACAGTTGTAACACTACGGGAGGTCAGTGGTGAAAACCGTCTATAATGCGCGATGGTAGAAGAATACATCAAAGTGACCATACTCGTCCATCTACTCACTTTACCATGAACTCTAGTCTCAATCAAATCTTTATGCTCCAGGGCCAGCGCGCCCCCATTAACTCCCGCTGGAAGTTTTTTAAAAAGACAACCTGTCCTGATCAACACTGTTCCAAGGCAAAGGGATCCCGTTTTAGAAACAAATTTTGTAGCACTCACGTGTATTGTAAAGTTACTAAGAAATTTTAGGATTGTACCGTACCCTGTGTAATTCGAATTCGAATACAACAAGTGTTTCCCTGAATTTGATAGCATCGTCTGTAGGAAGAGACATCATATCTTGATGATGATCAGAGGACAAATGAAAGAAACAGCATGCATACCAGCCCGATAAAAATCTCTCGATCTTTGTGTCCCGTACACTCTATACGAGAACATCAGGACTCATTTGTTCCTCAGCTCACTCTTCAAAGACGACGTCGACCTCTTGGTCATCAACGCAGTTCTGGATCAGACGCACCATGTCTTCCCTCTCCAACTTGTCCGAGATAACAGAGTCCGTGCCTACATAGCCTTCAATGATCACACGCCTGAGTCCCAGCGCAGTGGAAAGAGCCTCAAGTCTCTCCTTACGAACGGAGATCGCGTAATTGTCGATGCCCGCACAGAACGGAGAATCGCAATGATCGCAGTACAGTTGAATTGAGGCCATTGGAATCCTGACTGTGGTGATTGCATTCCATTGTGGGTCGGTGATCTTGCGGTAGAGGTCAGGTATGTGTTGCAGATTTCGGATCCTCAGGGCTGCGAGCTTGAAGATGAGAATACGGCACTCGAAGTAGATTTGACGACTAACATTGAGAAGGCCCAGAGGGGTCGGTACAGTCTTCTTCGTGTCGGCAGCTGCAGGCTGTGCTTGTGCAGTAGTGCGGGGATGCTCCGTTTCACGTTTCTCAATGACGTTGTCGCTGAAGGCGAATGCGTAGATCATGTTGCGAATTTCGCCTGGCCTATATTTGAGTTAGTGACTGCAGGGCGCAAGCCTGATGCGTTCTATGCATATATGTTACGTACAAACGGATGAGCGGCGAATTTTGCTGGTTGAGCAGAGTGCTGGAAGACGAGTTAGCTCTCAAATTCTACTTGCGGCTGGGCAGTTGTACGCACATAGGCTCAGCTTGCTTCATCAGTTCCATCTGTCTCTTCCTTGCTTCCGCTCTCGATTTCTTCTTGTGGCGAAGACGAATACGTGCAGCCTTGAGTCTACGTGAAGCAGTCATCGTGAGGTAGTGAAGCAAGAAAGTTGCCGTCGACGAAGAGAAGGTTAAATTGTATAAACGGAGGTGATATAAAGGCTTCTTATATAGAAGGCGGGTGATACAAAGTGTGGTATATGGGTCCGTGCATTCCCAGACGTCGGCAACCAAAAGTTGGTGCTCATCTTCACTTGACTATCACCTCCTTCGCTACTGCCGCACAAAGTTCCACACGCACCCCTGCACCAGATAACACGTGTATCCAAAGCCTCTGCGTATCACTTAAACGATCATTCTCACTCTTCACTTCCGCAAATTTGACCTCACCCTTCCTTCCTTCCTCTTCTGCGACTTTCCACAAGAAAAGGTCTGGCACGCCACCACCTCGTTGACCGTACTCTTGTGCCATGACTTTGCAAACGGTAGCTAAGGCTTCGCCATCAAAACAGCGCGCGATTTCGATCAAATCGACAACATCGTATGTCCAGTCGAGACCGACAACGCATGTTCGGCGCTCGTGATGGTCATCATAGACTCGCTGTATGATGGCTGGCGCATCGCCGTTCGAGATATCATTCAGGCGTGCATTAATCTCGGAGATGCGTGAGGGGTAGAAGGCGTCCGTGTGCAGATCTAACGGGCATGTCTGGTATGGCGTCTGGAAGACATTTGGGATGTACGTGAACAGTACATCGAAGAACAAGTAAGCGAAGAGTGTTCGCACAATACCACCTTCGCTATGGAAGCCTTTCCAACCTTGATTGCGGTAGTTTGAGAGACACATGGCTTCAACGGAGCATTCGCCGTCTTCACGAGGATCGATCCATATTGTCTTACCACCTCGGCGAATCCCTCCAGGATGTGGGGAGCTATTCCGTCGTGACAATGGAGGGTTCTTACGTTCGATACGTGTTCCTTTGAAGGTAATTTCGACAGGCTTGGTGAGACGGACATGGGTGAAGTCGTGTTGCAAGCGCTTCGGTATGTTGATCGACTTCTCGAGCTTTGTAATGCGTTTTTGCAGATCGTAATGATGTATAATGTGTACCAGATTATCTTGCAGGCCATCTTCGCAGGTTTGTAATGCAATTCGTTTCCAGTACTTTTTCTGTTGCTCATCGCCTCGCTTCTCCGCATCAGAAAGAGCAGCCATATAGTGCTCTTCTAATAAGGCTTTGCGCTGGTACCAGGCTCCTCGCCGCGAGTGGTGAAATAACCGCTGCTGCAACAGCTCTGTGAGCAGATCATGCTCAAGCTTGTGCTCCTTTCGGCGCCTGAAAACTTCAAGAGCTTTGTGAATGATGCGAGTGTATACCCAAGCTGGTGACAAGCGTCGTAGATATGATCCCTCGCCACTCTGGTAAATACTGTCTTCTTTGCGCTGTTCTTCGCGCACAAGTGCTTGCCACCGAGGATACACAGCCTCAAATGTGTCTATCACTTCCTGGTAATCTTTCTCCGTTGGGCGCCCATTGAATTCGAGTATGTTGTCTATTCGAAATTGCGTCCGTACTGAGGCCTCATACTCTAGCAACAATGAACGAGAAGCAAATATGTTTGCAGAGCGTGAGACGACATATTCTGGAAAGTTCCAACGGGCAATCTTCGCAAGAATAATGGTTGTAAGCGACTTTTCCGTCCATTCAGTAGAGCGATAGAAGACTAAATGCACGCGCTCGAACAGCTTCAGGGTTGCAATCGAGAGCCGTATGCAAGGGCCTGTCTCATTCATGATCTTGCGAGTGAAGTGTGCATCGCGATTCGAATCATCAGATAGATCATCGATCGGTGGTGTTTCGACTTCGGGTGTTTCTGGCCTTGACGCTGCATTGGAAGACCGCCTTGACATTTCTGAATCGGATCGTTTCAGTCCAACATAGCCGCCCAAACCAGCTTGCTTCTGACTCGTCCGCCGCAGAGCTCTCAGAAGCTCACTCTTATTCTTCCCTTGCACTTTGGCATCCTTTGCAAGTGCCTTGAGCTCATCAAGCTTCAGTAGCGAAGAAGCTTCCTCCAAGGTGGTGATCTCCTCTTCAGACCGGTCCGCGAAAGTGAACGATCTACCTAACGTTGTACCTGCGGGTGCTTCGAACTCTCCAGGATGTATTTCGATTTTTGAGGAGGACGTGGGCAAGTCGTACCTTTGTTGCAGGGTTTCAGCAGCTGCATCGAGATCTGTGATATCGCTGTGGTACCCGAGAGTTTTTATGCGATGCCATGCAGACGTCTTGCGGAGGAATAAGCGTACATATAAGTATTGAGCCTCATAGCCTAGCTTTCTCCATATCCTGAAGAGTTCGCTTTCAGCCTCATCAAACAGGTGGCTCTCCTCGTCCAGCACCGTATCCAGTGCTAGATTGAACGCATCAACATATAATGAGCTCTTCCCTCGGACCCAGGATCTGTTTTCGATTCGATCGCCAGTTTCCCCGGTCTTGTCCTCTTGCGACGCCTTGAAAGCCTCATACTCTTTGACTGCCTCTTCCCCAGTCTTGACTGGTGGCAACGCACTCTCCAAGTCCGTTTTGCGCTCCTTCTCGTCTTCCTTTACCACCGCAGCATCGTCATCGTCCGCGTCGGAATCAGCGATCTCGCGTTTGGCCGACCGCCGGGGGGTAGGCGGCGGTTTCTTTGGGCTATCACCAGTCTTCAGGCGCTTGGTGGGCCTGTCTTGCTCGCCGTCGAAGTTTGTGGATTTTGGGTGTTTTATGAACCGCGACAATGTGTTCATCTGATTGTGCTTGGAAGGCGTTTGGGGGTTGAGTACCATCGTGGTTGAACCATTAGGTGCTAGAGTTGACTGCTCCTTCGATGATGCAATGGCTCATCCGACTTAGGACTGGACGCGATCGCGGAATCGCGGTGTCACGGGAATGCTAACTGGACCCGTTGCAATGGTGGTCTGTGCGAATCTGACTTGGAAGACGCCTGCATCTTAGAGTAGTCAATACTCCCAATCAAACATTGCAGTGAAAGATATATTTTCTGGACGAAGAGTGTGCAGGACTATGGCCTAGAGGAATACCATGGTTGTTGGACCTACGTATTGTAGATGGTAGCTGAACTTGTTGCGAATACCAAGAGAGATCATCAATCAACAGTCACAACACTCTGCAGCTGGCAAAAAAGTAGAGCCAACCTATTCAATCCACGTTCATACACAGCGAGCTCTCGCAACTCCTCCCATCAACCCAAGACCATCCTAACCAGACAGCATGCTCGAAACCCATCACCCAACATCGCACCTGGGCACCTACAGCCAACCAACATGTGCCAAAATTAAGTTCCTAACCCCTTGAGAACGCGTTGCCCTTTTGCTACAATCCATGGTTTTTGGCAAACCTGCCTATTTAGGCAATTGGAGCTTTGGTACAACAACAGTTGGAAAGGTGCTCAGAGCAAGTTCACAACAAGTTCGGAACCTGTTTTCTGCTTGATTTGGGGATTGCTAATTGTTGATTAATAGACCTACATGCATGCTTGCCTAACGTAGGAGATAGAGCATATTATGTATGTGATCGATCCAAGCGAGGACTCTTCGCAAACACAAGCTCTTGAAGCCTATCATTAGCTCTGGCCTTACCTGTCTTTCACGGCAATGCATTTGACATCTCTCTGGATGCTGGTTTGGATAAGTACTGCATGCTTTATGTAAGAGTACTCAGACGTTGGAAATCCACAAACGCGGTAGTTTGAACATGGAAAGAAGTGCTGGTAAACCCTAATTGCGATGTATAACAAAGTGTGACAGGGCAATGCTCAACTCCACAAACATGCATAGCAAATTTTGTAATTGCAGCGAAAATAGTATGTATTTCACTACAGCCTCCCACCCCGTATACGTCTAGGGCATCAGTCCACCGACCACACGTCAAGTGGAGCAACTAATTCAAAAGACCGACACAATGATTATACAACGCCAACGGACAATGCTACCAAGGAAGTGCAGGGACACGCTAATGTGCTCGCTAAGTCAACAAGATCGAATGCGAAATAAGAAAAGAAAGTCTATTCACAAAGCCCAGCTCCCCTTCCTAACGGCAGTCCCACCCATACCGTACTCCTCTTCAGACATGTTGGGATGCTGCCTTGCCCACTCTTGGATATAAATCCGCAAGGCGCGCCATCGCATGCAAGTCTCCTCGGTGATCTCACTGTCCCTCAGGTTACCGTCTTTGCCAAGTCGAATGTAGCCTCTGGATTCTGCAAGGTGGTCGTCCTGCCTGAGCTCCTGCACGGGGATTTTTGAGATCTTAGACAGCTCCTCGTCGAATGGACGCGCCATGGATGGATAGCCCAGAGATAGGTAGTTGTATACCTGGGTGACGAAGTCATCGCTGAAGTCCTCTGTAATAGTTTGCTCAATGGCGAGCTTCTCATCTATACTGGAGAAATCCGTACCACCAAAAGTCGGATTGTAGGTCGAAGCGGGTGGCGTAGGAGGTAATAAGCTTGTTGCAGGTGTTGGGAAAGGCGATAGCGGGTTCGCCTTCTCATTATGTGGCGTAAGTATGCCAGTTGGCCCACGTGGGGACTTATCGCCACCATTGACACAGAATCCTCCCCAAAGTCCATGTGTGCTGGATGCACGACTGTTAGCTGTCGACCACAATGACGGTGTTGTGCTTGTTTGTCTGCCATTGCCCTGTCCACACCAAAGGCTTTCGCCCTTCTCAGACGCTGCTTTCGTTTGCTCTGAGAAGTAGCACATGGCGGTTTTCACAGCATCGCAGCCCTGAGTGGGGTCAAATCGCGAAGGTTCTGGTGACTGACATCGCGGGAATTTGATGTCTTGTCCAAGCATTGGGGGACGGGCTTCCTTGCGCATGCGCTCCATCTCAGGATCCCTTTTCTCAGCAGCAAGCTTCTTCGACGTTTCCGCGTCAAGAAATCCTGCGGGATTTCCGAAAGGATTGAATGAAGGCTTTATATGTTCTGTCCGCTTATGGCTGTGGGCCTCTTTTTGTTTGCCCTTTTCACTTTCTTGCTGCTCCTGGTATTTTCGCATGGCATCTAGTTCCCAATTCACTTCAGTGAATGAAGATCGATCAGCATCTTCGACATATGACGCTGAGCCCTCGGTATCTTCCCTGTCTACAAAGTGATCGACGTGTTCGTGAGTATCGCTGTTAACAAACGCAGCCATGGCTTGTTCTCGTAGTTGTCTTTCAGCTGTTTTGGCGGCCAACTCAAGCAGATAGCCAGAGGACCGATCGTCTACACTTTCGCGCCTGCGTGTTGCTTCCTTGTACATGAATGAATGGTCTGTTGTCCACGGTGACGTGGTCGGTGATGGTGGGGTCGAGGCTTCAGATTCGGAAGATTCAATAGGATCCAAATCCGGCACGCGAAATGAATGTTGAGATGAGCTGAAGTATGATCGCCGTCTCGCTAGAGGACAGATCTTGTGTTGTATACCAGACGCTATCTCGAGAAAGAGAGGATTTTGTGGCATGTCCAGAGTTGGTGTGTTTGTTGGTGGGGTTGGCGGGATACCCAGTATTCTCGCTTTACGAGGAGTAATGACCTCAGGAGTCGCTTCTGTCTTATCGGAAGGCAAAAGCGTAGGGCCAGCATCACCAGCCTTGCGAGTTCGTTGAGCCGTCTCAATCAATTGGGGTGTGAACTTCTTGCTCGGCCTCTTCAATGCACTCCGTAGCCGCCGGTCTTCTCCCGAGCCCGTAACTACCAGCTTGGGTCTTTGCCGTTTCTCAGCAGTAGGCGATGTCTGCTCATCCCAGTCCTTGTTGAACTTCTGTCGACTATTTCGTGTAGAGGTCTCGATCGCCTTTGGGGCAAAGCGCCGGTTCGTTCTGGTGGTAGACTCAATAGGCTCCGGGACGAACTTGCGATTCGACTTCGTTGTAATTTCGATCGGCTCAGGTTTGAATTTACGATTTGTACTCACAATCGTCTCGATAGGCTCGGGCTTGAACTTGCGGTTGTTCGTTGTAGTGGTCTCGATGGGATCAGCTGAGAATCTACGATTGGTTGATGTGTTGGTCTCTATTGGCTCTGGAGTAATCGTTCCAATGGGTTTTGGTCTCTCTCCATCTTCTTGCTCAGATCGGTCCTTGGACGACTTGACCGTCGTCTCAATCGGCTCGACCTTGAACCTTCTTGGAGGGACTGCGGTTGCCATGTTGATATACTCCAATGCTTGGCAGGTGTTTTGCTGCGGATCCTAAGGAGCGACTTGATATGTCCTGATATACCCGGCTCCTTGTATTGCAATTTCATTCGATCGCCCGGTCAGACTAACACCAGAGAAGGACTATGAGTCTGGGGTGCGGATGCGCACAGCAAATGCGGGGAAAATGTTCGGGGGAACTCGGGTGCATGTAATGAAACGTGAGATTTGTCCTAGTGTTCCTTATGCTTTTGCTGCTGACAGCTGACAATGGGCGTAGGCACATGCAAAACTCTTGTCCATGGAGTCCGCAGCAATGTCCCTTTCAAGGCGAAATGACGGGCTGGATGGGCTGATAGGCGATGGCATACAGAATATCGATTCGGGCCGCTCGCAGGGCTCAAGGGTAGGGATCTAAACTGTACGACTGTCAGTCGCGTGCGCATTAGGGGAGCGTCTATCGCCTGCTGCTGCTCACCACGGCCCGTATCTCAGATCCCACACAGCCAAAGGTTTGTCGAATTGCGGAAAGCGTTTGAAGAAGGCGTTGCCGGGAAACATGTGAAACCCCAAGATGGTGAATTGCCGGGTGGTGTATTGGTGGGATGGGATGGTTCGTGGTGCAGGATGACGTAGCACGCAGCGGATGGCTCCTGTAGCCCCAGAAGGTGCCGAGGGTGTGCGGCAAGGTGTCAAACGTGAAGGCAGTCAGAGATACGCCGTTGAACTGTCTCAATGGGTGGTGTTGCTGCGTTGAGGCTTCTCCACGGATGCGAGGGCGGGCGCCAGGCTTATGTGGTGTTGTTTCTTGTTGAGACTAGGATACGCAACGATCAGTTCCCGGCCGTGGCACCTCCCTTTCCAGCCCGGCGATCAAGCGATGTTATAGCAGTCAATGCGCTGCGATAAGTATGTACATAGCATAGATGCCATTTACATTGAATTTCAGGGGGGCAGCCTGATATTCTTGAGCAACAGCACCGCTCCCTGATAAGCCACCAACATCGGTTCACAAGACAAGCATGCCCACCATGGTGGTGTCTGCTCAAGTCAGCATCCTCTGTATCTCCTCGCACCTTGATTCGCCAGGCGCGGCGCGGCGCAACGGCGGAGAGAAAGGGGTGGGTCTGCTTACCGTCCCTACTAGTATGTACCAGTGGACAGTGGACGCTTCTCCACGTTGGAGAGTGTCACTAGAGGCGCGAGCAAAACCCAATCATCGAATGGCATGTTGGCTGCGACTTCGCTGTCCATCCGTATAGTCCCGAACAGCATTGCATATGGTACTGTGCAGCTTGTCGGTGAGCACCTCAGCACCCTGCGACACTGAATGCCGGCCAGCTGAACGCAATGCGCCGCTCATGAGCCAGCCGAGGGCCCTTCCGCACGGGGCTGAAAGCACACTCTAAATTTACGACGCTGGCTGTTGCCATTTAATCACTCAAATCGTAGCATACCTCGCATATGGCTTACTAGTCTTGTGATAACATCACAAAAGCCACCTGGCTTGGACAAACAAGCATCTGCTATGTGCACAGATACATGGGCCCAATGTGCGTGGAAAACGCGAGAAAAGATCCGCACCAGCTACGAGGCACGACAAATATCAACAAATCACTTCCTCTGCCCACGACATCTCAATCATGAACCGAATTATGTCCACATTATGCCCGTCAAATTTCCACGTTGGAATGCGCCACCTTCGCGTTGAATTGCCAAAATAGGTCACATGACTCGAGGCTCGGATAGATCAGTTGCAATAAGGTACCCCTATGCCCTATCTACTGCTTCTAAACAATTGAAAAGCCATGACGCCAAGCGCCAGAAAAAATGTGCAATCCTCAAACTCCAGGCAGAAAGTTATGGCCGGTTACAAGTCGAAAGCCCGTCGCCTCTCAACATGCACACCAAGAATATCTTACAGCCTTACTTGGCAACGACCATACACTGGAAACTAAGGAGAAAACAACACGAGGAATCAAGTCATCTCCACCTGCGGAACAAGGATATTGCGATGCCCAACCGCGTACTCAATACACACATCCTCCAGCATGTAAACGCTGTACGGGCGATCCGGGACAACCAAGTGCGAAAGCGAATCTCCTCGACAGTGCTCATACTGTGCACTGAGTCGAAGAGGGGTCTGAAGGAAGTAATATTCGAGCGGAAACCTGTTCGCATGCCTCAGTTGATCCTCAACCCAGACACCAATCCCGGGCCCTGGAGTCAATATGCGGACGCTTTCATGGTTCGACACTGCTCGACTCTGGTCACTGCTGGCGCATGATCCGACCTCGAGGCTGCTCGACATCGCGCTGGGGTCCTCGTCAGAGTGCTCGCTCAGCTCGCTGAGGTGTCGGTCCTCTGACCCCGTCTCGAGCAAGACTACGTTCGTTCGCTCCTCTCCAAACCTTCCGCGAGCGTCATGATCCCCGTGATTTGTCTCCAGTCGCGAATCTCCTTGTACCACAGATTCAACATAGGTTTTCTCGGATCCTGCGTCGCTGCCTCCGCCGTCTCCGTCGTCGTCTGTAGGCTCCTCGCATCCATAGCCGCAGCGGAAGCCGCAAAGTTTTAGCTGCGGTGGTCTGTCCCCTGAGATTGCTCTGCCTCCTACTAGGCTTCCCGTGTGATTCATATCGAGGCGGCGATCCATAATTGCGACACAAAGAGTTCAAGCTGCTTACAGTTGTTAGCAAGGTGCCCAAAGGGACACACCGTCGCGTCCAGCAGAAGCATCTTGACAGCTCCAGGAGATCCAAATAACCAAAGAGACCAAGCGTACATGTGGTGCTAGGTGAACTAGAACACGGTATCACGATGAATGGCAGTCGAGGTTTTGATTTGCTAATTGGCGTAATGTACAAGGGTATCAAAGTGGACCACCAAATGCAAGTCTGACCTGTCCGTTGCTTCTGGGGCTTTATCAAGTCTATCCAGGAAATCTCAACATGGGCAGAAAGGGAACCAGAAAACATTCTTTCAGCGCCACGAGAGCCTGTCTTATACCCTAACCCCCTTCTACAAACGAGGGGGCCATACATCATGCTCCTCCGAGTTCGGTCGAAAAGAGTCGCACAGCCCAAGGGTGGTCGCGTGCAACTAACGACTGACAATCAGACACGTCGAGTCCAGCACGCATGCTTCACTTTTTTTTTTCTCGTTCAAAACTTCTAGGCCAGCCGATTACTGGTCACGGGCTTCTGCCTAGGTTGGGAGGCCTGATGGGAGGTGTGGAAAGGTGCCTTTTTTCCCCGCTTTTCCCCTGGCGTTTCACACTGCTGTTGCTCTTCACCCTTTGCCCGAAATCGACACCGGTACAGCGTGTTCATCGTTGTGATTAGCCAATGCTGTTTTATGGCTCAGGCTTTGCCTTTTTGGGCTTGGATACCCGTCCATAGCCGCCTCCCAGACCTGCAATAACCTCTGTTTTGCGAGCGCGAGGCTATGACGTTGTATGTTGAACAATTGACCGAATACGACGCCGTGTAGCCTTGGATCGGTGCCTGAGGGCTACCATTTTCCAGATTGACCGTCGTGCATAGAGACATCACCTGCGAGACTGCATTGGGTAAGGTAAGTCGACGGCGTGTGGGTACTGTTCCGATTTGATGGGCGCTTTCATGATTTCATTGAGATGTCAGGATACGCTTCATTTGGGCAATTCGTCTGCGCATTCTCGTGTAGGACCTAAATGTGACACAAACTGCAAGTTGTAAAGCACATTCTCGTATCGGTATATTACCATCTATTTCGCCCTGTCCCCAAGTTATAACCCTGCAATGGCATTATCGTCTAATGCCCGACAAAATGCCTGTGAAACGCAGAATACGACTCCCAACATGCAATACTCCCAGATCGGGCATTTCGTCCCATCTGAAATCCAATCGAAATGTGAATCAGCCCACTCTTCCAAGTCCGCCCGATCATTTGTTATGCCAGAGCAATGTCCTCAACGAATCCCACTCGTCCGATTGTACGTAACTGCAATACCATTAGCACCTCCGCTCGACCCCAAACCAGAATTGGAGATACCCACATATAACTCATACTACTCCTCAAACTACTCTGCACACTCTCTGGATGCCACCTGAAGATATACATCACCATAGCCCAACTCAGGCTCGCAAAAACCGGCCACCCGTTCTTTGCCATTGCCCTCCTCATGTCCCCATTGCCAAACAGTTCCCAGCCTCCAGCAAGACCCTTTGCTCCACCATGTATACCACTGCCAGCGACCTGTCGCGGCTGCACCGCGAGTTTGGCTATAGCGAGACACACACGCGCAGCAACATATATGACGATTTGCTGGGACACGGAGTTGTGGATTGTACGGCCGAAGACGGTGTAGCCTCCGATTAGGCCGGCGAGGAAAGCGTCGTAGTGGCGTTCTTTTCCTGTGGGAGAGGTGTGGCGCAGGAAGATCATAGAGGATTTATAGACGAGGGCGAAGAGGCCGAGGTTGCGGGCGTGTTGACGGGTGGCTTTGTAGACGAGTGTGGCTTTCGAACGGAGGCTATGGAGAGTGGTATGTTATTAGCTATTAGACCTGATATTAAGTTTTGTATAAAGGGGTCAGTATGAGGTCGGGCGGGCGGGATGGAGTATAAATAGGGTGTAAGGTAAGGGTGGGAGTTGCGGTACACGTACGATCCTGAGCGGAAGAGAAAGATCATACTGTTTACTGGAGTTAGCTAAATATTTCTTCACTATACGATAGGATCGATATCGACTTACACAAATGCATGCGGAAACCGCACTTTGCTCCCATACACGATGCCATTCCGTACACCTTTCACCAATGTAAGAATGTCGTGGTATTTTGGATCTAGTACAATCTTCTCGAGCGCAGCCTACTACCCATCAGTACCTTGACGCAATCTTCTCGTTCCATCAATTACCTCTATCGCATGTAACCGGTCCATGTTTGCAATGTGTGGTGTATGTGTGTTGGTTGCGCGCAAGCTTCAAACGTGCCTCGGTATTACGCGACGGCTATGACGTTTTGCTGCTACCTTCCACAGCTACAGTGTCTTCTTGACGTCGGGTATATGCGGCAAATTAGAAAAGTGAAAGAGTGCTGAGTCGATATCATGAGGCTGGAGAGAGACCAGAGAGCGGGCAACTTTCGGGTATAGGCAATGCGATCGTAGAGTTGCAGTGGACAGGCATTTGATCCTCGGCTCGCGTCACATTACCGCTCGCTGCATCGCTGCTTCCCCACACGGCAGGATCACACGCTAGTGCTGGCAACCTGACAGGGGTGCTTTTACATGTGAAGATGCAACATGTTTGGAGTCGATTTAACATGTGCTCATCGTGGCTGCTCCTCTGTTTTGCGGAACGTGAATTTTATGTCCTTAGATATTGTACTATAATTACGGATATGCATTGTACCTGGTTGCGCTATCAAAACTCCCAAGAATGCTATGCGTATGTACTTTGACATATATGAACACCCTACTCCTCTCATCGATCCGGCCAGCGCTTCTTTAATTCCTCATATACAGTAAAGATGAAAGCTGAACTGGGTACCGATCGAGCGACCGTAATGCCACATCCGCGATACATGCCCTTAAGCCCATGTTGTTTCCATAACGCTTTACCGACGGAACTGAACGACAGTTTGCCGCCTGTCAATTGTTTGACGTCTTCCGTCTGCATCCTTGACTTGATTGTATCAGCTGGATAGAACATGAAGTTGTACGCTGCACCCGCGGCAGAACCTGACACCATGCGCTGCCATACAGCGAGATCTTCATCGCTTTCAATCGATTCATCCCTACTCTTGAAGAGTATCTTCATGCCTTCATATCCACCGAACCATGCGGCGCCGCCTCCAGTCTCACGAATGAAGGTTCCGAGTTGACCATGCCAGTAGCCTGCAAGGCCTTGGTGTCGGTAGATGGACGCGATCACGCCTGGAATCGTAGGGGCAGTGATGATTCCACCAGGCTTCTCAAGGGGGACTTGCATCTTGCATTTGACAAGTTCGATCGGGGTGAGGAAAATGGAGGTGATGGCTCCGGCGACCATTCCGCAATAAAGCATACCCACGTAGGGTAGATCTTTTTCTGGGTGCTTCTTCAGTTCAGGATAAAACCCTGATGACTTGAGCACATCTCCAGCTAGACGATACTATTGCTCATCAGTCTCAAAAACTTCAACGTGGCTCCTTGGGTGCACTTACACTAAAGAACAGGGAGCTTGTCTCGACCGCAGCACCTACCAGAGGCGCACTGATGCCTCTATAGATGCCGATAAACCCATCCCTTCGCAGCGACTTCTTGAAGCAGTCCAGTGGCCCAGTGTACCGCAGCGGCACGTTGTCTGGCTGTGACTGTAGCCGAACCTTGACGGTGTCGAAGGGGTACTCGATGTACTTTCCAATCACTCCGGCGACTGATCCACATACTATGTCTTTTATGGCTTCCTCGCCCTGGCCGCTAGTATGTTCTGCAGCAGTATTCTTTACATCTGCTACAATGTTTGATTGGGATAGCCCGCTTCTTCCCCCCACCACCGGTACCGGACCCTTGTGTGCTTCCATGCTTTCACTGATGTGTAAGGCTCGTGCAGAGGTATGTATGTGTAGTTGGCGGCAGTGCTATGTTACGAAGCAGTACGCATAGTATATATGCGAAGAGTCGAGCAGGCGGTGAGGAGGCGCGAGGCTGGCTGTTACGACGCGGGACCCATGAGGATGGGTGTGGCGACGACAGCAGGTGATGTAGTGAGTGGTAAGGACTCGGGGAGACAAGGTATGACAGAGAGGAGAGAAACAGCGCAGTGGGCGGCGGGGCGTGCAACTTTTGGCGAAATGGATGAATGCACTCGCACGGGTTTGGCGCCCAATGTGATGCAGATGGAGGCGAAAACTCTTCTCTTAGCCTCTCAGAGGCTGCGTCGACCCTTGTGAAGTCCGGAACGCGTGGTATGCACTCGGGGGCGTCGGCGCTTACTACTGAAGGACCATGCTGTGAAGGGGGTTGTGCGACTTTCTTGTCAAAAAAAGGCCTCTTTTGTTGGTCTTGGGTTTGCAGTCCATGCCGTAATCTTATCAGATCTGATGCTTGCTTCTGTGCCTGTCAAACCTGGCTTCGGCCGCCCCCGCCGTGGAGTCGGCCTATCACGCATTAGCGCCACTTCCTATCGATAGCGGCTCAGCTTTTCTTTCGTCGGCCAGGTCGAGAAGGCCAGCCGCATCGTCTCGCATAGCGCAACACCAACATTATGTCTGAATCAGTGACAACCGAAGCGCCTCCTGCGCAGCAGACGGCGCCGGTGAAGGGCATGAAAAAGAATGGTACGCAGGGCCCACAGAATCCCCGGGGAAGCAAGCAGACATCCTGACTTGTGCGACAGGCAAGCAATGGCACGACAACAAGTCTGCCTTCCGACCGCGTACAAACCAGACTTCGTGGGATAAGCGGACGGCAGAAAGAACGGCACTCGCGGCTGTGAAGGCCAAAGAGAAGGAGCTGAAGGAAGAGAAGGAATCTGAGCGACAGGTGGGCATGTCAACTGTCCTAGGTGGATCAATACTGACCAGATGCTAGCGACGAGTCGATGCAATCAAGGCGAAACGCGCCGCAAAGGCAGAGCGGGAACGATTTGCGCTCATGGAGGAGAAGATGCACAAGAAGCGTGTCGATCGTTTGAAGAGGAGAGAAAAGCGCAACAAGATGCTCAAGTCTTGATACCTATGCGCGTAAGACCCAAGTTAAACATTATCTCTTCGCGCTTCAGGCTAGCCAGGGAACTACTGTGTCGCGGAGATTTGCGTATGCAGGCGTTCAGCTCGCGGTTCGAGTTCACCCGCAGGGTGGCTGTGTGGAGCGAACATCGTGAGCGAAGGTCTATTTGGCCCCTGTTCCATCGCCGAAAGTATGGCGATTACAATCGAAATACGAGCAGAACTCACTGCTTCTCGATGAGGGCAAATTATCCTCTTACCTAGTCTAGATCAGCTGACAATCTAATGCCTACCTCACATCCGAGAATGCCTTAGTTGCCCACAGTACGTGACTGTTTACGTAGCGTTGTCAGTGTGCTGATGCAGTCAATAGAGTACCAATGGTGGGTCTGCTTTCACGCGACGTACCTTGTGAACCCCGATCGGGTTAGCGCCAACGGTGACGACACACGAGACAGCTACGAAGCTTTCCCACACTTCGAACAACCACCAACATGACATGGACGGCCAATTACACCTCCATGCAGGCCTCGGCGACTATAATGCCTTCCGTCCAAACCTCCACAGCACCAAGTCGGCGACACGCGTGACGTCAGACCCGGAGAAGAGGCCGCATCCTCACAAGCACAAGTCGCATCACCACCACCGCCGCGACCGCGACCGCGAGGACCGCCACAACCACGGCTCTAGCAGGCGGCAGGCGGCCAAAGAAGCTGTCCAGTCCGCTATACAACCTCCGACTAGCTTCGGAGATTTGCTGAGGCAGGCACGAGGCAGCAAGGAATCTAGTCCAAGTCATAGTCGCAAAGGCAGTATCGCACCTGGACAAGACCAGATCAGGAATTCAAAGGACGATGGGGCTGGAGGGATCTTCATCCCACCCAAGAAACCGCTCCGACCGGAAGACGTGGAAAAAGAGGGTCTGAGAGTCCAGGCTAGAGAACGGTAAGGCTTACCACCCCCGATGAGCTTCGAGGTTCTGTACTCTATCCAGATCACTGACACGACACATAGAGACCTTCGAGCTGCATTACAGTCCCTCTCAGATCAGTCTCTGAAGACATCTCGCCGCCTCGACGACACATACTATGCCATCCTTGAAAAGGTCTCGGTGCTCCGCCAGACCATCGGAACACTACAAGAGCTCTCTGGCTTGACCAAGGAACTACAAGTCAACTTCGAGTCCGATACAAGAGAGCTGGTAAAAGACGTCTCCAGCCAAGTGGAGGCGTTCGACGACTTCCAGTCATCGCAGCAACAAGTTAGCGCATTGGAGGAACGCATCACGGCGGGAAAGCTGAGGGCAGAAAGCTTGACGGCAAGGCTTGCGCGTGCGAAGGAGCGTGTGGATGCAAGAGCGAAGTCAGAAGCTCAGTGGCAGGCCACCAACACACGTATGTTCTGTACCCACAGTAAAGAACTTAGCGCTAACATGGGACAGACCGACTACGCATCTTTTGGGGCATATTGGGCTCTATTATCGCCATCATCATCGCTCTCATATTCTTTCACCAGCTCAAACCTGTTTATGGTACCGAACACCCACACAAGACTCTAGACTTCGCTTCCAGGTCCGCCATTTTAGAAGCGCCAATCCCGGAAATCGCGAAGGAGGCCATCATTGGACCTTCTTCTAAGCCATCAAGTCCTATTCCTGAGGGCTCACCACAGCCATCTTTAGAGGAGGACGAACGGTTGCGTATATTTGATGAGCTTTGACCGCCATTGCCCTTGCTTCTAATTGTCATACGATACCCTTTTCATTCAGACGCATCAATTTCATATCTTACTAATATATTGTTCTTCTCTCTGTCATACTTCCTTGAATGTGCTATTACATTACTTTAAACCGTCTAGCAAGGAGCGAGGGTTGTATGATCAGAGCAGAACTGTACCACTCCAATAACCCTTCTTGTTCCGTACCCAAAGCCAGATTTCGCGCAGCACTCCCGCAATGATTGGTGCTGCTGAAGCGACGGCGAGGTAGAGCACGGGGGGCCAAGTTATACGCTTATTGTCTCTCTCAAGACCGACACCAGAATCATGGTCCTAATGTCGACCTCTAAGATGTCACGTTAAAGTGTCTAATATTCTCGAGTATATCCTCGGCCTCAGGCAACAGATCGCGCCAGGAAGCCAGCTATTAATATCCTGGTCGCTTGAGGTACCGAAAACAATTTCGCTCCGATTAGTCTTCATGTAATCCGACGCAGATTTTAAAAATTGTACTGATACCTCGAGACAAGGCTATCCGTGAGTTCTACTAGACGTAGGTACACATGCTAATTGCGGCACCCAAGACTATGAACAGCGAGTAGAGGATGAGTTTGGCCTCCTTTTTGGGAAGATTCTACGTAGTATCAAGTATTAAGTAAACTCTTTAAGAAGCATATAATGTTCAATATATAGGTTCTGACTGGCTGAATTTTTAACACAGAGCATGCAAGTTAATGTGAGGAAGTGCTATTGAGAGAAAACGCCCTTATATTAGGCATACGCTCGAGCTCGTGCCTGAGAGGCAGGGACATGGAGCTAATAATGTCCACGTGAAATCTATACTTCGGGGAAGTAAACACTCAAATACTGGTAGCTATTCCTCGTCGTCAGACGAAAGATCCGAAATCTCGGACTCCTCATCCGACACCTCGTCCTCGACAGCCTCGCCGTCAGCATCCCACTCCGCGTCCTCGCTCAATCTCACAGTTTTACCAGTCAACACATCAAACGCGCGCATTTCGAACTTCGGAAGCGTATGCGTCAGTATCCTCACAATCTTTGGGTCCGACATTTGCGCCACGAGAATTCGCGCCTGCTCCTCCATATCCGCTTTCAGCTGAAGAAACCCTCCTGAATTGGGAATGCAACATGTAGCGTGTGTTGCCGAGGTGGTCAGGGGTGACTCTTTGGAGAGACTTAGGTTGATGAGCACCTCGCTGAGACGCAGCTTGGTGCCCTGTTGGCAGAGTTTTAAAACATCGGCGCAGATATTGCGCATGCGCAGTCGTAAACACTGTAGCGTAGGAAGAAGCGCAGCGATGTCTGTGCAGATGTGGAGTCCCTCATCGTGCTCTTGCTGTTGATCCGAAACAAGTCGAGTGCCGGATAGATCTAGCTCTAAACTTGTCAAGTTGGTGGCTGATAAGAAGTTATGTATCGTGGACAGGAAAAGATAGTCGCGGCGTTCTAGAAGATGGAAGAGTGGGTGCAATTCAATGGTGGCTCGGATGCGTAGGATGTGCAGTTTTCGCGACTGTTTGATAATAGTAGCAAGATAGTGAAGATCATTATTCAGCTCTATTGTCCAGCCTGCACGCACTGCGAGTCCATGGGCCCCATTCCAGGTTGTCATGTTTGCAGCCTGGGAATCGTGTCGAGACAGTGGAGTAGGGTTCCAGTCTTCAAACCCCTTCAAATACAGGTCCATGATTTCCATGCTGTCTTTGACGAGGGGCAGACTTGATTCAACACATGGAGGAGACAGCAAGCGTCGTAGCGTCTTTTGAGTAACATTGAAATGGCGGAAGCACGCGGTATGGGCAAACTTGCTCCACTGCTTAGAGACTGTGAGTCGTGACAGATCAGAGCGAAAATAAGATGAACCGACATAATTGAAAATCTGAATCAAGGTCTCGGGGGGGGGAGTTGGAGGAGTGGCATAGTGTGTTGCAGTAGCTAAGCAACGGCGACAGTGTCGGTGAATCTGAATCTGAATCAAGAAGCATGGAAGAATACATCTGGCTTCCGTTAGCAAACTGGACTTCGTTTCCAGCTAAACCGCTTCTGTGCTAGTCCCCCCTCTGCGTCACTTGGCGAAACTCGATGAACCTCACGCTTGTCCGCGCCACCCTGCTCTTATCTACATTGTTGTGCTAGGCATCGGGTACCTGTAGTTCTAGTCTCCTACTGCTGGAATGACTCGCTGTCGCTTTGTTTAGTCTCCGTAAACATACTGGCCTGCTCCCTTCGCCGATCTTCCTCATGTGCGCAGGGCACATTCAAGGCTTATTTTCCGAGCATCAGCTCCTGTTCAAATGCTAGTCAAGTCAAGCACAATGGCAAACCCAGGTGAAAATTGGCCAGGTTTTACTGGCCTGAGTCCCGAGTCAGAGACATATAAACGAACCAAGCTCGTACTGTCTTCAGCAAACTTTGAGCATCTGAAGAAGTGCGCCATAAACTCGCGGCGCAGACGTCAAATTGAACTGCCTCCGGATATTGACTGCAACATAAACCCAACCCAATTCGCAACGGGTTTCAACAACCTGGTGCTCGAACTCGCATTTTCTGACAATATCCATTGGCTTGCTCGAATTCCGTATCGCACCATCGATGGCAATACCCAAACCTCGTTACTAAGCGAGATAGCCACCATGAACATTGTTCGCCAACGTACAAGTATCCCCATACCTCGGATTTTCGAATTCGATATATCCATGGACGGACCATTCGGTTACCCGTATGTTTCAATGGAATACTTGAGTGGCCATCAACTTGACAAGGGGTTGGCGGAATCAACACCTCAGCAATATCATATCAAGGTAGCCAAACAGATAGCAATGTGTTTCCGGAACTCCAAAACCTGACCTTTGACCGCATTGGACGACTCTGGTGTGGGGAGTCGGCGGACCAGCCTGTTGAGATAATTCCTATGGAGTGGCATCATTCACCGGGCCCTCTGGAAACTTCGCTAGAATATTTTTACAACCAACGACAGGGGGAGAACAGAGAAATCATTGGTTTGCACCCAAATGATACAGATTGGATTACAGCATGTTGGGTGCTGAAAACAGCTCTGGTCCACACCGTCATTGAAGACAGAGTCCGAGGCCCCTTTCCACTGTGCCATCTTGACCTCCATTTCGGAAATCTCCTCTTCGATAACGAATACAATCTGACTGGAGTTATTGACTGGAGTAATGCGCAAGCGGCCCCATTGGAACAGTTGTCTGTCTGTCCAGAATTGGTCATTTTCCCGGGGCGTTCAGAGGAGAAAAATCGACCGATCGTGGAGTTCAAGAAGCTCGTTATACAGTTTCTAAAGGAAATGGAGGATGAGAAAGAGACACTGAGAGAGGAAGGGAAGATGCCGGCCTTCAATCAGCAGCTGGAAAAAATGAATCAGAGTCGGCATCTTACACCACTTTCCACCTACATGACCGCTGAAAGTGCCGAAATCATGCATCGGCAGTACATGGCCTCGCCCAAGGGAAGCCTCTGGGCTGCAAAGAGGGTTGCGAAGCTCATCTATGGGGGGCTTATTCCTTGGGAACAGCTGCGAAAAGTATATGGTTGCCTGCCCCTGCTCTAAGTAGCGTTAGTGATACCCTTGTACTCTGCGTGGCATATTCTTATCTCATAAGATCAGCTCTTGACGAGCTTGTCTGCTGTTGTTTTCGCTCACGCCTCCTAGACATGCACTGCACTGCACTATAAGTCCCTACTTTTCCACAGCACAATATCTCACTTCTTGTTTGATATTCAACGCGTACTTCATACACATTAAATTAACTTGATTATTGGGTATATTTGCTGCAGGTGGGAAAATCAAAAACTTTCGTCAAGAATACATGGACAGGAGCAATGACAACGTCAGTTTGTTGAGATCCCTATTGAACAGAGGAATGCATGGCCGCCATCTGAGACTAATTATACATGTCGTAGGCACTGTGAGACGCAAAATTAGGCCCTGGGGCCACGTCAATAAAGAACAATACCCACAAGATGACATAAATAGCATTATAGTGTATCGCTCAAGCTAATAGTGGTGCTGTTGAGCGCCACCATGAGCAATCTCGTTTCGAGTATCAGTCACTGAGTACATTCACGTGCTAACCACAGGCCTGGATAGCAGAAGCTCACAGCAGATAGATAGACATGATCACGTGGCGCCTACTTGAATGATATTAGGGTGATTTGATCTGTAGTGCCCAGCAGAGTTGTGGCGGTTTGCCACAACTCCGGAGCATGCGAGTTCGCTATGTAAGAAAAAGAGCCAACACCACCATAGCCGTGAAGAAACGCTAAAGTTATTTGATAAGAACGCCGGCAATGGGAGAAAGAAAAAAAATTGAGCTTCAAGGCTTCGCAGATTATGCGTGCTCGAGAAGCAATGCATCGTCGCTCAAACTAGACTCGTCATCCGTTACTGTCATTGTCCCCCAAGGACGTGGCGAAAGATGTTCACACACGAATGCCAGTGCTGCCAGTCCAGCGGAGTTTTCGAAGACCAAGCCCGGTACCCTTCACAGCTTCTTTACCACATCGGCCTGCTTCGCCACCAGCAGCGCCCATCTGCCCAATGGCTTCAGCATGACCAGCCTCCTTGCCAACGACGTAGCCTGCCGAGAAGCTGAGCGCGCTAACGAGTACGACGACACCAGCGCTGACTATCCATGTGAGGAGCGTGGGGCTAATCTCTTCGATCATGGGGCCAGTCTTGCGAGCCTTCTTCATAGCACGACGGTCTTTGCTGCTACTTCGTGCGCCGGCTGCAGCTGGTGGGTTTGCCTTCCGCTTGGATGTGTCGGTAGGACAGCTGCTCGCAGTACGCGGGGAGGACGGTTCTTCGGATATCTCACCCAGTGCCACAGACTCTGGTACCATACGCAGTGTGGTTAGATCGAGCCGAGCTGATGATGGAGGTACTGTGCGAGGCTGGCCCGGCTTCGGCAGACCTCGCACGGCGGCAGCAGCAGAGAGAAGTGTCGATAGGCTTGCACGCAGTGCCTCCTCGTGATCGGGTTGGTAGTTTGATGCTAGGGCATTGTAGGGTGTGTGCTGTGGGTATGAGTTCTGGCGCTGTGACGACGGTCTGGCAGTGCGACGAGGCGTGTATACTGTTCCCGACTGTGGCCTTATAGGTTGTGGCTCATTCGTGTGAGAGAAAGCGTTTGGGCGAGGTTGAAACTCTCGTCTTGGGGATCGAGGGTAGTTGACAGCCGTGGCATTCTCATCGTCGTCCTCGTCATCCTCCTCTCGCTCTGACATTGTCTCTGACGATGCGACAGACTGTGGACTGCGATTCGCACCACCAACCTCCTTTCTTAGTGGCGAAGCGCTAAGGCCTTCCGTGGAGGAAGACAGCACCCTATCTGACTCGCTTTCGCTCTCTTCATATTCCTCCTGGCTACTATTCCCGCCGAGGTTGGTGATCCTGTGTCCCGTGCCAATCTGGAATTGGTTGCTGGCTCGCAGACGACGGTTTCGCCTGTGCAGGTTCGAGTCATGCTGGACTGTGAGGCCTGTCGTAATGATCTCGTCTGCAGCAGAGGACAGGGAGGACGACGAAGGCCGTGACTCAATCTCGATCCAAGACTCTGCGCAATGTAAGCATATGATGTATGATGAAGGAGGCGCGTAGTGATGAGGTGGCAGACGATAGAGACAGATAAAGAGTCTGTATGCTATAACGTACCTTCAGAGCGCTGCCTGGTGGGGGTATTTATTGACCGTAGAGGCGCCATCGTTTGGTTTCCTTGGTGTATCTCCGCAGTCCTGCTCTGCCTTGCTGCTCGTGGCGGTCGGCTGTCGTGCATCAATAGGGGCAGCGTGTTTATGATGAGTTACGTTCCTCGAGTCACAGTATAACAGTGCACATCCGTACACAGTATGCAGACTGATGGGATTACTACGCGCGTGGGGGAACCCTGGAGTATGGCCCGATTCCGGTTCTTTGTTTGCAACACTCTCGACTGTACCTAGAGTCGAGCTGAAAGAAGACGCGCCGAGGGATGGTGCGAGGAACAAGATAGATGCAAGGAGTGCAGCCTTGAACTTCCACGCTGGCTGCGAGTCGCTGCGAGGGCACTTGGAGATAAGACCAAGCTTGAGGCCGCAAGCTGACGCTATGCTAAAGGTTGGCTTTTCGGACCGGCGCGCAACGGTCTGGAGCTGGCTGCGCTGGCACGTAATGACGTCTGGGCGGGGAGTGTAGATCTGGGTTATCGCGTTTTGTGGGGCATAGAGGAGAGTACGAATGCGGAGTATCAAGAGTCAAGAAGGAAGAGCAGACTCCCAGGCAAGGGAACAATAAGTCAATATCATGAACCAAGCAAAGATGACGGATGCTCGTTCCTAGTCCCGTGTGCTGGCGTAATGCAGCAGCCCGACAGGTCACGTAGACAGTAGCGGTGGGTGTGTGGGAGTGTCAACGAATCATAAGCCCCACACACCCTCCTTGTGTTTCGAGGCTGAGGGGACCAGGAATTTCGGGATGGGCACATCTGTCCGCGCGCGAGACATGGACATGCACTTGTGTGGTCGGCTGCCTACTTGGTTCCATGTTCTTGATACACTGCCATTGTCGATCCTCTGTTGGCCTGCCTCTACAGTCTTGGAATCTCACCCCACGCAGGCCATGTGTCATGCTGGAGGCAACGGGGCTTCTCTTCTTATAATCACAGGGCACCATCCATGACCCCGTGATGATCGCCTGTCATGTTATTGATATTACCACACTGATCAGAGCAGCAAGGCAATGCGTTGGAATAGTAAGCGTAACTTGCATCTACACATCAATGTCCGTAGAATCCCAATCCGACATGAAAATGTTACAGTATTTGACACCATCTTATGCTGAGTAGATGCAGATCCCTAAGCCAATAGTCTCTATGCACATGGGTATTGCTCGCAGAACCCTAAGCCGAAGCGAACGTGCAAAAGAATCCAAATAAGTCGCCAAAACTCGACCCTCCTATGCATATGTGTCTGTCCTCCTCCTTCATGAAACCATCATCCCTTCTTCTTCTCATCCTTCTTCTCATCCTTCTTCTCATCCTTCTTCTTGCTCTTGAAGAAGTCACTGATACCGTCCTTGAACTTCTCCCAAGGGCTTCTGTTCAAGCGATTGCTGAGTTGGCGGTAATTATACATCTCAGCCCAACAATCACGACCCCACTCGCAGCCTGCCATATTAACCATAAAGTCGCGATCCTTCTCTTGGTAGTGAATGTTGGGATCATTGCCCTCGTCTCCACAAGCCCCAGGCGGGAAACTCATAATTTGGCGTTGGTGAATGAATGCGACGTGTGGCCGTATCCACGGCTGGTTCTGGTACATGTACTCAAAGGCATCCTGCTCCTTGTGTTCCCATTCCATGTGCTTTTGCTCGTAACCAACGGGATCCCACCAGATGTCCAGTAGTCTGTCGGTCCATACACTTCTCCGTACCATGAAGGATCCAAGATTGAAACCACCGCAATCTTGAGGAATGAGCATATTGATCGACTCCACCTTGCCGTCACCGACCGCCGAACGTGTTTCGGGGTCCAAATACTCGTCCGTCAGAGGGTGTGTGATGTTCAGTGGGTTGTAGACGTTGATGTCGCGATAGGTGATTTCAGGAAGGCGTTTGAAAATGTGCTTCTGGAGAGAGTACGAGGGCTCCATGATGAACGTGTTTGTGTCGAGCCACCAGAACCTGTGAAAAGTTAGCCGCGAGCGATGGTTATCTAGAGCCCTATGTACCATTCAGCGTGCGGGTATTTGCGCATCGCGTTCCGAATCGTGTCCACCTTCTCCCAGCTTTCTCTCCACTCGTGAGCGTAACGCTTCTTCGTACTCATGTCCACAATCTCGAGCTCGTAGCCCCACTTCTTGGTGTACTTCTTCTTGTTCTTCACACTGTCTCGTTCGATTGCCCATTCTCTAGGGCCTTTCCATTCCATCACGCCTCCACCCTGATTTGCAGCAAGAATCACAACATATTTGCTGCCACCGCCTAATACGGATGATCGCCTGTATAACCGATGCAAAGCTATACTTGTTAGCATATGGCAGACTGAGGCTGTCAGTCGTCACCTACGGGTTGCATAGAAAAGGATGGCGCTAAGAAGAAGGAATAACAACACGCCAACTGATCGTCTCAGGCGCCACAGGTTCCTCCCGATGCGATTTAGTATTTGCATGATTTTGTTGTTCTGGAATCGGCCACGGCCAACTTTCTCCTTGTCGCCGTGATTGAAAGGCAGGCTGGCGGATATGCTGCGGAAATGCTTGCTGATAAAGCCCTGCCCTCGAGGAGCAAAGCCACTGTATCCCTTCACTTCGGCGCTACGTGCCTGCGCTGATGCCCAGGTCACATTGTGTGTGGAGGAGCCATTGCTAAAAGGACTGCGTCGTCCGCCCGTATCGTACGGCGTGTTCAGGCCTGGACTCGACCAGCCTCCAGGCTGTGGTGATGACGATCTCGACATGCTGGAAACACCAGGCGTGCCGGGGATGGTAGGCAGGGCGTCACCGAGGGAGCGCCCTGAGAGACCGCTGGTTGTGCCTAGCCGGCCTCGAGCTTCGGCGATGTCTGGGAGGTCGAGATTAGGCGGCTGTCTTGCCGCAGAGGAGCGCCGTCGGCGTTGGCCAGCAGAAGCGGAAAAGGAAGACTTTGAAGCCAGCGTGAGGTGATGGGGGGTGGAGATTGCGCGGAATGTAGCAACGCCGCCAGGGTGTGGCGTGGGAGAGCACGCACGCAAGCTGGGGGCGGCGGGCGCGGTGTAATGGGGCAGATGCAAGCTCGGCGGTGTGGTGGCGCAAGCAAGGCGTGGAATTGAATTGAGGCCAGCTGGCGGAGAATTGCAGCTTCTCAAACGGCGGCGCGAGGCGGTCGCACTGGAGCGGGAAGGGAGCGTCCAAAGTTAAAGCGGTGCGACGTCGGAGGGCGGCTCGCGAGAATGGCGCAGGTCAGGGTGAGCGATAGCAGGCCGCTGTGACTGCAGCATGCCAGGAGAGGAGGGTTTTGCACGGGAAAAGGAGCGTTGTTTGATAACAAAATTGTCACTTTGAGCCATCTGCTTGGCGTTTCCAATCATTAGGACTCGACCCCAGCGACCCCAGTTAGGTAGGAGCCCGCCAACCAACCATGTCTCTGAGCGTTCAGATCACGGTATCCATGTCTGCACGATCACGACCAATCTGTGAAAGCTCACGTCGAGAGGCTACTCTACTGTACATGGCTATTTTGTTTCTTCGTCAGCCATTGCGGCGGTCCTGCAAATGCATAGACCAGAAGACCCTGCATTCACGCTCCTTTGTGTTCGCAGAGCTGCCTCTGCGGCGTTTCTGCAAGGTTGCCAGGCTGTTTGAACAACATCAGTGACAGCTGTCAACGGTCAGATGTGGCACTGCTAGCTACTCATACACAGTACATATATACCCTCTGCCTTCCCTCGTAGAGTACAGCCATGCCACTTGTGATACTCGGTTCGTGCGTGTTACCGGCAACTCTAGGCAGGCTGTATGCAGTTACTCCCTCGGAAGTTATATCCGTGTTCAATGCTTATCAGGCTTGGCTTGTCCACCAGGTAGGCCGTACCATTGTGCCATGGTTTCTCAGCCTGAACACCTCTTTGCTTGAATATATGCACACAGTCCATCTCTGGTCCCTATAGCACATGTGCATACAATAGCTGCATCTGCCATCTCCTAATGCGATCCCCCTCTAGTGCCCTGCCAACTTACTTGCAAGGTTACTTTAGCTTTCAAAATCGAACATGGGTTGGTGGCAGCTATGCTTAATACTCAAACAGAACGTCGGGCTCACTTATGTGGTAAATACGCAACTGTCCCAAGCAACGACTTTAATACAGGTGTTTGGCGACTCACACATGCCACTGCGAACCATGCATTATCAAAGAGAGTCACTGCATAGGAGGAGATGCTGTGTACAATCAAAGTTCCAGATGAACACATGGCGACCTTGGCTAGAACAGGCTAGAACATACAGTAGCTTCCTTGGCAGCAGGGCAGCCCTCACCAACCGTTGGCGGCTTCACTGATTGAACTGGCGCTTAGCAGTTGCTCTCCCCACATCTCATTGGCCTACGCCTTGCTGGACTGGCCACGACGTCCAGTGTTGCCTCTGTAGCGTCTCAGATGTCGCATCGTGTAGTACATTTCCAGCCTAACGAATCCCGGGCGGTTATTGAGCCTCAAGGCCTGGAAGATGGCGCCCACTATGAAGCAAATGTGCCCCGCCCCGTCCAATCACGTCCACTGTTGACCCGTCCTCGACTCCAACTGCAGTTGATAGCCTTCCATCCAAGCCGATGTACCAGCGCTTCTGACAAGTGAGTGGGTAGATCCAAGATCCAGGTGAAGAAACTATGCAGTATGCGGTATGGCGAACAGGCGGCAAGTTCACCTCTTCCGGGTCGCGTGTCTATGGTGAAGCCTCATAGTTCTCCTTTCGTCCCTCGAGTGCTTTGCCATTACCTTCACTTCTCCGTTCTCTATTTGCACATTGTTGCTTGTCGTTTTTCACTTCTTTCCTATTGTCCTTGTCCATATCTCGCGTAATAGGCCGCGCCTTGTTCGCAGCATCTACACAATCGCACAATCACATTGTTCCTCGATCCTACCCTTGATACAGATCACAAAATTCCCACTTTCTTTCATTCGACCACCAAGAAATAGCCTCCGCGAAAAGCCACCAATTTATCAGCATCATGAGCGCAGCACAAGCTGGCGCTTCCAGCCGACAACCACCGCCTTCCGCGCCACGAAGAACAACAAACGATAACAGAGACCCAATAGACGAGAGTAGCCTGACATACGATTCTTATTACCAGTCACGAGATCAAGAGGAGCAGATACTGGTACATTTCAATGAGCACCCACATGATGGTCTTCAGCAGGGTAGTACGGACCGATGGGAGAGTGAGGCTCCGGTGGCTGCCCATAGGGCATCGACAAGGAGCAACACGAAGTCATACGCAGCGCGCATGACACGTCAAAAGAGCCGCAGAAGAGAGCTTGTAGGCAGAAAAGTCAAACCAGGTATCACTGTCGACACAAGCTTCACGAGACATCGAGGCAATGCACCACACCAGGTCTATCCTCATCGCGATAGTCGTAGCAGTGGGTCGATCAGGAAAAGTCCATGGTTCGGGTTGGGAAGATCATCTACCAGGAATAAGGGTCTGGGAATTACAAAAGGAACTCCCCAGCCTGAGGTGGCACATCGAGCGAAACCCAGCGTGGATGGGAATGACGCTACAGCCATCTCCCTGACATCAAGCAGCAAACAGTGGCAAGACATATCTCCATGGGATCGACGTATCCCAATCGGTATCTCCGTCCCAACCGACAGCATATCTGACTTCAGTTCCTATCAGCCTCCACGACAGCGCGCTGGGAGCGATGTCACCTTAATTACCCCTAGTATCATAATTACACCTGCTGCAGCGATGCAGTCAGTATGGTCACCGGACACACCATTCACAGAGTCTGACTATACACCAAGCGTGTACTCACGTAACCCGTTTCACTCCAACAATGTGGATGTTCCACCAGTCCCATCACTACCCGTTGGGCTATCAAAGTCTTCGGGGGCCACCTTTGATGTTGAAACCAGCCCTCAAGAGGATGGCGCATATAATCATTCAAGAAATGATACCTTGGACTCCGCTGGGACTGCATTTGAAGAGTATGACGATTCTAGAAAGAAGGATCGTATTATGTCGTCTGGGACTGTGTTCGAAGAGGACGAAACACCACTACGGGGGAGAACCATTGAAACATCACTGGCGATAGACACCTCAGTAGTGCCTACCCCAAGAAGATCGCAAGGGTGGTGGAACGTGATAACGACCCCTTTCGTGACGACTCCCAATACAGCGACATGGCGCAGTGGTGACAGAACGCCGGATGTGCCAACAGTCCCCACTCAATTTGGGTCCAACAGAGATGCTGTCCCAGCTCCACCAGCGATGAGTTTCCCTTCAGTCTCGTCGACGCAGACAATCACCCAAACAGCCTCCCAAGCCGGGAAAACCACATACGCAGGGACAAGCGATCGTAAGGATGACCGAACAGTCGCCGTCAATACGAGTGTTGCAAGCACCACACAGCAACCATTTCAACAGGCCGATTCATCGAACGATAGGGTTGTAACTTCTCCGTTTTCAGCAATGTCAGCATCTCCTGTTCTTGGTACAGCAGCATTGGGGACTGTTTTGATGCCGCATCAAGTGGAAGAGCAGCTACGAAACATCAACATCAACATTGAATTACAGGACCGACGCCCGATCGTCAATAATCATGTTGTGCCGGATAACGAAATGCGCTCCATGCAATACATGGCCACGTCGACGCCAGCAGCACAGTTGAACAACGCACAAACGCGACAGCCTCGCCATTCACCGCAACCACTCCCAGTCTTTGCTCCGCCACCAACTTCTGCCCAGAAAGGCTCACACTTTAGCTACGACAACATTAGTCGATCTAGCTCGACGGCTTCCTCTCCTAATCTCAAGATGGCGAAGAAGCATCGCAAAGTGTGTGACTTCACAAATATGTTTTCTTTCAAGAAGGGCAAGTCCTCAAAGCAATCTGGCCAAGATGAGAAGAAAAAGCCAAAGAAAAGAGGCGTTTGCTTCTGGGGCTGTTGCTGCTGCCTCATCTTCCTTGTGATTTTGGCAATTATCATACCCGTGGTCGTCATTCTGGTCAGGAAGAATAGCAACAATCCTACAACGGCACCACCATCGCCAACACAGGATGGCGGCAGCCAGTGGCTAGACCTTCCCAACTACCCGCCTATGCCTACCGGTATCTTGACTGTTGCACAACCTGAAGCGGTAGAGGAAGAGAGTGGTTGTGTCGCGCCTACAACACTCTGGAGCTGCGCGCTTCCTAAAGAGCTACAAGCATCTGTAACACCCAACAAGCCGGACCAACCGAACTTCAGGATCGAAATCACATTCGAAAATGGGACTTCTGCACAGCTACCTACTAGCAAGCGTGTGGCACGGACGGCGAATCCGGTCTCTGCAGGAGCGTTCATCAGGTCTCGTTTGCTTCGACTACGTGCGACTCCCTCACCATCGCCTGCACCACCAAGCGATGCAGACATGAGATTTCTTGGACAGACTACCGATGGGAACAGCGCTCCTTTTGAGGGTGAGGCAACTCCTTTGTTGCTGAGTTTCCGGGATCCCAAATCCAGTGCATCAAGACTGGCAAAGCGGGACGATCCAAGCGATCCTACCAACATCACTGCCGTAATACCTCCCCCGATGCTGAACAGTGACGGGACTGCAGCGCCGGCAAATCTTCTACCACTCCCATCTGCTCAGCCTCTCCGATTGTATAATCGCGGAAAGGACAACGAGTACTATGGCTTCTACACGTACTTTGATCGGTCCATCTTCCTGAAGCAGATCAATGGCAGCAACCGCGGCGGCAACCCTGCTGACACTGACGGAGGAAGTACACAAGAGGCTGCTAAGATGCGGTGCACCTACGCACAAACTCGATTTCTGGTGCAGATATGGACACGTAGCAAGACGAGCAAGCCTTTATTGCAGGGCTCCACGGGCAACAGTTCCGACATGTCCAAACGGCCTGGGACGTTTCCATATCCCGTCACATTTACTCTCGATCGGCATGGCGGAGATGCGGCAAAGAAGAATCTATACTGTTATGAGATTGAAGACGACGGGACCATCAAGGACGATGCTGCATCACGGTCTTTCCAATTCGAAGATCGAGCGTTTGGTGGAAATCTGGTGAATGGCACTCAAGGCCGTACGAGTGTGACTGGACCAATCGACGGGGGAACTGGAGGGTGTCGTTGCCAGTGGCGAAACTGGCTCAGTTGAAAGAGGAGGCATTGAGTTTTCTTTCTTTCTTTTATGTTGCAGTATGTACAAAGCATGCAGCATGCAGCATTAGGCGGCGTTTCGCATGGCTCTGGAATTTGCACGAGCATGTGCATGAGCATTGGACGATGCTCTTCTCTGTTGTGAATATGTATCGCATGTCGCTTTGTTCAGCAACGTGTTGGATTAGGTAGCTGGCCATGGAATTCCCTCTAGACATACATTACATGGCTAGCTAATATCAAATGATGACAAAAGTGGCAACAATCCATGATGCTGCCGGCATCCCGTCGTGATGGCTCCAACAACGCTGCATTACCAATTGAGTGAATTGTGGCTCTTGAACAGGGCTCTAGAAGCCAGAGGATGTCGGCAGACTGCAGATGGTGTGGCATGCTGCATGTGTGGAGGAGGAGGCAAATGAATGCCAGGTCTGTCGTGGCTCGCAATCCTGATTTGTCTTTTTGGCCTTTGCTCCCTGGCCTATACATATACATACCATACTGTGTGTACGGAAATAACGGCGCGGTGTTACTTCACAAGCGTGCATGTTGAGGAGAAAGTGGACAAGGTCGAGGCTGATCGACGACGCTAAGGAGCGGCTTGGCCAGAGCGCAGAGACAAGCCCTGGAGCTCGACGGCCTTTCAACTCAGCACGTTCTGCACTCGCTCCTCTGATTGGCTGCCCGTCACTTCAACCTTCAGAAAAACTCGTCGGTCGCTTCTGTCAATTGAGACTGCGGCAATGCGGCAGCCAAGTGCACCGCTGCATCAAACGGCGTCGTGTTCAGGACTGCGATGTGACGCCATGCTTTTCGGTAGTTGCTTGGACGTGCTTGTCTCAGCCTCGCCGCGCCTTGGTCTTCGCCATCTTGCGCGGCCAACGTCTTGGACCATCGCTGCACTCTGTACAATGGGGAATCCGGGGCAGCGCCGCACGCAAAGGGTCTGGCAGCAACTAGCAACACATCTAGCAGGTGAATCTTGACACTATACGTTGCATGTATGCATCCAACGGCACTACCTAGTTCTGAGCCAACCACGAAGCGTAGCAGGGCCGAGCAGAGTAGCATGGCCTTGTCGCGTGAGCTCTTGCCGCACTGGGTGGAGACTTGGACCTTTGCCTCTTCGCGAATAACCGCCTGTCGGAAGCGAATTGCAGTACACTAAGTAGAAAAGAAATCTCTTGCCCGCCCTTATATAAACGATGGGGGGGCATCATGTTCTACAGAAAACAGTGTCCGTCACTCTGAGTTTCGCGGACCTGCGATTGACTTTCTTTTTTCGCTCCTCCTCGGCCACACCTCGAAACTTCCTCAACACCCGGTCCGTATTCGGCAGCAAGATCCCCATTCCCGGGCCTGTACCAAACCCAAGATCTGCAATCTCTGAGACGAATCCTCGCTGTCGCGCATTGCCGTCGACGCAAACTTAGTGCTGTCAGCAAATAGACTGGGCTCTACCCTCATTTCTCTGTCATTATCCTCATTGGACGCTCGCCGACCACTGAGAAGCATTGCTCCTGAACGTGCTTCCTACCAAGCACACGACCTGCGTTCACTGTGCAGCAAGAGTTCCCACCATCTGAACGGTCCAACAGATTTCAACGTCATCGCCCCGCCAGACACGGACACCATCTCAAGTTCAATTAGTGCCACGCGGGATCGCCGTTGCCCACCGCAATTGCATAGCCCATATAAACTGCCATCTGGCTTATCGCACTATCCAAATTGCACCCTCGGCCTTCCTCGTCACTCGCTGCCCTCACCATGGCAGCCGCACACTCAGAAGAGCCATCTCTTCGAGACTATGGCCCTGCCGCACCTCATGGACCCAACATGACTGGCGAACACACAGCTACCCAAGATCTCGATATCCGACAGGACATGAGTGAGAACGAGGCCAGCGTCTTCCATGCCCTACTCCATCCCGACGACTTGTACACACCAGATGGCACCTACTGGGCTGATCTGCCCCTTGGCAAGCGGATCAAGTTTGTTGTCCAGGTCGATAAGCAAGAAGCCAAGGAAGAAGCCACCTTTTTCTGGAATATGTTCAAGAAGGACCCCTTAGCCCCTGTCGGCCACTACTTCAGGCACTGTGTCATCCCAGGTGCTGGCCTTGGTTTGGAGGGATACGTCCTGTTCTCCATTGGAAACGTCCGGCCGCTGCTCCAGGCTTCGTTTCCCATGTGCTGGAAGACGTTTGAGATTTGCAACGAGACCTGGACGCAAGCCATCGACTACCTCGAAATTTGCGGTATCATTGTTGGTAAGTCATGTCAAAGGCGTAAATGATTTGACGGGAATTAACACACTCGTTAGGCCAAATCCTCGTCGGTATCCTTGGTGACTGGCTAGGACGCCGCTATGGTCTTATCCAGGACGCCATCATCATGTTTGTCGGTCTCCTCATGCTGACTGCGGCCTGGGGTTTAACTCAGAACGGCTGGGTCATCTGCTACGTCTGGGCTCTCTTCTTCTATGGTATCGGTGTCGGAGGCGAGTACCCCATGACTGCTACCGCTGGTATGGAAAACGCGGTTGGATCTGGAAAGGTCTCGACCAAGGACGATCGTCTTCACCGCGGCCGCAAGGTTACCAGTGCTTTCCTGATGCAAGGTTGGGGCCAGTTTTTCAACCAGATCATCCTTATCCTCCTACTTCTTATCTTCCACCATGGATCATCCCCACCTTACTCCAAGACCGTCTCTCAGTGGACCTACCGCGTCTCGTTCGCCATCCCGGCAGTCGGTACTCTGTGGCTGGTGTACTTTCGTTACTTCAAGATGAAGTCGGCGTCGAAACAGTTGATGCTCTCCAAGAAGAAGGCACATGTCACTGGCTATGACGTTACTTCTTTGAAGCTCACATTCTCTTACTTTGGCCCTCGAATCCTGGCTACCGCCGGTACCTGGTTCGCCAACGACGTCTTCTTCTATGGAAACAAGCTCTTCCAGAGCGAGTTCATCGCCGTACTGACGCCAAACAACAAGTCTGTCATGACTGGATGGCTGTACAACCTTGTCAATGTTGGTGTCTCGCTTTGCGGATACTACCTTGCCTCCCTTCTCATTGATAACAAACTTTGTAAGTGTACCATCAAACCTATCCGTGTACTTGGTTCTAACTTACCATGCAGATGGTCGCAAGTGGATGATGATTGTTGGCTTCCTGGCTGATTTTGTTCTCTTCATCGTCCCTGCTGTCAATTACGAGTTCTTTACTAGCCCGGAGCATATTCATGCTTTCCAGGCCATGTATTTCTTGTCTTCATTCTTCAATCAGTTCGGACCCAACAGTGTCACTTTCCTCGTCGCCGCCGAGGTCTTCCCAACACCCGTCCGCGCTACCGCTCACGGTTTCGCCGCCGCTGCAGGTAAGGCAGGTGCACTTTTGGCATCCGTCCTGTACAACTACATCGACACCCAGACCAAGTTCTACTTTGTGCCCTGGTTCGGTCTCGTCGGTGCTCTTTTGACCCTTGCCTTTCTGCCCGACACCACTGGTCTCGATCTCAAGGAGCAGGAGCGTCGCTGGGCCCATATCCGCGCTGGCCGTGAGAACGACTACCACGGCATCGCCATTCACTGGAAGCATCTATCCTGGTGGGAGCGATTGCGCGGCCAGCACAAGGGCTACAACGCCGCCATGGACTACGAGCAAAAGGTCCAGGAAATGCGCGCCGACTGGCTCGATCGCCAACAACATAAATTCTCGGAGAAGAACGGTTGGGAGGACGTCGAGGCTGACGAGGATGACGACGCCGATGTCCACAATTACTTCAAGCGCACAACTGCTGGTGGTTCGCCCCAGGGTCTTCAGCCGATGACTGGCAAGGAGTCGGTTGCGGAAAGCGACTCTAGCAGAGACGATAAGATCCAGCGTGACACGATACAGCAGACTTGAAGCGAAGCAAGTATATTGTATTATTATTATTATTTTCGAGCGGGGAGGGGGGGGGGGTTGGATACTTAAAAAGGAAACTGAGCGTGGAGATGACATGATCTCATCTCGCATACCGTTAGCATTAGCATGGGCGTGGCTTGTCCCGCAATAAGGCGTTACCGTAGAAATCAAGCTTAACCTTATTTCTCGGCTCAGTTCAGTTCAGCTCAGCTCAGCTCAGTTCACTAACCTACCCAAGAACGGTTCCCTCAACTAAACGTGCGTGGTGACGCAGAAACCGCAGTAAAACCCCCCTCTACTCTACGGTACGAAGATATCTCAGTTAACGGCATTTAGAATCATAGACCTACTGTAATTACTGTAGTTGCTGTATTGTAAAACAGCGTGGTAATTCGTACGCGTTGTGGAATGGGGAAAATGAAAGGTCGTGTCTCGTGCATGTGTGTGGGTTAAGTTAGAGTCAAGTTACACTGCACTTTTATCTTACGAAATGCATCGCACCGCACCGCACCGCATCGCACCACAGTGTCTCAGACATTTAACCTCCAATGCCATATCCATAGCAATGTATCTCAATTCATCTCACACCCCATACCCATCCCACATTTCTAACGTTAACCCAAACCCTCACATTAAACCAACACACCACACCACTCCACACCACACAATCCAGTCTCCCGCCACACTAACTTATGCAAGAGTAAGCTAGGCCAGGCTAGGCTATGGTACCATGCCTAATCTATATGATGGGTAGGACCCGGTGTTCGGGCTAGACTCGTTTGGTGAGGCCTGGCATGTAGTACGATGGGGGATGAGGGTTGCTTAGTATATGGTAGTGCTGTGCATGTTTAGCTGGCTGGTTGGCTGGTTGGCTGGTTGGCTGGTTGGCTGGTTGGTAGCTTCCTGGTAGGTGTGGTGTGATGTGATGTGGTGTATTCTTTAAGCAGCGGAGAGCAAAGTGAAAAGAAAAAACAAATGGTGGTGTTAGTTGTGATGGGGAAGATGTGTTGATGTGCTAGTGAAGTTGGATAATGGTGGGGATTTTTATAGGATGTTAGTAACTATAGTATGTGTAGATGGCGTTGGAACTATGGTTGAAAATCAAAGTACGAGAAATGCGTTTTTTTTCTGGCTATGTCTGTGTAATTATGGGGATGGCTTGTTTCTGATGTACTTGTATGGATTACGATCTGCGATCATGATCACGATCATACTCATGATATTATGGTCTGTGCGCAGTTGTTGTCAACGACCATAACAAACGATTGTATACAGTACCTTGAGAGACTTGTTCTGCTGCAACTGCAACCGCAATAGTGATAATGTGATTTCACCGGACGGGAAAACCAATTGCATCCAAGGTCTGGCCCGAGAAAACGGTTTCACAAGCGGTGATCACGACAGCCAGTCTGGGTCATGTTAGGATGCTGTGTAACGAGGAGGGGTTGGGCAAGGCAAGCCGCCCTCCAGAGTACGCGCGTGATACATAGTGTATTGAATAAAGGTCAAGGCCTGCAGGCACGCCAAATAACAAATGTTGTTAGACGCAGTTTGCATGGTATCATGAAGACTGTGTGAGAATGGCGGCATCATAACATGGCAACCATATGATGCTCCACCAGCCTCCTGTGTAGATAGTTTCCCCGTTGAGGAGCTGCACACGCGTCGTCAATAAAGAAGATTGGGTCGTTGGGATGTGCGCTTTCTAAACATAGTAAAGTGGGTGGCGAGAGATGGATGGCTGCAACATTCCAGCAGCAGGCGGACATGGCTGGCAAAACAGCGCAGCGACGTCAAGAGGGACCGCCTCTTTGTGCCCCTGGCGCTAGCGGGAAGGCGTCGCTGGTGCCCGACAAGGCCCTCAAGGCAGTGAAGCGAGTGCCAGTGGAGAGATGTTGCGTGGCACAGCGGAACCTGCTGCGTAATTGTTTTCCTTTCCCACGCGCATCCACATCCACATCAATAGTACGGATATTGAGAAGATGCAGGTGGCTGGCGTGGCATGGCGTGCTCTTGCGGTCAAGGATTCGGGACACGCCTGCCATGCCCGCCTCTGCGGCACCAAACCGCCCCAGCAACCGCTTTCTCCAACGGTACCCGTGATGCAAAGCTGCCGTTCAATGGCGCGCAGCAGGGCCCAGAGAGCGGTAGGCAATGCAGAAGAGGCTCAACGGCGCGGCTCCAGCTCGATGCCTTGGAAAAAGACGCCCGGTTTTTCTTGGAACAGAGGCTTGTCCGACTGCCAATCAAGGCGACTGCGTCTGTGCGTGCCTGGATCGTTCCGAAACACGCAAGCATCAAGCATCCCTTCCTGCGCTGGGCGGCTGGGGCAGGCACAGACATGGGGCGGGGGGGAGAGGGACAACGACACTGCCATCTGCATTGCGCAGCCAGCCTCGTTCCAATCGATAAATAGACGGCCGCCGACCTTGCATTCCTTTCCTCCCTCTTCTCCAGTACTCCATCGCCCGTCCACAACTGCAGCTTTCTGCCAGACTCCCCATACCCTTACCATCACATCAGCTTTGAGAAGATATCCTTTCGCTGTACATCACTCCATCAGCTCATCTTCTAATACCGCATTACACTACTACTTGTCCAAACATCAACAAATCAGTCAAGATGCGTTTCTCAACCGTCTCCGTTGCCCTCCTTGCTGGCGCCGTCGCCGCTGCTCCCCAGCTTCAGCCCATCTCGCAGATCAGCGACGGTCAGATTCAGGCTCCTCCCGCCACTCCCCCCGCTGGATACTCTGCCTCTGTCGTCGTTCCAGTCCCATCTGCCGCATCCAGTGCTGTTGCTCCATCTGCTCCCCCAGCGTCTGCTCCCCCGGCCTCTCCCCCAGCGCCTCCCGCTTCCGGTAAGCCATATCCATCAAGTCCTCCAGTCATCACATATATACTAACTCAAGAACAGGCGTCCCAACTCCCACTGCCACCCCAGTTGGACCAGTTCCCAGCGTTGTTGTGCCCATCGTTCCCGGCGTCAACTCCACTGCCGTCCTGAGCAGCACTGCCATCGTTGCCTCCTCCACAGCCGCTGGCTCATCAGGCGCTGCTTCGACCGGCGCCGCAGGAAGCGCCACCACGGGCTCTGATCTCCCTGAGGCAACTGGTGCCGCTACCGCCAACGCCATCTCGTTCGGTGGACTCGTCGTGGCCATGGCCGCTGCCGTCTTCGCATAAGCAGTTCGCCCCACTACTCATGCACGTACCTTTACCATTCTCACTCCAGTGACAAACAACACCCATTGTTCACTGTATTTTACATAACAACCGATAATACCACCACCACGAGTTGTACCTCCGAGGATGCATACCCCAGCACGACACCCTCGAGCGGTATCCTCTGGATCCATGGACCCACTAAGCATTTTTCTTATTTTGCATGGCAAGAGAAAGCAGAGAGGAGAGTAATACTACTTGGCATCGCACTCACAAGCGGCGGTTTGTTTTGAATACAACGATTACACTTGTTATGTTAGCCATTAATGCGACCCATGTCCCCAGGAATGACATGATGTGTCGCCTATAGATAGTTCTTGAATACAAGATTACGGCGCCTTGGTTGGCTGCTCTGACTGATTACCTGTGCTCCTTGCCTCAATAAGCTGTGAGTGAGTGACCACGCTGACTACATACATATGATGTAGTTGTTGCAAACAAGTTGTGCTGAATGTTGATGTTAATACACGAACCAACGCATTTGAAGTTGCCTCTTCCATACCCGTACATCCATTCCCATCCCATACAAACACACATGTGCAGTCATCGTTAACCATGTGACTGGCGCACAAATCCCAAACCCAAAATTAAGAACGTACTTGAGGGTATTAACACGCTACCCCACAACATCAATCAAGCAGTCAGTAGAAGTCGGTATCCCAGACAACCTTTTCTTTTTCTTACCCCGCGCTGCACTGCACTGTACTGCACGTTAAATGCACTGCACGGCACTATATTGTACTAGAGTATTTGGGTGGGTAGCTAGGTGGGTAACTAGGTGGGTAGCTAGGTGGGTAGCTAGGTAGGTGGGTAGGTAGATCTCCCCGTGGTACCGGTAGTATTACTATACGTCATGATTCCGGTAGGGGGTGTTTACATGTGCATTTGTATGTGGATGTGGATGTGGATGTTTACGTGGATGTGTATACAGGAAGGAGGTAAATAGTAAAGAAATGGTAGAGTTTAAAAAAAATTGAAAAGATGGATGGCAGAGTAAATAGTACATAGTGAATAAATGGGAATGACAGTAGATGATAATAAAAAGGAATAACAGCGCGTAGTTGGAAGACCGCAGCTTACCGCACTATACTGTAGTACACTACACTGCAGTACACTACATTATAACATCTGCCTTTTTCTTTTCCTTTCGCACCAACAAGCGCGGTGAAGATAGATGATGCGTAAGGAATGTTAAGTACTATACTTGGTACTCATACTTATTTACTCAAACCCATACTTTAATCATCAGTCCTTAGTCCTAGTAATTATCACTCTAGATACTTAAGGTAAATGGAAGCGAGCAATGATAGTTGTATAGTAAGTAGATAGGTAGATCGGTAGATATATTTCCTAGTTATACATATATAGACACGAATTTAATTGATTGTAATGTGTATGTAATGTGTGATGCATAATATAAAGTAAGTAGAATAGAGTGAGAAGACCACACTCTAGAATAGACCCAGACCTAGACCAGTCCCAGTCCAGTCGGCTCCAGTCCAGAACTAAACCTGAACCAAACCCCGCCCAACCATACTTCTACACCAACGACCAGGATGAGCTAGTAAATGCAAGGGGGAAAGAGGGGGGTAACGACGATAGTAGGGAATTAAATTACGCAGTTACTGTAAGTAAATAAAAATGCTTTGTGCAACGGCAATGGCGATGTCAATGTGATGAATATAGTAGCCGTGTGTGAATATCGAGTATACTACGTACAGCAAGCACAAGTATAAGTATGAAAACAAGTCCAAGTCCAAGTCACAAGCACAAGCACAAGCACAAGTCCAAGCACAAGATCAAGGTGATTCCATGACAACGAGACATGATTGATTGCAACCACGCCCTCACAAACACAATATCTAACACGTGAACGTGAAAATCGATACCTTTCTAGCCCAAGTACTCTCGAGTAGCTTAGGTAGAGTACACATACCCATGTAGATATTTAAATACAAGATAAGCGGGGGTGAATTTTACTTCTTAGCTGGCGACAATTGAATCGAGTCGTATAGAAGCGATGATGAGATTTGGGGGTATATCATTCAATGGATAGGGCCAAGTGTATTACATTGACATTGTCGGGTTGATCATGTCTATCTACCTAGTCTCAATGACTTGAGTGAACAAGTGGCCTAGGGGGTTCAAGCCCTGTTCCGCTGTGAAGATTCGCTTTGGGATTTCAAACTCGACTTCGGGTTCCTTTTTCAGGTCTCGGTTGAGTTCGACGTCGAGGAGCTGCGGGGAAGTGTTTGTTAGTACAGGCCTTGGATCCATTTATTGTTACGAAGGAAAAAGTATGCACAGGACTTACAGCAGTGTAGGAATGGTCTAAGAAGTCCTCGAGATTGTATGCGCGCTTTGTAAACTGCTCTGAAATGATCTTGGCTAGTGTGGCAACGTTGGGGTGGTAGTGTGATTGCAGGGCTTCAAGTTCCCATACACTACTCTCAATGGCATTGGTGAGCATGGGGTCCAGTTCGTCCATGTCAAAGGGATCGTCCATGCCTTCCTCGTCGAGTTGCTGCTTCAGTGCTGGATCCCGGATTTCGCGGTGCATCATGAATGTACATGAGGGGTGGCGCTTGAACATGTTGTAGATCCAGGGTACGACTACCACAACACCTGCTGGTGGGCCGTGCAGGGCTAATCGTGAGAGACGCTTGATGAAACTCGCCACCATGGCAGCGGGTAAATGTGTAGATGACATGAAAGTGTCGAGGAGTCTGAAGAAGCGTGACCGGTGCTTTGAGTGGAGGAGGCCTTCGTCGAGAAGGGAGTATAGTTTGAGGTAGAAGGAGGGGTAATCGAGGTTCTTTTCCGAGATCAAATAATATAATCCCGAGAGGGCGAGGAGTGAGGTTGCGCCCCCGACATCATACGAGTCGGTCAGGAAGTCCATGAGCATCTCGGGCTGCTGGAACCAGGGTGCTATTTGGTAGGAGAAGGTTGTGAGGATGGTTTTCCGTTGGTCCTTGGAGAGACCTGAGCGCATGGTGGCCAGCCATGCTGCTTGGGCCTTTTCTTTGTATACGTGTATGGAAGGTATGGGGCTCTTTGATTTGGACTGTATGTAGAAGCTTTGGATGTCGGCGTTTGACTTGGGCACTTCCTCAAGAGTGGAGAGCAAAGACATGCTGTTCGCAGAGACAAGTTTTCGGGTGGTGATGTCGAGTTCAGAGTCGAGCGTGTTCCTATTGCTATCAGCACAAGCCATGCAGCGTGGTTGCTGCCCACTTACTTGATGGTCTGGAAGGTCTGGAAGCGGATGTCGTCAAACTGCTTGAAGTATTTCTCCGCGAATTCGTCCCGGTTCAGGTCGTCCAGAGGCAGCGACAGTAAGATGTGTATGAGTCTGGGCAGCGGTCCGTTTTTGAGTTTGTAGTCCTTGTCTGCCTTGGACTCTTCCTTGACCAGTCTCATCACCAACGTCAGCGCCACTGACTGCTTGGACGGGTGCTCGCTGGGCAGGAAGCCGTCCAATAGCGCGTCGAGGAAGTCGCGATATCGCTCCTTCAGCCATGACACCACCACGGCCTCTGTCTCTCCCATGCCTTTGGGCTTCACCATGTCGCCCACCGCCAGGAGCCGTGAGAAGACGCGACAGAGGGCGACGGCGGCCAGGATAGGCGCATCGTTTTCGGCTCCCGACTGTGTGGCCAGCTGGAGGAGGGTGGCGATGTTGTTGTAGTGCTTTCGCGACTCGAGGATCTTGGCTTCGAGCAGCGCAATGTCGGTTTGGACATCGTCGCCCTCATCGCTGGGCGACTTCCTGCGGCTCTTTGACTTGGATTCGCGGCGCTCTGGCTTGCTGGGGTCCCTTTTGCGCTTGACGCCGGCCGTGGTGGCAGCTTTGGGGCCTGCCATGTTCCCGGGTGGACGGCAGCTCGTGGTGGTGGTGGTAGTTGTGGTGGTGGGCGGTTTCTCTGTTTTCGCAACACACAAACTCGTCCCATGCCAATTGCTCGGATACCCAAAAAAAGTCGACGGGGCGCCGGCCGAAGTTCGGCTAGCGCTGGTAGAGAGGGTGCTTGGCGACGGCTGCTGGGACGGACATCACGAAAAGCTAGCTGCGAGTCCGCCCAAGCAACCCCCCAATCCCCAACTCCCCCTCATCTCTGCAGCAATGGCCTCTCGTCTTGCCAGGAGCGCGGTCGGTATGTGCGAGCTCGACGATGGAATTCTGATGCCATTGGCCCCCCCCGCTGACCTGCACCCACAGGCGCCGCCCGTCTCCGCCCATCACTCCCTCTCCGCGCATTCGCGCCCTCCATGACCGCCCAGGCCCGCTATAACTCCAACCTGCCCCAGGAAGACCCCAAGAAGAAGGCCGAGTCTGTCCTGCAGGCCGTGCCCGTGTCGGGAAGCAGCCCGCTCACAAAGGCCGCCGTCCTCTCTGCCGGCGCCGGTCTCAGCATTGCGGCCATCAGCAACGAGCTCTACGTCGTCAACGAGGAGTCGATTGTCGCCATCTCGCTGCTCACCATCTTCTGGGCCGTCGCCAAGTATGCCGGCCCCGCCTGGAGCGACTATGCGAACCAGCAGGTTGAGAAGATCTCTGGCATCCTGAACTCGGCCCGCGCCGACCACACCACGGCCGTCAAGCAGCGCATCGAGAGCGTCCAGGATCTCGGCGGTGTCATCGACATCACCAAGACCCTTTTCGAGGTCTCCAAGGTACGACAGACGGCATGGGCGAGATGAAGAGCATGCTCGTTGGGCCGGCCACAACTGACATGCCGCACAGGAGACTGCCAAGCTCGAGGCGCAGGCTTTTGAGCTCGAGCAGAAGACAGCCATCGCCGCCGAGGCCAAGGCTGTCCTCGACTCGTGGGTCCGCTACGAGGGCCAGGTCAAGCAGAGGCAACAGCGCGAGCTTGCCGAGGCCATCATCGCCAAGGTCGAGAAGGAGCTCGAGAACCCCAAGACACTCAAGCAGATTCTCGACCAGAGCGTCGCCGACGTTGAGCGTATGCCATCTTTTGCTACTTTTGAAAATTCCCATGCTAATGCCATATAGGAATCGTCGCGCAAAAGGCATAAGCGTCCTACAGCATTCACAAGTCAAGTCACCCAATGTTATATAAACCTGTGCAATAGTCAAGCTCCTCCAATATAGAGTACCCAGGGCATGGGAAAAGGCCCAGTTGATCTCGTTTTGTTTATACAGTCTACAGTCTCGATCCATCTCCTTTTTCCAACAGCCCACTGATCTTGTCTGCCCACATTTCTGCTGCTTCCTGGCTAATCGCATTCGCATCATAACTTACCACAAACGAGAAAACCCCCTCTGAGCTCCAGCTCGCAATCAAGAACTCGTTTTCCCTAGCCCGGACCCCCATCTTTACATCGCGAAAATCTGCTGCAAAATCACTTCCCCTCTCCCTGAGACCCTGCAAGTCATACTCGCCCCGTCTGAAAAAGGGAGCCAATGAACCAATCGAAGAAACCGCACACGTCGACTGATATGCGCCCACTCTCGGCATCAACTCACCCTGTGGATTCAACATCTCCCCAGTCCTCCTTTCAGCCGGTAATTTTCCTTCCACTCGCTCAATCAGCGCCACATACCCCGTCGCCAACAGCCGTCCTGGGGAATGCTTATCAAGACTAATATCCACCTCCTGCACCCCACCCTTCCTAACCTTCAGTCTCTTCTGGTACACACTCAAGCCCCTATTCGCATGCCGTACCACTACCCCGAATCTGCCCTCAACAGGTAATCGTGAAGGAAGGAAGGGCAAGACGATTCCTTCGCTAAAGGCCAACATGCAACTGTCCGCTTCGGGCGGCTTTGCGAAGAAGGCGCGAGGATTGAGGGGGAAAGCTGCTGCGAAAGCGGGACGTAAGATATCCGGAACACGTGGATGAAGCGATTCATATATCTCCATCATCGCCAGGGCAGCCAGCGCGAAACAGCCAGCGCCAATACTAACGTGCGCCTTGCGACACAGTGCGACTAAGCGCTGAGAAGCGTGCAAGGAGAGAGACACGGTGACAGAGCCACACGCCATTGGAGGCCGATCTTCCTCCCTATAACTAAACAGCCCCGGAAACTTCTCAGGCAGCGCAGGAGCCGCGGATAATCTCTTGGAGCGGAACAACGGGTTTGGAAAAGTCGGCGGCAGCGGCGTAGCTACATGGCGCAGCACTCTGGTCAAGGCCCAGAACCAGCGCTGACGGGCTTTGGAGCCGGGAATGGGCGGGTACAGATCTTCCTGTGCGGGGGGCAGCTTTGCTCGAATCTGATTTGGGTGGATGAGTGTGGCTATTGAGGCGAGGATTTGGGATTCCGCAGTGTTTAGAATGCGCAGGAAGTGGCTGAAGCAGGTGTATGCGCTTAAGCCGTCGGAGATTTGGTGCGCGAGCACGATGAGAAAGCGTAGGGATATCGGTGTCGGTGTTGGCGTTGGCGTGTCATGTGTCTGTGGCTGTGATTGTGATTGTGGTGGTTGAGATTGAGCTTGAGACTGCGACTCTGGTGTCGTCGCAACCACTGGCAAAACAAACACCTTGGACAAACAAACCCCAGGTTCAATAACCCTCCCCACATTCTGCGCATGCCGATAAACCTCCTCTTCATCAACATGATCGTACAAATCCCCCACCCACACCACTCCCCCCGCTGCATCCTCCACCGCCTCATCCACTGTCGCCGGAATCGGAACTACAAACTTGCGCTGCCTGCTCTGCTCGTCGTCGGCTACATGGCTCGATAGCAGGACGTGCTCGAGCCGTAGCTGCGTCCAGGCTAGCGCGATGCGCCGTCGGAGGTGTGCGGGGGACAGCATGTGCGTGGCGGATAGCGTGAGGAGACATGTCATGTCGGCGCGGCCGCCGTAGTGAGTACCATCTATGTCGAAGGAGGATTCGACGACGCCGAGGGGGCGGGAGAAGGTTCGTGTTGTTGTTGTTGTTGTTGTGGTAGTGGTTTTGCCATTCTTGTTGTTGATATTGCTGTTTGAGTCGGTTGAGAGGGTCCAGGGGTGTGATGTGGAGGAGTATCTGGAGAGCCAGTGGTTCGGGGGGTGGGCCATTATCTTTTGGTAGGGAGTCTTGTCTGGATGTGCTGGGTGAGCTTTGAGGTTTTAGTGTGATTTTGGTTTCTAGCTAAATGTCCAGGGGAGCAGTGTGAGTCAGTTACTTGGGGGTGTTCAAGATGCTGGTTGTAATCATCGAAAAGAGAAATCATGTAGTCTGGTAGATAAGGTTGTAGCTTGCATAGGTACAGTATTTATGCAGCTAGAGTCAGTGGATCATACATCGAGTTTACACATGAACTAGTGTTCATTCTAATGTTAAGTTTGGCCGCCATGGCCACTTAGCATGCTTAGGGGCATAAATTATACGACGGGTCACAGTTAGGCCAGTAAATAGGTCCGAGGTACCCAGCTGTAGGTACAAGTTAGGGTTAGGTTGCATAGGCTACCTATGGTATAGGTGTAGATATATGTAGGCTACGTTGTATAACTTCTCCCAAGAGTACTACGGTAGCTTACAGCCGAGCCGCGCGTCGTATTACGTAGGGCAAGCAATGCTTTGCCTATGTATAAGGGCTTAAAAAATGGGTATATAGTCAATATATCGAGTTACGCAGCTACTTTCTCCTTCACCGCCTACACCTCGGTAACAGCCTCCACCCCTCATTGAACCAGGCAAGAAATACCACTCGGCGTTGTATGCAATTTTGTATGATACGCCGAGTGGGCCAGCTTGCCCTGTTCAGGCAAGGTCGGCTTTGGGACTTGGTCAATTAGCTTATAACTTTTCCCATGCTTGTGGGGCTAAAACTACCGATTGATAGTATACCTGCCTCTGCTATCGAGTGAGGAACTGGGGTTGATATAAAGATATGGACAAAAAAGAAACACCTTGACCAACTCAATGCAACCACCATCCAGGCGCGATGAATCCCTGGAGCATCGTACAACCAATCTTTAAATCCTTTGATTCCAAAACGCCAGCGAATGCTTTGAGCCTTTCTAAAACACATCCTCCATCTCCTCTTCTCCTTCCGACTCGCCCTCGCCTCCTGGAGCCTGAGGTGCTGCCTGCTCCTGACCACTAGTCCCACGCTGCTGATCAAAGATATCCTGTCGCTTCCATGTACTCGCAAAGGAACCAGACTTGACGAGGTGTGCAATATCTGCAAGCACCTCCTTGAGGTACTGCTCTGGCTGCTTTGTGCGCGCCTTGAGCGCCTTCATAGGCCAGTACTGGTACTCGTCGAAGCAAGAGTGGAGGATATCAATGAGATCAGCCCTGGCCACACGAGCAGCCTTATTGAGTTGCGACTTGGGCTTGCCAATGGGCTTGATGAAGTTCTTGAATTTGTCGTTGAGGTGGTTTTGGTTCTTGATGTCGGTGACATCTGTGTCCTTGGTGATGATGGTGGTGGTGTAGGAGCCCTGGATGGCCTGCTTGATGCGCTGCGCGCTGAAGTCCCTGAACTCGGTCGTCTCGAGAGGAATGGCGTTGTATTGGCGCGTTGCGTGGCCGACGAGAGATGTCTGCTTGGGAATGGCCTTTTTAAACTTGCTCCGCTTCTGGATGCGCGCATTGGGGTCTTGCACTCCACCGAAGTTGTTTCTTGCACCTCTGTTGTACATGCCATATCCGGCTCCTCGGAATCCGGGCAGGTCCTTTTCCGTGAAGACATAGGTATTGCCCAGGATCGCTTCGGTCACCTTTGCATCTGCAGTCTTTGATGGGACCGAGGGATCGAGCTGGAAAGCAGACGGCAGGCTGGTCTTTGCGCGCCATTTGTCATTAAGGAACATGCGCATGGGCTTAGTCTTGTCAATACCGCTGGTGGTTGTGAAGGCCAGGACCTCGCCAATCTGGATCTGGTCGTTGTCGTTGCCTTCGGCGATGTCATCCCATTTGCTGACGGCGGCGTAGAGCCACTCGGGTATGCGCGTGAGCCAAACATCCTTCTCGACCTCGCGCTTCGGAATCGTCATCTCGCCGGTGTCTTCGAAGAACTCATCGTCCATGTAGCCAACCTCCGGGTCCATCTTCACGTCGGCGTCTTCCTTGATGCCATTCATCGCGGCAACTCGAGTCGAGTGAATGTATATGAGGGGCGATCTGTGCTGTATTGGCTATCTAGACAGGCGGGGCGAGTCGAGGGGTGATCTGGGGTGGGAAGTGAGTGTAGGGGACAAAGCAGTTGTGCGGTGGGTGAATACACAATGACGGGCCTGGGTGTCTGCATGTCTGGGTCCGGGCGCGCCCAGACTAACAACGCGTCTTATCGATAAGTTCCACCCAGCTCCCGCCATTGCCCCACAGCGTTGCCTGGATCCAAGACATACATACAGTAGTTACGCTCAACTCATCGGTAACCACAACCGAAGCTGGTGTCTACACAATGTAATGCCTAAACACCCCGCTCCCGGAAGGACTATTCCATTAATACATGCAGATTCCAACGTCTGACCGACTTCATCATGGCTTCACCCGCAGTTACGGCTGCTCTCCACCAAATCGAAGCAGCCCCAGTCGCCGACAAACCCGCCCAATACAACGCTCTCCTGCAACAAATCACGACTGGCTCCGCCAACATCGCCGCCGACCTCGGCGCCTACGCACAAGCTCTCCTGGACGACTCGTTAGGCATAGTTGTGTTACGGCCTCTGCTCGCTGCATTTGTGGACGCCTTCCGGACTATTCAAGATGCAGATTCCAAGATTGAGGTCGGAGAAAAGGTCATTACACTGCTCCAATCCAAGGGCGCAGGACAGTACGAAGAGCAGGACACACAGATTAAACATGCACTGGCAGATGCCTTCGAGGAGAACGAGGACTTCAGGCGCTCGGCGCAAACACTCGCAACCATCAACCTCGAATCAACACAAAAGTCTGTGTCGGCAGATGAAAAGGCAAAGGTCTGGATCCGCATAGTCAGGTGCTATCTTGAAGAGGATGATCCCACGAGTGCCTTCACACACCTCAACAAAATCAAGAACATCCTCTTCAGTGTACAAGACGACGAGACCAAGCTCGTTTTTCAACTCAGTCAAGCGCGTATCTACGACTCACAACGCGCCTTCCTCGATGCTGCTCAATCCTACTACGCCACAAGCAACGTCAGCATTGTTGATGAGGAAGAACGTATGAGGATATTCGGCAGGGCGATAGTGTGCACAGTGTTGGCTCCAGCTGGCCCGCAACGAGGCAAGATGCTGGCGAAGCTGTACAAAGACGACCGGGCTAGCCAAGCAGAAGACTTTGCTATCCTAGAGAAGATCTTCTTCGATCGCCTGCTATCGCCAGCAGAGATCAAAGCATTCGCTGCCAAGCTCGAGCCTCACCATCTTGCAAAGACCGCCGACGGCTCAACGGTACTAGACAAAGCGATTCTCGAACATAACCTGCTCGGCGCATCAAAACTGTACAACAACATTGGATTTGATCAGCTTGGAGAGCTACTGGGTATCGACGCGGAGAAGGCAGAGGATTATGCGGCGAAGATGTTGGAGCAGGGCCGTCTGGCTGGATACATTGATCAGATCGACCGATTGATCTTCTTCGAGGGCGAAGCTAGTGGAGAACGCAAGACTGGCCATGCAGAGCGCGTGGTTGGCAAGGAGCTGAGGAAGTGGGACGCCAATGTAACGAGTCTGGCAGAAGAGGTGGAGAAGGTGACCTCGATGATTCAGAACCAGTACCCGGACTTCTATGCCTCACAAGTAGTGCACTGAGAGGTTTACATACGATGACGAAAATATCAGCAACAACACAATCGTCCTTCCACAAGTCCCAGAGTCATGCCGACAGGCGAGTGTTAGGGAGTCTCCATGCTAAAAGACTTGGTGGTGGCGGACTTGAAACTTATCATGATTACCGCTACCTAAGCACGAGCCTACTCAGCGCCTGCGATGGATGATAGAGGATGTCGAGCGACAAAAGAACAACGGGTTCTCAAAAATTATGGTATAGATCTTATGACATTGAAGTCGATTATACCATGATGTACAAATACTAGACCAGCCTCCTATGTCCGTGATATCATTGCCCCTCCAAAGCCTCCTGATACTCGTCCAAACTCTTGACCTCCAACTCACTAATCTTCAACACGGTAAAATGTAATTTACTAAACACATGCTTGGTATGTCTCTGCCTCCTCTTCGTCTTCTCCTCGACCCTCATGGGCTCACTCTCCACACCCACCACCCGCGCCCGACACGTAAACAACCGCTCATCCAGGTAGTAGACCTTCTTTCCATGGTCTGCGTTCCCCTTGACCGTCTCCGGCGCTTTGAGTGTATAGTCCCGGCTTCCAATGTGCGTTGCGCGGTTGAGCCGCAGGATGTCGCCGGGCTTGACATTGGGCATGAGGAAGGGGAGGCGGATGGAGTCGCCCTTTGTGACGAGGTAAGGGCGGCCGTGGAGGTGGATGGTGATGTAATGTGAGGGCTGGGTCTGGAGTAGTGGGAGGAGAGTCCGGATTTGGGGGGTTAGTTGCGTGGAGACGATGGAGGTGCGGGAGTGTGGGCTGGGTTTTAGTTTTGGGTTTGCTGGCTTGACGGCGTTGGAGGGGAGGGGCTGTGGTGTTTTTGTCCGCGCGCGGGCTTCGGCGGATATGTGCTGCCCGGATTGGATCAAGGGTTCGGGGATGTTGTCTGTTTCGAGGTTGTGCGAGACGGTTGTTATACTGGCGCGGATGTGGAGTGGGAATGTCGGTGGGAATATGGATCGCGACTCCAGGAGAGCATTGCGTGCGGTTCGGGCGAGTAGCGCCATCGTGGGAAGTTGAGGCGGGCTGCAATGGCAAATGGCTGCTGCTACTGCGACGACGATATCTCGTCGTGTTGCGGAGTTGAGGATTGAACTTTCGGAGATGCAGGGTTATGTAAGCGTGCGCTAGTCTGCTGCGAACTTTAGACTATGGAGAAGTTTCGCCCGCAGCGGGTGAGCCAACCAGCCACTTCACCTCCAACACCCGCAAAAACAACAAAAGAGGTGCAATCATGCCTCAGAACGAGTACATTGAGCGCTGGACGAAGCAGTACGTGTTCCACCACCACGATAATTATCATTTATTGTCATGCTCGGGTTCAGGCATATGAAAATGATTTAAACAACAAAATCTAACCCCTTCACTCCAGGCACGGAAAGCGCTTCGACCACGATGAACGTAAACGCAAGCGCATAGCCCGAGAAGGCCACGATGGCTCCAAGAAGGCGCAAAACTACCGCGGTCTGCGCGCAAAACTCTACGCAGAGAAGCGTCGCAAGGAAAAGATCCAGATGAAGAAGACAATCCGCGCCCACGAAGAACGCAACGTCAAGACTTCCGAGCCCGCCGAACCCTCCACAGAAGCTCTGCCACAGTACCTGCTTGACCGCAGCAATGAGAAGAACGCAAAAGCCCTCTCCAGTGCCATCAAGCAGAAGCGTAATGAGAAGGCGGCGAGGTTCAGTGTGCCATTACCCAAGGTCAAGGGTATTTCCGAGGAAGAAATGTTCAGCGTTGTCAAAACGGGAAAGAAAACCGCAAAGAAGAGCTGGAAACGTATGATTACCAAACCTACCTTTGTCGGCCCAGGCTTTACACGACGACCCGTCAAGTACGAACGTTTCATCCGGCCCATGGGTCTGCGCTACAAGAAGGCGAATGTTACGCACCCAGAACTCAGTGTGACGGTGCAGCTGCCCATTATTTCGGTCAAGAAGAACCCCCAGAATCCATTGTACACCCAATTAGGCGTCCTGACAAAGGGAACCATTATCGAGGTCAACGTGTCAGAGTTGGGACTGGTCACAGCGGGTGGAAAGGTTGTGTGGGGTCGATATGCTCGTAAGTTTTTAACCCCCAAGAGCACAATAACAATGTGTGACCATAGTTCTAACATTACAACAGAAATCACAAACAACCCCGAAAACGATGGTTGCTTGAACGCTGTTCTCCTCGTCTAGATTTTCATCAATCTTTCAAAAATAAAAAATAAAACCAGGGGAACTGCGATATTTTGCATTTACATGGCGTTTTCTAAAGGGTCATCGATGAGACTTTTCAAAATCAGCAAGGGGGGAGGGTGTCCTCGACAGGTGTTCTCAAAGATAATTGCGAGGCAGAGCTTAAACGAAAGGCTTCTGCTGATGATAGCAACGCCCCACACATTTGGACTCTCGAGTAGAGCGCCACATGTTTGCAATCTAGATTCTATGATACCAAACAAACCTCAAAAAATATGACGAATTTGTACATCAATATCCATTCATTTTCAATAACGGTTTTTGATCTGCAATCGATCAATTGGGCTAAGTCTTTGAATATCTTTGAGAAAATGGAGAAACAATGCACGAGTTTACTCCTGAATTGAACTTTTCGGGGTACATCGTATATCCCCTTTAGTTTTTTTAATGGCAAACAAGTAGAACATGGTTAGTTCCACAGCCACCAAACCTTCCATGGAAACTCCAGAGACTCTACATTATTCTACCATTTCACATCGCCCAGTGCTCCCCAGTCTTCAACATCCCCCCATCCCTCTCCCTTCTTACTCTCCTTCTCCGTGTGCTTCCTCTCCTTGTTCCCGCTTTTGCCCTTCTCATTCACCTGGCGACTCTGCATCTCAACCCACTTCTCCGTGAACCCCCTCGCTGCAACCTCAGTTGCCTCGGACCCGCTTGCCTTTTTCTTCTTCAGCTTCTCCTTGAACCTCTCCTTTTCCTTCAGCTTCTCCTTCAGCTTCTCCTTTTCCTCTTCCTTTTCCTTTTCCTTTTCCTTCTTGCCGCTCCGCTCCTGCCCCCTCATATACCCTTTGTCTGCCAGTTCAGCCTGCAACTTGAGCATCTTCTCAACCAGCTCATGCTGAGGTAGATCCGTCAGCTTGTCTTTCGCCGTGGCGAGATTGGAGACTGGTGTTAGAAGCGTGGGGTCTGGGATGAGCGCGTCGCCGAAGAGGGATTTGAGCATGGCGCGCGAGCGGTATTTGAAGCGGAATACTGCGTACTGTTGTGCTTTTCTTAGTACCGAGGGGAGAGGAAGGGGGGGGGGGGGGGGTGGCGGGGGGTTTATGTGTGATTTTGATTTGGGAGAGGGGCCAAAACGTACGGGTTTCTCTAAGCTGTCTAGATAGTCTGGTCGGCCGATGACGTGGCCGTATTGCGTGCCCTTTCCTGCTTGGACTTGGTGTTCTATACCCTTCTCGCTTGCGGCTTCCTTGCTGATCTTGAGTAGAGGTTCTTCGGCGGCGATATAGGGGCGGCCATGTTCAGAAAGGTTCTGTTCTAGAGCGGGTGGGAATTGCCAGTGTGGCTTTGGGCCTGCGTCGGAGGCGCATCGAAGTTGCCTGTATTTAGATAGGGTTTTGTTGCTGTAGCGTTTGGGTACCCAGGCAGTCTCGGCGGGTTTGTCTTCGGCTGGAGCGGTCACCCAAGGTGTGTCTGGCTTCTGTTGAGGCACTGTCTTTCCCTTGTGCGCATCCAAATGACCCCAAGGGAATTTCTTTTGATGATCTTGTGAAGGAACGACGTCTTCATTGGCTTCGCACCCGGACTTCCTGGTATTCCAACCTGCAAGACTCGCAGATTTGTGCGTCTGTTCGTCCGCGGGATGGCCTGCTTGCCACTTGTTGTCGTCCGTATCCCACCCACCGGCCCACCCATACTTCTTAGCATCTGCGGTGCTCCAAGATTTCTTATCAGTAGCCTTCCAACCGTTCGTACCTTTCTCGTCAGTATCAGATGTGTCCCAGCCGCTCAAACTGACCCCCTCCCAAGCACTCTTGTTTACTGCAGCAGGACCCCATAAATCATTCTCTTTTTTACCGTGCTGTTCACCATCCCACGATGAGAACGGTGTGAGCTGAGCCCCTAACCGGTTGGCATCGCCTTTACGAATTGTATATTCTGGCATGATTGGTGCATATGGTGCAGGTGGGAGAGAGCCAGGGACGAAGCCGGTATTCAATGGTACACCTTGAAGTCCGCTTGTCTGCCCCGAGGCTGGACCATCCAATACAGTTGGTGTAATTTCTTTTCGAACGGAAGGAACAGATTTAGGCTTGAGTTTGGACTGCCATGCAGGACTGGCAAACACATGTCCAGATGGCTTTCGCTTGACATTGTGATGAAACTTGGATCGGCGTGAGCGTTCCTGAGGTCGGCTTAGTAGTGTCTTAGCCTGGCGCTGAGAGTGTGGAGGTTGTATGGTATTGTTAGAGCTCTCTGTAGCCGATGAAGATGTGGTATCGTTAGGCATCCAACCCTCTGTGTCCTCAGAGGAAGAAGGGACATCCTCATTTGTTCTGAAGCGCCGAGAGCCCGACTTTGACCGAAGCCTTACAGAGATCCCATCCTTGGACCCTCGTTGCTCTCTTATACGAATAGTGATGGGAGAGACAGCTCGGGAGTTGCGCCGGCTCTCGCGCCGGCTCCTGTTGTAGGAGCTGCGAGATCTTACTTTCCGATCGTCATCTTTCCATTCGCTCGGCTTTCTTACTTCCCAAGTCTCATCCGTATCCCAAGAGTCCGTTGGTGTCTCTTCTTGTACTTTCCACCCATTATCACTCGATTTTGATTCCCATGCTAGTCCCGTGTCATTCCATGTGACCCGACTGCCTGCTTTACTCTGGGCCGGTCGTTGCGTCCAATCGCCTTGAGACTGGCTCCATGAAGTACCACGTCCCTCAAAAGACTGACCTGATGGGATCGTTTGGTCTAGCTGAGCGACGGCAGCATTAGGGGATGTGGGCCATGCCCCTGGAGGATAACCCACAGTCTCTGCGCTGTGTTTATACTGGCTTTGCACGGAATTTGCGCCCACAGGAGTCAGACTCTTTTGCGATTCCTCTACACCTTTCTTCACAGCTCGTGTCACGAGCTTATCGAGCCATTGAGGATCAAATCTGGGATCATCGGTTGTAGGAGCGCCGGGACCAGGATTATGCAACGGCTGTCCTACAGGTGGAAGGGGGCCACTCCCATACTGCACTCCAAATAGAGGTACTTCGCTTGCCCGATGTGTGTTCGGGGCAAGTGTTCCAGTACATCTCGACTGTGTGTGGTTGCTCTTATAAGAGGGATGTATAGAAGGGTTTCCGGAGTCAGTATGACGATGGCTTCGAGCTGGGAGACGACTATGGACTCTCTCAGCGTATGGCGCTTGGTATACACCTAGCGGAGGTGGCGGACCGAAACCGTTCCTTCGACTAGTAGAAAATGGCGGACGGTCATCATAGATAGAGTCGCTGGAAGTCTCGTCGACCTGACCTTCATAGCGATATGAATAATCCGGAATATCGTTTGCACCATCCATGTTCAATTGCGACGCTGTCTTAGCATTACGTGGACCCGCACACCGTAGCACCACAACCTCGATACACCCTATGTTTGCGAGTAAATCTGGAGAGCAGTCGTGGGTTGCTTCATGCGCAGACACTAAGGTATGTTAGTCGGATGGTCTTCGTTCGATGGGTAAACATACCAGTATTGAGCTTCTCGAACTTCCATTCGCGCGCGATCATGGAGCCATCTTTCTGTTTTTCCTCTTTTTGACGAACTCTGAAGTCAACTAACGAGCGATTCTTAGAAGTTTTTCGCAATTTCAGGTCCTGCCTGTTGCGGTTGCACTGATACACGCCGTCGATGAACACTCCTTGAGTCAGCCGATGCCCCTCCGCTTGCAGTCTGAGATTGGGACACATATACGCACCATACATCGCGATTCCAGGCGCAATAAACTTGTCAGAAGTGAGATGCACCGAGAAAGACTGTGGCTCGGTGGGAACTGGCACAAAGGTTTCCACGAGGCCATCTCGGTAGCTGGTACCGAACTCCGGCAGGGTTTGTTGACAGTCTGAAAGCTCAATTGAGCACTTGAGATCCTTGAGCGACGGCATCATGGCAGAATATGCTGCCGGTTTCGATGATAAGGCGTGGGTTTAGTATTGGAGGGTAGAGGGTAAAGATCTCTGTTGTCCCAACGACCGTACCGAAAGTGCAGAGGTGAGTGGCGGGACAGTGAAAGTGGCAGTGATGTGATCTTCGAGTAAAGCGTCGCTTTCCTCATATAGGTTTGCCCGTAAGCCTGGAATAGCTCCACTTTTTAGAGCGTTTGTTGAGATAAATGGCGCAAACATCAAGTGAAGGCGGACTCGTTCTAATGGTATCATAGTTGTGCAAGGTCGGCTGCCCACCACGCGCACATACTTGGAGCCTTCACGTAATTCCCAACAACCATTGTCCAAATGTAAACGACCTTGTTGTATTATGGACGAAGAAGGGACACCGGTTTGCTGTCCACGTCTCACATTGCGCAAACGTGGAAGAGCGATGTGCTGTATCACTGATGGCATCATCACAACGCACTCCACTGAAGGAAAGTAAGGCGCACGCCAGAACATATGATAATATCTGGGTCTTAGAGAACAGTCAAAAGAGCAGAGTAGAAAAGGAAGGAGTGATCGCTCTATACTATTTAGTGTTAGCGGTATTAATCGTAGCTTCCTTTCAGCGTTAAGTACAGACTCTATTCAACCGCCATGCGGCTTATCACAAAATAGTATATAAACCGGAAAATTCACAGTATCATTTTTTGCAACGAGTGTGACTACACTACGGGTATCTCGCATCCTCTATACGCCATGCTGACCTAACAAATAGGAGTCATCATACACTTTGCTAGCTATGCAGTGTCGTAAAACGCACCTAATTTTCCTATGCAAGAATTCAGGTTTCAGAAACTCGCTATAACAAATCGTGTAAAGAGAGCGCGGTCCTACGAATCCAGCTTCATTACCCCACACAGGGAACATGTCCACCACTGGTTTTCCATGAACGTCCCACATTCCAGACAATTCCAACCGATTCTCCCTCTTGCCGGCTCGAAGGGTGTAGCGCCCTGGCCTCTAAGACCTGACTGTGGTGGTGGCTTCGGTAGACTTGGCACAGAGTGCGAGGGGCCAAAGCGCTTATGTCGTGGAATTGGTTGGGGAGGTTGCTCTAGGCCACAAGCCCCGCAAGTAAGGTAGTCGAGCGGGTTGTGAAGTGTACATTGCGGACAGGCCCAATTATCAGGATTAACTGGGACGGCCCCGACTTCTGGAGAAGGCAGTGGTGGTGTTAATGGGAACTGTCTGCTGTGTAGGTGCTGCTCCTCGGCTGAGATCAGGCGTGATGGGGCTCTTATAGCATTAGGATTCGACGATGATGTTCGCGTTGGGTCCGTTACGAGTCTCGAGATAGGTCGACCGTTCGAGTTCATCTGCATATTTTGGACCGGATAAGGCTGAGAAACTGGCCGGCTGAAAGGATCAGTATGGCCTTGTGGCCAAGAAGGATCTTGAGATGCCGGTGAAGAGGAGCGAGAGGGAGGATTGCTGTCGAATTGTAATCCATTCCGGGGATCCCAGCTCAGGCCGCCTTTCCCAGTTGGTGCACCCAGTCTTTGCATCTCTTCTTCGTACATAAGATCCTGGAGTGCGCGAGCAATTGCTGCATCATTTGAATCATCCTCCTCAGCCCTAGTTCGGAAGCCTTCCTGCTCTTGTTGGTTGACTAGACGTCCTGCATCCAAGCTACCGCTTGCGCATCCTTCGGTAATACTATTCCTCCTCGATGCAGCATCTGCTATAACCTTACGCATGTCAATACCTCGGACGGCAGGCACAATACCCCCGAGACGGCGCCCGCCTGCATTGGCATTGGTGGCCGCTTTGCGCTTCTCGGCAGCACTCCGAGCCTGGCGCCGCATCTCTTCCAGTGGTATACGCCTTCCACCGAGTTTCTGGCCTTGGGTGAGAAACCCTTCACCTGTGTAGCCTTTCATTACCAATGACTGATGCTCGTCACGGAGCTCATTCCAGAGGTTGTTGAAATCGGCATTGTGAGGACCGAATACAATGTGCGAGAGCTCGTGCAACAGAGTGTCTGTGACTTGCTCCATTGACAAGAACTGTCTGGAATCATGGTGATATCTTAAGCGAACTAGAATCCTCTCTGTGCGGTTGATGTTGAGACCTGAGATTTGCTCAGTCACACGTTTCAAGGACGTGGTGGAAGAAATTACCAAGTAGTTGGGGCTCATCAGGTAGAAACTCAGCCAGCGTCCCGACTTTCCAGCCTCGTTTCCTCATCATCGGCTTCACCATCGATGCTGCCTTGCGCAGCATATGTAGGGCCTCTCCATCTCTTGGTAAATGCTTCAAGTGCTCGTAAGCATCAAAATGGGCATCGATCTCCTTCATGTTGGTTTTGTAATTTTACCCTGAAACACACACTTTGTTCTAACCCAATGCGCGTTGTATTTGATGGTGGGGTAATGTACCCAGTGAAGTGTTGAGATAGGAGAAGGGAAGAAAGAAAACGAGAACAGATCGTTGAAATCAAAGACACTGAGAAAGACGAGCAACTTGAAAGACCTGTAAAAGCGGATTATGAGAGTGAGAGGCGAGTCACAAGGCGCCGCCACGTAAGCTATTGGTGCGCGTCCTTGCCAAGTGTTGGTGATGGAGGCGCAAGAATAGAATATTCCATTCATCACATGCTGGAATTACAAGACGTTTACCGACCTGGAGAGGGCTGTAGAATGGTGTCGATAATACTGAGAGAGTCTCTTCGCAAATCAACAAGCGTACAGATTTCGGGAAGGACAAATCACAGGAAGCTTTCTGTTGATGTTGAGTATAAGGCGCGCTGGTGGCGTTAAGGTGGGTGCCTCACGTGCGGACGCGGTGCCAATGCAGCGGCGGGACGATCGTCGAGCGGCTTGACGTATGCGATGCGGGCCTTGCAACTCGCCATACAGAGCCGACGTTTTCGACGTCGACTATCATCTCATCTACCCGAGCAACCACAGTTTTTATAACATGCCAGTATGACGAGTAATGATGAACAATTTCTCGATGTAGTAAGTTCATATGTTGACCTTGGGTTGAAGGCCCCTAATGATTTGGTCAGCTAGCAGGGTACACACAAGGCGTGCGCAGCTTCACAGGATCAGTATTTGATGCAACAGATGCGCACTTCGCCTCAGTTGCCGGCTATGTACGAAGACACTTACCCGAGAACTGGCTTCCACAGCACTCGCGACCGCCGCCGCCGCCGCCACCATCTTCACACCCCTTGACGAACGCATACATACAGCGCATTCAAGACTGGGTTTCGCAAAACCGCGCAGTTACTGCGGCCGTTGTTGCATTCCTAGGCACAGGAGGGCTCCTGCTATGGCGAGAGAACAAGAACTACAACAGGAAGCGAAGGGCACGAAGAGCCAGCAATGGTGCTAGGAAGGAAGTGGTTGTGATCGCTGGCCCACCAAACTCACCCATCGTGCGCTCGCTCTCTCTTGACCTGGAGAGGCGAGGCTTCATTGTATACATTGTCTGCTCGAACATGGACGAAGAACAGCAGGTGCTGAGCGAGTCAAGAGTCGACGTGAGGCCACTGCACTTGGATATTGTAGACACCATGGGCACACAGGAAGCTGTTGATCGTTTTAGCAACATGCTCACGCGGCCGCATGTCGCTTTCTCTGGAGCGAGCCCTCATACGCTCAACCTAAGTGGAGTCATACTCGTCCCCGACCTAATCTATCCTACTGGGCCTGTTGAGACCATCTCACCCGAGTTCTGGTCGGATGCTCTCAACGCAAAGGTGCTCAATACTATCGCCGTCACACAGGCCTTGCTACCAACGGTATGCTTGTTTAAGTCACGCCTGTTGATGCTGACTCCAAGCATCATCTCATCGTTGAGGCCACCGTTTCATGGTGTGGAAACGACGATTGTTGGTGCGCTCGAAGGCTTCCTCGCCTCGCTGCGAGCAGAGCTGGGAACACTCGGTATCGATGTTGTCCAGTTTCATCTTGGAACCTTTGACCTCAGTAATGTGGGCCCTAAGCATCACCTGCAGGCGCGGGCGTCGGGAAGCCCCCATGCTTGGCCAGCGACAACGAGAGCCATGTACGGCAATAACTTTGTCAATCAAGTCAAGGTTGCACAGAGTCGAGGCCTGCTCAATCATACCGGCAGCCCTCTGCGGGAATTGCACAACGCTGTGTTTGATGCACTTACGCAGAGATGGCCGCGAAAGGTATGGCGGGTAGGCCGTGGTAGTGTGACATACGACCTCGTGGGCAATTGGGTGCCTTCAGGTCTTGTTGGGTGGATGATGGGCTTGAAACGTGTCTCACTGGACATGAGGTCTGAACCGAAGCTGGAAGACAGCGTGCAATCATGGGAAAAGGTGGAAGCATTGGCTTGATTACGTACATGGCGCGGAAAGCAAGCTCTGACCGTTTGTACCACAATGCCTGTTACATACCTGCCTACTCCAAGGAGAAGGCGTTTGTTTGGGAGGGCAATGTTACAGGCGCAATTTGGCACGCAAATGGCACAGGGTAGTAATACTAGGAGTGCTAAGACTGTTTCCAGACTGCTAGTTGCGTTCACCTGGATACATTGGGGGCCCGTTCAAATATATTCGTGACCGAACAGGAATGGTCATACACAAACGCAACACGGAGGCCACTTGGCAATGGACTACTCACAGGTGCAGCTGGTGTGCGCTATTGATAGTGTGTGGTGCGGAGGGCAGTGATAGGCAGGCGTTGTCGGTGGGAGGCAAGCAGACGTCAGTGCAGCGATTTGTGCAGCGATTTGGGATTGGGAGACGACTTTCAGCTCACGATGCTGTGGACGGGGCGGAAGGGAGGATGGAGTGGATGGAGTGGATGGATGAACTGTGGTTCGCAGGGACTCGCAGCAGTTTGATGAGTGCCTCTCTCTGCGACCCGCTCTGCCCCACAGGCTGCCAGGTGTTGACGGGCCAGCCTGCCGAACTGGGCGAATTGATGGATGCGCACCGCGAAATGAAGGCAGTGCCAGCCGTGCGTGGTGTGCGAGTCTTGGTGGTGCATGTCTGCGGTTGCGTACTGGGGGTACATTTGTATGTACAGTACCTGTGTATGCATGTACTTTGTACACTGTGTACACCACAACAGCAGCGTGAGTGATGCCAGCACCGTCGACTCCAGCCTCCAGGTGGCACAGAAAGCCGATGGGCGAGATGAGGGCTGATGGCGGCCCCGCCAATTGCTGCTATAAATCGCCCATGGTGGCTTCGTCACTCGTGTCCACTGTCCACTGTCAGGCCGACGATGCAGGCCCACCCCGGCCTGCATGCAGGGCCTGCCCAGGTGCCCTTCCATAGCGCGCCCCCCAGAAACGCATGCCAAGAGCTTCAGGAGGTGGTCAGTCTGGCATATCCAGCGACCGAAGCCGTCTCTTTTCACTCTAGAACGTCGGTCTCTGCACATGTACTGTCCTGCGTAGCCAGCTCGCTGCATGTCCAACTCGGCGCTTGCTGCCGTATCCGCTCCTTCGCTGTCGCTGCTCTCCCTCCCGCCTGCTGGCCGCTCCCACGCTCGACACCCCTCCGCCATCACACGACCCTTTGCGCCCGTCCACACAGCCCCCGTCTCGCCCTGGTGCTCTACACAATTCGCCGACTCGCCTCCTGCCCCAACGCCCACCCGCTTCACGCATGCATGACGACCCGGCGTCCGCAATCGACCCGCGCCGCCTGCACGTCCATGACATTTCCTTGCTAGACATCACCACCGCCATCGCACCACCATGATGCCCGACCACCCCAATCGCCCTGGCGGCCTCGAGTCGCGCTCGCACTCCCATGAGCCGCCCAGCAATGCCACCTACCCCAGCTTGGGCAGCCTGGCCAGCGCCAGCATGAGCAACCTGTCGCTCGCCGACCTCCCCAGCCCCCGCGCCGGCGAGGTACCGCCTGCGCTGTCCCCCCTCGATGCCCTCGCACTCCAGGGCCGGCTGCTGGCGAAGCGTTTCGAGCAGCAGGACAAAGCTGGCCGTCGCCTCAGTCGCCTCGCGCCCCTCACCATCCAAAACGAGTTTGGAAACCGCTCCGGCTACTTCTCCTCGCTGTCCTCGTCCACCGTCAACTCGCCTGACGAGGATCAGGGCAGCATCAGCCAGCCACGGCCTGAGCCCTCGCCGCGTCAAGAGGGACCAGAGAGGCACAAGTCCTTCTATCCCCAGTTTAGCAGCGACGACTCGCAGTATGCTCCCTCTCTTCCTGGCCGGAGTCCCATGGCCCCGATCGCTGAGGCTAGTCCTGCTACCACCCCCCCACAAAGCTACTTCGACATCCCAAGATCCCACTCTCCCGAGTCTGGCGATTTCCACATGGGCTTGCGCGAAGCAACGCCCGTCAGCCCAACGGTGCCTATACCAGCGTCGCAACAGTTTCTAAGCCCACAGAGGAAACACTCCAACGAATCTCAACCTCGGTCACAGCCACGCTCCAATCTTCTCCCCCCGCGGTCCTCCAGCTCCTTGCACGGCCAGCGGTCTCCGAGACTATCTCCAAGCGTCCGATCAGTTCGTGAGGATAGTTCTGATGAGGTGGAGGACATATCACTCAGTGGCTCCTACGACTCCATACAGCAGAATCGCAACCTCACCCCGAGTTCGAGCCTATCCAGGGCGCAATCGCCCTTTAGCCCTACAGCAGGCTCATTCGTGCCTCGATCACCATCGGTATCCTCAATCTACTCTGCCAACGGCTCTCAACTTCCTCGCCCATCCTACAACTTCTCTAGACCGATGAGCAGACAGAGCACAAGGCCGTCCATCGATACCCGGCCTTCGATCGATGTTCCCCAACGCCAGCACTCTGAAGAGAGTGTATGCATGAGACCGTCCTTTGACAGCCAAACCATGCAACAGGATCAGAATGAAAGCCCAATTACAAACTACTCCAACGATACCGTACACACGCCTGTGAGTATGGCAAGCGAAGACTTCCGTCGATCGGGCGACTTTGCCAATAATCCAGCACCTACTTATACGTACACTAAATTCAATTTGCCGCGCGGAAGGAAGCTGGATCGACGCTCGGTGGGCATTGAAGACTTCTTTAAGAGGGAAATCACATGGGATGATCCATCGCAAAATCAGGGACGACCCCCCTCGCCGGATTCGCCGCCTCGCAACATGGCCCAAGCACAGCACCAAAGATCAACCACTCGAGACGTGTCAAGCGACCGTGGTGCGCCTTCTCTTGTCTCTAGCAATAGCACCATTCGAGGTCCCTCGAGTGGTGCAGAGATCACCGCACAGCAGCATTGTGACATGGGCATAGAACTCCATGAGAAGGGCGAACTCCTGAAATCGACCTACCATCTCCGCCTAGCTGCACGAGCAGGTTTGCCAGAAGCAATGTTCTGGTATGGTCTAGCCTGCCGCCACGGTTGGGGTATGCGCGAGAACAAGGCCGAAGCTTTGCAATGGCTTCGTCGCGCAGTCGATTCTGGTCAGCTCGAGGTTGCTGTTGATGAGGATCAATCGAAGCAAGGTCAGCCGACGGACCTGTTCAAAAAGAAGCAGCACCAGGCACAGTATGCTGTAGCCATCTACGAGCTTGGCAAGTGCTACGGCAATGGCTGGGGTGCGCCCACAGACAAGCCACTTGCGCTGCGATGCTATGAGATTGCTGGCAATTGGGGCGACGCTGATGCTCTTGTCGAGGCTGGCTACTGCTACGCAGAGGGTGTTGGCTGTAAAAAGGACATGAAGAAAGCTGCGAGATTCTACCGAGCAGCAGAGGCCAAGGGAGTCAGCATGGTCGGCAATAGCTGGATCTACAAAGACAAATACATGGAAGACAGCGCCCCTGCCGATGCGCGATCCGTCCGATCAGGTCGTTCCACTAAGAAAGACACCTCGGAGAAGAAGCCTCGTGACAAGAGCCGTACTCGCACCATCTTCAGCCGCAAGAAGAGCGCAACCATCACTTCGAACTCTTGATCACTATTGCCTTCATATGTGCCCACGACTTGTCTTTATGCGTTTGGCGCCGGCGTTTTGCGGCTAGGCTGTCCGGTCTTGCATATACTCTGGAAGGATACAGCTCCTCCTTGAAGGCACCCTACTGGCCACTACACTTATTTTTCGCGCTTGTCTTGTTTTTTTTTTGCGTTACATTATGTTGCATTCTGCTGTTTACTTTACGATATCCTGCCTGGCGCATGGCTTTGACACCATCCCCTTTCTTTGTCCCAACTTACGGACCCATAACACACATACATACATATACACCCAGGCGCTGTTCGACAGACCACATATCATCGCATGGATCCTCTGGTTCCAAACTCCATCTCCTTTGTCACATATCCTTTCTCCCTCTGTTTCAATAGGCATTTCCATTACAGTCGCGGGCTTAGCACTGCACTAAATGAGACGCCGGATGCCCCCCTTTTTTTTCTTGCTTTTTCTTACATAATGGTAATTCCAGTCCTGGTGTACTGGCTGGGAGCGGAGCGGAGCGTAAGGGGCAAAACACCAAGGAGAGCTTGGTGGGCTTTGGACTATTTGTATATTCGTTTTTGGGACTTTTCTCTACCACGAGCGGAAGTGCTCTATAGGATACAAAAATCTGTGTATGCAGTCAGAGGCCAGAAATTTCTACAGCTCGGAAAATGGAATAAGAAAGAAAGTTTTTAAAAGACGCTAGTACCTTTTTTTCACGTTGTTTATGTGATGTGCATCTGCCGTGATTATTTTGTCTCTTTGCATTTACTCCCATGGAAGCGCGCAGGAAGAATACTGTTATCATTCTAGTTGTGACGATTACTATACACGTACTCTATTCGAGCACCCTTCCAAAGCTTAATCAATGCATCTGCTAGTTTGACGAGTCAGTCTTATCTATATTCCTCTTCCGCTGAAAAAATAATATAGTACTATTAAAGACTACCTAATTAAAAGGCTTCTATAAATCTACGTCTTTTTAAAACCCCTTGATTAAGTATTACCTATACTTCATAGCCGCTAAACGTTGGAAGTAGAAAGCTCTACGCCCCCCTTGTTGAGCGGCGCTCTAGTTCAAATACTGTTGCTGTGAATGTAGATATTTAATTACTCTAGCAGCTGCTATGCATGTTAAAACGAGAAATTGTTGGTGATAGCGAAGTAAGAAGACTAGGGATCTATATGGATAACCTACATTAAGTGTCTTAAACCCGCTGGGCTTGTTGGCTTAAATACTATACCGCCCAAGGACTCGTCTCTTACACCAGCTCTGTCAGCAGAGGTGGATAGGGATCTGGTTAGTTTTATGTAGTGTAGAGCAGTTTAGAAGGAACGATCTAGTAAGAGACCAAGGGTTAATATAAAGATTCCTATACTTCATAGCATTTAACTCATCTTTTCCATTCTCAATCACAGTAGTACATCTTTTTGCTCCTATGGTGGAGTGGTGAGGTAGTACTCTATATAACGTAGCGGTTGCGCAACACTGCAAAACTCCCTCTTATACTCTCTCTGTCTCTAGTGTAATTTATATATAACAGGCTCATTCATAACCTAAGAGTCTACAGGTCCGCCACCAGTCAGTCCCTTCCCAGAATACTCTTCACAACCCTCACCAACTTCTCCTCTGCATCATCAATCATGGCCATGCTCCTCCACGCGACAAACAAGTCCGGCCTCACAAGCACGCATCCATCATCATCCACCTCTCTCCGCCTCGCCCAATCAAAATACACATCCTCATAGTCCTGAAACCACCCAATACTATACACCGCGATCTCGATCCCCAGCGCATCTCCAGCAGCCTTGGCCGCTGCCTTCCACTTCTCCCCGCCAACACCCGTGAAGAGCGAAAACCGCCCCTTGCCCGCTAAATCGATGGTGGAAAACTGTTTCCCCGGAACGCGGGTATTGAGCCAGGCATGCGGTACCCTACTCCCCGGAAACGTAGTAATCTCACGATACAAGACCGGGTCACTCGGTAGGTGCGGCCGCGGGCCTTCGTCGTGCAAATACACAGCCTCGGAAACATAACGCTGATTCATTTCGACGCCAACGGCGTGGAATTCCCTGGCCGTGCCCTGGATGGCCTCGCGTAGTGCTGCTCTGCGTTTTGCACCGGCTGGGGTTGCGGCTCGGAGTTCGGCAAAGGCGGCGATGCGTTCTGGTGTTGTTGTGCAGAGGAGGCCGAGCGCGTCCCAGATGGAAGTATGGTCGCGGAACCCTTGGTTTGCGCGGGCGACGATTGTTGCGCCGACGGGTTGGCGCTCGGGGGAGTAGGTGGAGAGGAGGGAGGGCGAGGCTAGGCCTTTGGAGACGGCGGCAATTTTCCAGGATAGGTTATAGGCGTCTTGGATGCAGGTGTTTGAGCCCAGGCCGTTGAAGGGGGGGTGGCGGTGGACAGCGTCGCCGAGGCAGAAGATGTTGTCGTGGGAGTAGTATTCTGCTACTGTTTCATTGATGTACCACTTCGATATGTCGGTGATTTTAGCTGGGATGTTTGGGTCGCCGATGAGCTCCTGAACGCGAGCGAGGTACTCTTCTTGTGTGGGCTCCTCGGACAGGTCTTGACCTGGTTCGGGGAGGAGGATGAACATCCATCTGGTACAAGATCATCAGCAATCAACCCATAAAACTTGTCAGGCTGGCATTCAGGATACGACTCACTCCGTCCAAGGTTTGACCATTCTTACAATAGCCATCTGGTATGATTATCAGTAAGGTTGCCCAAGGCTCACTACCCAAAGCTCATAGTCGCCGCCAACATACCTTACCAAACGCCGGATAGTCCGTCTCAGGATCCATAACCCAATGTAGATTCCCCTTCCGGCTCTCCATTAAATGGCTCAGATCTGCTTCGACCAGCACATTGATTGCAATTCCCTGATTGGGCTTCTTGATCATGGGAATACCGAGTTGGCGGATGATAACACTGCGCCCGCCATCGCAACCGAAAAGGTACTTTGTACGAATCTTGCGACTTTCTCCAGAATTGGAATCCTTAATCTCGCAAGTATATTTGCCGTCCTGTTGAACAAAGGATACGAGAGTGGTGTTGAAGTAGCAGGGGAAGCCGTGATCCTTGGCGTATTTGACCAGGATAGGTTCGAGTACTGTCTGTGGGACATCCAGAGGATCGCAAGGACTGGCAGCATCGTAATCGCCCTAGAAGTTCCGCTCATTATGGACATGGACATTGCGGTCGAGGACAAAAAAACATACCTTTCGTTGTGGATCGTGGCCCCAGGAGTGAATACGGGCATATTCTTCCCCCGCCATGGAACGACACCATCTCGTATGCTCCATACACCCATGCGTCGATCCGACTTTTGTTACTTCATCTTCTAGTCCAATGTCTCGAAGGCATTCTTGGTCCCGATTAGTCACAGGAATAGGGACAGGATGGGGGACTTGCCCAACGCGGCCATGTTAGTAATGTGTGCGCGCGGGGTTTCAGACGTCCCGGGGGCGGCTGCAATCATGATGCCAGAGAGTCCTGAAACCGATCAGTTGGGCATCTACTCCTTGTGCATGTTGTTGCAATGAGTTACCATGATAGCCCAGGAAGCACGCCAACGCACTCCCTGCTGGACCTGCACCAACAATCAAATAATCGGTTTCTTCCATTGTGTCGTATTACGCTCGTAGTTTCTGTAACAATTCAAGTCGCTGTTGCTGAAAGCTTACGAGTTTGTTCATGTGAATATGCCCGAGGCTAGGCGGCTCATCGGGGCGATTGACATGACGTTGAGAGGTGACTAGGCGGTCCACAATTGTTACCGGCCGGTACAAATTACTGACTCCTACCTATCTGTGCGAATTTACACTAATATATAATAATTAAAGGTCGTCACTAAATCACACGCAGGAACGAACTCGCGGACACGTAAATTCGCTAGTAGAGGCACAGATACGCCTATATTATTTCACAGAACCAATCAATTAAACAAGTAGTTAAGTGGGTTGAATGACGGCGGTTATTTTGGAGAATGCACCGTAGCTAGCGCGACTTGCTTAACCTGTCAACGCAATAATCCAACAACTACATTGATATGCAACCTGTACGCGGTACATTGTAATTGTATTTTTTTCCAAAACAGAAAAGCTGAAATTGCAGCTTCCAAGATTGTGAAAAAAAATGATCACAATAGATGTCGACATAACACCACGCCAACAACTAACATTCATGTCTTTAGTCAAACGTGTAGCCCTCACATGTGGTGATTGAGTTAGCTAAAGCCCGTACTATTATGTTGTAATATGCACGGTATACTGTAGTAAACTAGTAGATGTTGTAATCATACCGCTCGAGTTTTCAACGGAGGTGAACAGAGTACTACCTCACTACACACTCTGCTTAGGAGCAATAAGGATGTACAGTAGAAATAAAACAGGCGAAAAGATTACATAAATGCTTTTAAATGTAGCGTTCTTGAGAACCAACTCTTGGCCTCTAACTAGGCCCTTTTTTCTACAACAACTCTGCGTAAAACTTATCAAGTCTCCATCCACACCCCTAGTCTGTTGATTAATCCAGGACGCAGACAGTATGGTACCTTCATACTGGATACCCGCGACGCACTTGTTTGTACTACTTGCAATTTCCTGCCAATCAACAATCGACATGCCAGGCTGCGGCGACTGTCGACCTTGCATCAGCAATGGTATTTCCCGAGGACAAAGCAGAATCACAGAGAGTTAGTGTTATGATGACTCCTCCCCCAACAAATGTGCTCTGCAACCACATGTGAACAAATGGCAACACCAGGAGCGAATTTCTGCAACGCAAGACCAGATATTTTGAAAGACAGCGAATTGATATCATTATCATCTACAGGATGGCAAGTCATCACATACCCTTATGGGACAAAGTGTACAAGATATCTAGAACCCCCATGATGCCATCTCTAAGCAATCCAGAACCAAATCTTCTGTGCGAAATTCTTGGGCACAGGCGCACCCGAGATGTCGTCCTTGCAAAGCTCGTCCATTTCCCTCTTGCCCGTCATAACATCGATGTTCTGCACCTTGATTGCAAACGCTGTCCTGAAGTAGATTTTGTGTCCAAAGTACAAGACGAGGAAGATGGGTAGCGTAATGTACGCGGCCAGGAAGTCCGCGACCTTCCATCGGGATGGGACAAAGACTTGAAAGCCGTTTGTGATTGTGAGCAGCGAGATGATGAAGAGAATAAAGTAGGTGAAGTATGGCTGGAGCGGTGTACGGTAGGGCAGGGCGGACAGCATGTTGTTGTAGACCATTGCTTTGCGGAAGCGGAGATATGTAATCATGACGACGATCCAGGCGATGAATCCCGAGATGGTGGAGATGTTGGAGAACCAGAGGAAGACCTGTGCACCAGTATTTGAGACATTGAGATAGGCGAGGAAACCAATGGCCCACGTTGCGAGGACTGCAGCCCATGGCACACCCTTTTTGCTCGTCTTGCCAAAGAACTTGGGAGCGTCGCCATTCAATGCCATGCCGTAGAGGACACGCGATCCAGAGTACAAGAAAGCGTTTCCAGCAGACCAGGCAGATGTCAAGACAGCAGCATTGACGACATGGTTCAGCCCTCCAATACCAGCGTTCTGAATACCGATGACAAATGGCGATGCTGATGCGTTTGAGCTTCCGCTAAGGAGACGTACGTCATCTGACCGGACAATAACGCCAATAATGAATGATCCAAAGCCGTAGAAAATGGCGAGACGGTAGATAAAACGACCAGCAGCCTTTGGAATGTTACGGCGTGGCGCAATAGTCTCCCCAGCCGCGAGCGCAATGAGTTCCGGCGAGGTGATGAAGGCGAAACCGGCGCGAACAAAAGCAGTCCAGTAAGCCAAGAATCGCCCCGAGTTCCCTCCCACAATGTAAGGTTTAAACGCCCCCGGATCATTCCAGTACCGGAATCCCAGTCGTCCCTGACCGTTGGGGGAACCACCGAGCATGATGACGAAGCCGAGAATGATGAGGCCCATGATTGTGATGAACTTGATGGAAGCGAACCAAAACTCGGCTTCGCCAAAGACTTCTACCGCCACAATGTTCAAGAATAGCACGACGATGAGGAAAATGGTGATCCAAACGGCACTGTGGACGGGCGTCTCCCAGTAGTCCAGGAGGATGGCTCCAGCGGTCGCTTCAGCTGCTACTAGGATTGCGTATGCGTACCAGTAGTTCCATCCTGCGGCGAACTAGATGTGTGTCAATAATTGTAAGATAATAAAATCAATGTGAACAGTTGCACGTACTGCCAGACTAGGGTCCACAAATCGCTTGACGAAGTAGGGGATTGTGATGCCCTTCATCGGTAGATAGGTAACAATCTCAGCGAGATTATTCATGATATTCCACACGACGATCATCATGGACAAGTACGCCATGAACAGCGGCGCAGGACCAACCAAAGCAAGAATGGAGCCAGATCCAATGAACAAACCAGTTCCAATCGCGCCTCCAAGAGCCCTTTACGACTGTTAGTTAGTAACCGTGCTCTCTTGTGAGCTTTTGAAGTGGGCGTAAGTTAACGTACAGAAACTGAATGTGTCGACTCTTCAGTCCGCGATGTGTGTCGCCTCCTCGTCCCGTCTCAGCACCGATAGTAGCAGCGCCATGGACGAACGGTTCTTCAAAGTCGCCGTGCCTCTCCTCATACGCATACGGCGCATCATGGACACCTTTCTCAGGGTCTCCTCCACCAACAATGTGGTGGTTCGGCATGGTGTCGAAGTTTGGCAGGATACCTGTGGTAAGGTATGGTAACTGACTACAGCTGGAATGCGAAAGCTTGGAGAATTCCCACGCCCTGTCCAGCCGCCCAGCAGCCTGGGGCAAGACTTGTGATAAATAGTTCCACGACAGTTAGTAGCCTTGGTGGAAGGATGGTCCGTGGCAAATTTTCTATCACTCTGATGGGAGGCGCGCGACTAGTAGGACACCGCGTTCGGGGCCGTTCCAAGCTGGGCAGTTAAAGGTGGGAGTTAAGTTAGGCCCGCGGTCGCAATAGTGATCAGCTGCGTGGCACGCGCATGCGCATCTTTCTTCTCCATATGTAATGTGCTACGGACGACCAGGTCTGGGGAGCCAATCATCACCAAGACCGCGAACCATTGCTTGCAAAGAAAGGCGGGGGAACAACTCGCTTCCGTGAATCGCTGATGGTTGCATTCATTTTGCCCAGACGCACTTGCGCAATTCATCGGCTCTGTCTTGCGCGCAGATACGCACAGCTCACGCACTGGTATGTGCATGGAGAAAGGCCGAAGTAAACCGACAAGCGTGGAGTGCATTTTGTCTTTGAAGGCTTGATGGACGAGCCTGGAGCCGCTAGTCAAGTCTTCTAGATGCCCTGAAGGTTTGTTAGGAACGCCCATGCACCCGCCCATGATTTGCAAACTGGGCCCTGACAGACACATGGATTTGCCGTAAAAACTTGGGCACTTGAGACGTTTGGGTTACCGGCGACCGCTACCTTGGTAATCTGGGGTCGTGGGGAAAATGCTAAGTACTTACCACAGAAGAAGGTCCGATCATCTGTGGAAGTGGCCAGTCCCTTTCCTTGTCTGATGCATGCTGTACATACTGCTTAGAAATACAAACTGCTTTCTCACCACGGATGAGAGGAAACAACTTCCTGTCTCGTTCGACCCAATGGTTTCTCTTCCATGCGACCAGGTTATCAATCTTCTTATCTTGCTTATGGGCCGAATCGACACCAACATGTAATTTCCTCTATCTTGAATTCCCACACCAGCGCGTATAGAACCCTGCATAATGGCATGGCTGTTTACATTAGGTCGTTCCACTGTGGGTCCCACAGACGGAACCTCCGATCCTTAGCTCGGATAGGGCGTGCTTCACGAGCACCCTAAGGCACAAAGATACCTCCTAGCCAAGAACACAATTGTGGCTGTGGACATTTATTTCGATGTTCGTGCAAGTTTCCAGCAGGCCGACGCAAGCCGAGGATTTCACTACGTACTCACTTCATGGACTAGCAGTGGTTGTAGGGAGTCAAAGCTTGTCCCAGGTAACTATGGTACTCTACAACATAGCAATAACTTTGTACGGTGTAGCTCATGCACTACGTTTAGAAGGATCAGACACGGCGCTTATTGTGACAGCTGCTTCCGCGGTGCATCGTCATCGTCATCACTACCACCAGCGTCTCAAATCATTCCCATTAGCACAACAAACCCCACCAAAACATATTATACCTATTACCACAAGAACAAACCAGAATCCCACCAAGAGTTCCCATTAGACTGTCTTCTCGCACCATACTTTCTCTCCAAAAACCATCCAAAGAACTCCACAGCACGCAAAAGTAATACCATCTCCACAGCTGAGAAACACGGCACGAAGTTCGAAGCCATGCTCAAATACTCCAACACAAAACACTGCCATCTTCCATGACCCCCGTTTCCCAAAAAACCTCGATCCCGATGATACAGCTGGACGAGGTGAGGTAACAGCGTTGCAATACCATGCGTATATCCCTTGTGTTTGATTGGATTAGATAGGACAACGAAACGCTATGTTAAGGTAACGGGTGCATCTGAGTCTCTTATCTCGACTTTTTTTCTGATTCACCTATGTGTCTGTTTATATTCTACCCTTTCATAATGAATCCTTATTGCAAGGTAGAAAAGAGAGGATTCTTATCTGGCTCCACCCCGCCTCCCTCTGCATCGCATTCCCACCCTTCTTCTTAGCAAAACCCTCCCCCTCCCCCTCCCCCTCCTACTTCAACACACCAGACACACCAACACCCGCCCGTGCTCCCTCCCTCCCGTACCGCACCGGACTCCCGCGCCACCCCCAAACGGCGCCAATCTCGCACACTGCATGCGTGGCTGAAGCCTCAATCCGAGCAGCTTTCCTATACCCGCAGGTCCTGCCTTTCGTTCGCAAGCTACCGGTACGCGTATCCATCCACAGCAGCGAACATGGAAATCTCTTGTCCCAAAGAACCTCGTGCGTGGGATGCACACAAAAAAATTCCCCCACCACGACTTCTTGCACAACAGAAAAAGGGGGGGCCTTGGGAACAAAAAAAATTGTCTGCGCCGGGGGGTACGCAGTCGAAGTTGGACTAATGAGGCAGGAGTATGGAGGACAGCGAATGCGTAACTCCCAGCTTCGCACATGATCAAGCTTCAAACTAGCGATGAGCAAGCTTCCCTCGTACCTAACCATGCTTCGCTAGATCATCAACGCCATTTGGGCGTGTGATACAGATGCCATGCCTGCGGGTCTCCTGCGCAACTACCTCGACAAACGGATCTTGGTTTGGCAAAGTCGCTGGGATGGCGCTGGTGGCTGCTACTATCTTCCGGCTCCGTGTCCTTGGAAAAGAGATGTTTCGGAATAGGTATGCGACGTGGGCGTTGCGCAAGCGTGATGTGATTCGGCGGTGCGTTGATGGGGAGATGGGGGTTCGTGGCGCCAGTTGTGAATCCACTGAAGGAAGGGTAGAGGATTCTGTTGGATGGTGTGGCTCTGGAGGCGCAAGCATTCGTGGTGTTGTTGTATGCGGCGTGGAGGGATGGGTGAAAGAGATGAGTCCCCGTCAGGGGATCCTTGGCGAACAGGATGCATGTGACGAGGAGGGTTGGCTTTCGGTTGGAAGTAGACTTCATCGTGAAGACTAGTGTACTGACAGGGCCGTGGCAGAATGGTTTGTTGCGTCTGGTCGAGCGGCTCCTGAGCTCGACCCCGTGCTCTCAGTATCCCTCTCTTCGACCGAAACATCCCTGGATGATGTCTGTGGCTTCGCATTCGACTCCCTAGGCAGCACCTCATCCATATTGAGCTGACTATTTGTACCACCTTGCGATGGCCTCTTATGGTGTCCAAAATACGTATCCCGATCTTCTTCCTTTTCTTCCCAGAAGCTCTCCCAACCCGCAAAGATTGGCAGGGCAAGCAGCAGTACTGGCAAAAACTGCCCAAAGTCCCATGCACGCTCATCACCTTGAATGTTGACGTTTGGCGTACCGAGCGCTTGAGTGTGTCTGAGGCCATCGCCTGCCATCCAGATTCCGTAGATTGAATATGCGGGTGCGACGATCCAGGTCCGTAGGGCGGCGCCAAAGCGGAACCACCATCTTTTGTGCCTGTGATCAGGATCTGAGATGCTGTCTGGATGCTTGGGCTTGTTCGGGTCTTCGAGCCAGTACATGGCTAGGATAATGGTCGCATGTCCTCCGATGGCGCAGACAAGCAGGGCAGCCCATTTGCCACCGAATGCAGCAGTGAACGGTGGTCTCTCGCTCTTGAAGAAGCAAGCTAGCGATTGCGAAATATCGACCTCTACTAGGTCATGCGAGTATGCTACAAATGAAGTATATCCTAGAAGTCCGAGGTTTCCCAGCATGAAGAAGATGCGTGGGAGGTTGATCCATCGATTTTTTACAAAGTAATTGCGCAGTGCGATGACGGTCAGGAGATGTGTGACCGTAGTCAAGAAAGCCAACTCCGTAACAATACGAAAGTGGTAAACGGATATTCGACAGTGTTTGAGCATGGCAGTGAATTGAATCGCGAGGCCTGTGAGCAACTGCGTGTCGCTAAAGGCGAGGAGATTCTTACTCAGGACGCGAGACCAAAAAGCTGGGGACCGCCAGTACCTGGGACCGGTGTACTCGTCTTTGTAAATCTCGCGGTTTTTGGTCAAGTGTCGCCTGAGCAAGTTGCAGATGTGCTCGTAGCGATCGAGAAAGATTACGGTGAAGGCGATCATGAAGGCCAGGCATGTTGCGCATAGGAAGGCTATGATGACCTGTCGACTTGTTAGCAAGGTCTTCAGTAAGTATAGATGTCGATGCGTACGCCGATACCAGCAATATCAGGATCGGCATACACCAGCTGGTTTGTGACCGTGCAATTAGGTGTGCTCTTAGCAGTGCTCTCAGCACAATCAAGTACCTTCCAACCCATGTTGCGCACTCTTTGCCCTCGGCGAAAATTCTCGGCGGTCAGTTTTTGATAAGCTTACATACAGTGTCTACAATGTATGTGCTAGTACAAGTAAAGCGGGTAGTCAGCGAAGTGGCTGCGGGATAGCTGATTCCTGTGTGGAGGTGTGTGATAAGAGATGGAAGATACGAAACATATCATCTTTAACGTGAAACGAATGGCAAATTTGGCAAAGATGTCATCCTCTGATGAACCGCAGCTGAAGACAGTCTCAGCTGCAGAGCGGCTGCCAGTCTTACAAGCCTCCAAAGCTACGTCATGCTCTAAGCCTCCGAAACAGATGGCAGGCTGCTGCAGAGTTTCCCAAGAACCTCAAGAAGGTGGGGCACAGATCAATCACCATGGGGGCTTGGGTGCCTATCACTATGGCAAATGTGCTTGGGCAGATGGCGCAGTAAGCAAAAGATGTGCGAAGCTGTTGGGTCGGGTGCAGCCATGATTGGGGGCCAAAGCTTTCATTCGTTGATCTAGGGGCTGCTGTTCTGCACCTGCCCTTGTGTCGCCTGTCTCTCTCTCGGCTATGCTTCGCTCATCGTAGAACGCCAACAAGACGTCCGTTGTGAATGGTTGTACAACCTTTCATCGTTACAATTATTCGCCAACTGCTATGCAAAAAAAAAGAAAGGAAAAGCTTGGAAATGAATAGGAACATACAGCCCTGGACCCATTTCTGAGCCCAGCACGCATTGCCCCATACGATTACGAGTATTAATATGATGTATCCAGGAAAGGTTCGTAAGTCCTGGTGTAAATGACGAAAAATGGTGCCGCCGTTAAAATCTATCGTCAAAAGCGGATGCGCATCTGAACGACTATGCAAGGTTGTATCAAATGCGCTGCTGCGTCCATGTGGAAATAGTGGTGTTGATGGGAGGTGATGTCGTAAATCAGCGATTGCCTGCTTAGTCTACGCGCCCTTTTTCAGTGTGATGGACAAGACCATGTCCATTTGCAGTGCCATTCGCCTTTGACATCTTTTCCTGTGCTTGCTTGGGAATCGTCAAGCAGTTGATGCCGAGATAGTTGCAAATGCTTGTAATGACAAGATGCGCCCATTTCCCGTAGACGACAGCGGCAAATACAAGGTAGGCACGAAGATACCATAATTCAAATCCGGCAGAGATGGGTCCAAAGGTGGTCCCAGGGATGGTGAAGTAGGGATGATTGACAAGCAGGGCGCCTCCAATCATGGGGGCGAGCATGATAGTCCAGTACGGAAAGGGCTGGTGGGTGAGATGTGCCAGAATAATCTTGGTCGTCATACGGCCAAAGACTAGAGACATGGTGAGACAGTATAGGACAAGATGGTTATCCTCAAGCAGGTGCGAGTACGGCGATCCAAGCCATGTCATAGTACAGACAGTGAAGATGACCATTGGTGTCCACTCCTTGAGTAGGGGTAAGAAGGGCTCATTTCTGGAGCGACGTGCTCGCGCAACGTTGACGATGCAGGCGGGGAGATGCGCAACGAAGAAGGCGAAGAGGATAATAGGAATCCAAAGCTCCTTGAGGGTGATATCGCCGATTTCCGCCTTGTACGACGGGAAGTAGTTGGCCAGGGGTTCTGACCAGATCTCTGGACCGAACCATCCAGACATGCAGATGAACAGACACGCCAAGATCAAGCCCTCTGCGCAGTGTTAGTTGCGGGTATTTGGCTGTGAGTTCTGGAAAGACGAACCAGTCGGGCCATTGAAATAGCCGAGATAGAGCGTATGAGTGTGGTAGGTCTCCCACGTCGAGAAGAACATTGGCAGTACTGGCACAAGGGCAGTAAATGCGCCAATCTTGGTGGAGCCGTATCCAACAGCGGCCGTCTCCAGGAGACTGGCCAAGGTACAGTTCAAGGAGTCGATTCCATGACTGTGCAGGGATTAGTTTGGGGGTGTTGGCGCATTGGGCTACATCACGTACTCGAATAGCTCTCCAAGCGGACTCGATGTTCCTGTGCGGCGGGCTTGCTTTCCGTCGACATTGTCCATTGTGGAGTACCTGTAGTCGGGCGGTCAGCGCATTGCATCGAGCGAGTCGCGACAAAGTGCTGCTTACATCCACATGCCAAAAGCGAAGCTGTAGTATACCCATGATGATGCCTGTATTGGTGTGAGCGCGTTGTTGTGTGCATGCGTGTGCCTCCCCTGGCTGGCTGGCTGGCTGGCTGCCCGCGACTTACCGGTCCGACCAGATCCGGTATGTAGACCTCGAGCAGAATAACATTGCCCAAAATGAAGAAGAAGCCTAGCAATGTGACGAGATTGGGCGCAAGCCACAGCGGCAGTAGCTCGACGAAGCCATTCCACTAGAACCGTCAGCCTGGCTGTTGTCCGTGGACGCGCAGAAGTCGGCCTCGTACGTAGTGCTTGAGGATGTAGCGGGAGATGAAGGATTTGTCGACGCTCGAGTATTTGTACGTCCGCAGGTGCTGCAGGGCCTCTTCAGAGACACACTCGTGCTGCGCCGTTTCTGCGCACGCAATACTTTGTTAGTGAAGGCGCCCCCTCTCTGCGGGAAAGAAATTGGCGGCGCAAGGGCAGACTCGTACCTTTGCTCGGCGGCATTGTGGGCGAGGTGACGGGCGGTGGTAGCGACATGGATTTGGGTGGGGGCAGAAGGTTTATATACAGCAGCTCGTGGCCATGTACGTGCCAGTTGGGTGTGCAGGGCGGGGACTGGTGCTGCAGGAGCCGTCGTCTGAAAGTGGATGGGCAGAGGTGGAAACACGCCTGCTGGCTCGCGGAGAGCAAGCCTCAAAAAGCCGCGGCTCCAACGGCTCGGTCGCGCAACACTACACTGGGGTTAGAGATTGCACGTCATGGCTTGGCTCCAATCGCTCTTGCACGTGAAGTCCTCTCCGAGCTGCACCCATCACTCTTATGCCCACCAAGCCTTGCGTATGCTCGTGTGCTCAGCCCCATTCCTTCTTGTTGGCTGATGACAACGCCGCCCGTTCGATGGCCTGGTTCCGTGGCCTGGTACAAATAACAGCGACAGCGCTACCTGACAAGCCCGCCCGCGCGCCTTTGCCCTGTCAGTGGAGAGAATCAGTACCAATCACTGGTCAGACTAAACTGATGGTCACCCCTTAGTCTCTTCTCTCAGCTATTGTCTAACCCTCATAATCTGCGCAGCATCTGTTAATCCATGGAAGCGTTGTATGATCTACATATATTTACATTTCAATTCTAGTAATTCAGACTTAGCTCTACTTCAAGTTAAACACGCTTACTCTTAAGACGTAATCTCAGTCTACTTAAGCCCTATATAATATCATGCACCCTTAGTTGATATATTCTGCAAGTCTACTAATCAAACTATATATATTACCTTGAATATATCATTTCCAAAAGCCATCATCCCCAAACCGCCATCCACCACCCCCCGCCAACCATGCAAACTACCCTGGCCCTTCCCCAACACATTCATCTACATTCCTCCACCCCTAACCAGACAAGACGAACCCAGAAGACTAACAAACAACACAATCACTATTGAGGGGTAATATACCCAGTCTCGCTGCAATCATCTCATCTCATCCCACCCATCTCAACCACAACGCCCAAATCCTTACATTTTGGTAGGGTCGTTTTATGATATGCATTGTATCCTAAGACATTCCCATAATTGCAATTCACTTCAATTCACTGCACTTCAATTCATTTCAATTCTGTGTGAAATCTCATCTTGGATATTAATCTCAATGCACCGCCATCTCATCTCATCTCATCCCACACTACATCATACCATCCCACCCTCCATCCACAACCTCCCCAACACAAACATCCAGCCAGCCAGCCAGCCAACCAAGGGGCGGGCGGCGGGCGGAAAAGAATTCCCCTAAAGGAAAAAAAAAAGAGAGATTCCTTCCAAAACACAAAACAAAAAACCTCGCCCAAGAAATCTCATAAACAAGAAAGAAAGAAAAACACTCCAAGAACCAGAACCAGAAAAGTCAAAGAAAGACGCCCACGGATCGAGAGAGGAAGAAGAAAAACAAAAAATGTGTGTATGCGTTCAACGTCGTAAACAATGCATATTCCTCGTGTCCACATATACATGCACATCTATCATACGTGTATGTGATGTGTGAGATGTATGTGTGTGTGTGTAATATACTTATACAACCAAGTCTTCAAAATCAATATGTCGTCTCTGTCTGCCCACCGGGCCATCAACAACGCCCTGATAACCATCAAGCGCGGAATCGTGCGTCCAATCACGACCATCATCATCATCATCATCATCATCATCATCATCATCAACAACATCAACATTATAATCATCGTCGTCGTCGTCGTCGTCATCATCATGCCAGCTCGCACGCTCAAAAGTCCTCGCCTTCCTACTCCTCCTCCTCCTCCTCCTCCTGCTGCTGCTCTTCTCCGCCCACCCCGTACGCTCCAACTCCACAATCCCGCCAAACCGCCGTTCGGAATTCGCCACAAACAGACTGCGGCCATCAGGCGTAAAACTCAGGCCACCAATCGGTCCAAAAAAGTCAATCGTTTGTTTCGACTCCCAAGTCTGCGCATTGAAAATATCAACGTAATCGTCTGCCTCGGCGCAAACAAGGACTCGTGGGCCTGAGCCTATTGGCGAGAACCGGAGCGAGCGCGGAATAGACAATTCACTCGTCATAACGCTCAGTGGGCGCGCCCAGTTCCTCGCGTCCCAGACGGTGATCTTGTGGTCCTGGGCTGCCGTCGCAACGTGCACGCCATCGTCGGCCCATGCACACGCAAACGCGGCGTCGTGGTGCGATCTCAGCACCTCAAACGGACGTCCAGTTTCCGCGTTCGTGATTAGTGTTTCCGCAAAGTCACCCACCACCACTCGTAGTCGGCCGTCTGGGCTCGTGGCGGCGCAGTTGGGGGATTCGGGGTAGGTGAACGTGTGCGTAAAGGTATTTGTCGTGCAATCCAGAACCTGGAGCCGACTGTTGTTGGAGCAGAAGACTGCCTGTGGGGAGGAGGTGAAGCGCGAGGGGAAGAGGTGGAGATGGTTTACTATTCTGGATTTGTCGACACTGCTAAAGTGAGAGGTGCGGCCCACGGTGGGAGCAGAGCCGTAGGCGGAAGATAAGTTGGTGATGCTGTATTCTCCGTCGAAGGCGCCCGTGATAAGGGTCGAGTCTTGGGCGGTGATGGTGGTGATGAGGCTTTCGGGGCCGATGCGTTTGTGCAGGTCGATGAGGACTCTGGGAGAGGAGTCGTCGGCATCTGCGTGGAAGACTTTTCTGCCGATGACGTAGAAGATGTCATTGCGGGAGGTGGATGCTATTACATTGCGTAGCTGGTAGTGGGGGAAGAAGGGGCGGTGGGAGAAGTTGATGCGCCTGAACTGGAAAAAGCTGTCTTTGTTGGGTGTGGGAGAGATAGTCTTGTGAAAGTGTCAGTTTGAATGGTCAGTGAGCAGCAAGGGTTGGCAGCAGCCATCTTACCCTCCGAATGCCCCTCTCCAGCATAGTCAGCCTCTCCATCTCATACTCGACACGCTTAGCCCGCATAGCAGAGCGGGTCGTGTTTCGTGACGTCCAGTCAATGCCTTGGCAATCGAGAGTGTCGCCCTGCAGGTCGTGCTTTGTGATTGAGGTTGGGAGGTCTTGGAGGTCTAGGCCGGGTACTGTCGGTCGCTGGGGAGCAACTCGGTGGAAGAAGGAGGTAATTGGCATGAAGGCGACGTTGTCTACGACACAGGTGGTAAAGTCATAGGGTATTGGTGGTGGTGGTTCCAGTGACGAGTCGGCGGTCAGGAGTTGGGAGGTGAAAGGCGGGTGGAGGGGGAGGTGGACATTGGAGACATGATAGGGGATTGGGGGCTCGATCATGTCGAGGGCGGGGTCTGGGAAGGTGGGTAGTGGTGTCAGATGGGGCCAGAAGGGGATTTGGTGTGCCATGATTGCGTGCATGGGCGCCGTGACTGCATGCTCCTCTTGGGTCATGTGGATGCCTGCTATCGAGTCCTCCATGAAGTGCTGCATGTCGACGAGAGAAATGCCCCCGCTGTGGTCCTCGTCGTCGTCCATGACGTGTACATGGTCTTGCTCGTAGCTCGTGGGCGGCCGGCTGTCTGAGAGGGTGGCCAGTGTCACGGCAGCGGCGATGGCGTTGGGGGAGCTGGACAGGAGCGAGTGCGAGTGCGTGTGTGTGTGCGTGTGTGTGGAATCGTAGTAGTGCTCGTCCTGTGCCGGCGGACTGGGGCTGGCCATGGACACGGCCGTTGCGCCTGATCGCCCGTCCGTCGGGCGCCCAAAACAGGCGGGGGGATGGTAGGAGGGGGATGGCGAGTGAGTGTGCAGGCGGGCAGGGGCACTGGCGATGCGAGGCCGAAGATCAATACACGGCGGGCGCTGGCTCTGGCTCTGGCTCTGCGCTCTGCGCTCTGGCGGTTGTTTGCTGGCTACGAGGCGAGGCGTTGCGGCGTCATGTATAGGCGTCGCGGGCGTGGGGGAGGCGACGCATGCGCTCCGCAGCGAGACAAGCCGAATCTGCAGGCGCTATGTAGGCAATGGGCGAGCGTGTCTGCTGTTTGGTTGCCTGGGCGAGGTTGCCTCTTCTTCCGTCGGCTAGAGGCCTAGGTGCTCGACATACATAGACGAGGCGCTGCATGCGAGGAAGGGCACGCACCTAGTAGAGTAGAGTACAGTACGTACAGGAGGTAGGGGGCGGGGGGGGGGGGGGGGCGCAAGTAGTGGGCAGTTGGGCAGTGTGGGGTCGCCAGGTCAGCACCCGTGCTGGATGCGATCGACGGGGCCATGCCATGCGCGCTCGGAACAGGCAGGCTATTGAATCACCAAAGAAGTACCTACCGTTGGCAAACCAAGTACTGCACTTACTATACCAGCACCGTTGGACCTAAGAGACTCATTCAATATGTAGATAAATCGCCTCCCCAGCCGAGAAATATATTGCGCGGGGCCACCCACACCACCCACACAACCACCACCTCCACCTCCACCGCCAACCTCTGCAATGGCCAACTCCACGCGCTGTCGCAGGCACGCACGCTCGCCCTCAACGTCAGGGCTAAGCGGCCGGTGCGGCGTGCCCACCCACCGCCCCATCAAAGTTGCACACAACTCACATGGCACTGCCAACACGACAACGTTGAAAAACGAGCCAAGCCATGGCCGACGAGAACGCAGTGCGCTCCCGTGTGACGCCAAAGAGCGCACACGGGCCCGTTCCACGTCCCGCTTCTGCTCTGTCAGGCCCCTTTTGGGACACAGCCAGAGTACAAGCATCGCTTCCTGACGCACGGCGCCCTGCTCTCTGGTTGCACGACTAATATCGTGGAACAAATCACACTGTTGCCCTCACCAGGGTACGCCCCTACACTGTGGCTCCTGTGCCCGTTTTTTTTCTTCTCTCTTGCCTCCAACATCGCCGTCTGTCGAAGCTTGATTCCTCCCCCACCCGCTGGCACTCCACAACAGCAAGCCACACGGTTGCTGTGTCGTCCCGCAGCCTGCCAATCCCGTTGCATGACGCTGGCAGCGACATGGCACAAGGTAATGCGAACGTCAGCTCGCCAGTGGGAACCACTGCACTTGAGCCCGACCTGGTAAGCCCAACTGATTTCTTGCAAGGTACAAGATCTGACAGAGGATTGCTCTAAGAATGTGTGAATTACAACAACTACCAATAGTCTCTCGTGGCCACTGTACAGGCACTACCCAATAACCATCTACATCAAGCTGTACACGAAGATAGTAATGCCCTTCAATATGAGAACCCAGGACCCCTTACCAATGCAGTGCAAAGCAACGTTGTACAAAATGCAACATACTAGCGTGCTGCCCAGACGACATGGCGGCTTTTCTCTTCATACGACGCCACTTGAGAATCAATTATCATAGTACTGCTCATACCCTTGCTGCTGCTGTTGCTGCGGATAGCCTCCAGCCGACGTCGTCTGCTGTGACCACCCGCCGCCTGCAGTCTTTAGTCTCCGCTCTGTTGGCGCCCAAATGTTAGTGACGGAATCATTCTTAGCGAGAGCCTGCGTGTGCCTTACCTGCTTCAAAGTCGTGCCACCTGCGCATCGTAATTTTGCTGCTATCGAATTCGCCCTCGTACTCCAGCCCTGCCTTCTTCGTCTTCTCGCCTGCTGTCTTCCGCGTGTCGCCCCAGCTGAAGTCGTCAAACTTCCAGAAAGCATAGGTTGGTAGCACAAAATTCCAAATGGGCAGTGACAGCAGGTAGACAAACATCCAAGCAACATAAGACCAGCGGTGAGCAGTGATGACGATGAGAACCGCTGGCAGACCGAGAATCAGAGCCAGTAGGACAAGCGGGATGACGGGAGCTGCAGTGTTAAGAACGGCGGCCTTGATGGAGATGGCAACTGAAGGCTGTTAGCAATCATCGCAGCCAGGAGGTGTACGGAGGCTTACTTAGGTAGAAGGTGAAGGCGATGGCGGCTGGAAGGACCAATGTTCCCATCAGCTCGATGAACACAACAAACTGCATGCTGAAGCAGAAGGTGCCACACAGATCTCGCACCAGCACCAGCTCCATCAGGTTGTGGACCGTACTATTAATCCATCGCCTACGCTGTGACAGGAGGACCTTGAACTCGTCCGGTACAGTGGTTTTGCAGACGGCTTGGGGTACAAACACCTGCTTACGCTTGGGGAATGTCTTGAGCATCAGCGTCGACAGGTAACGGTCTTCACCCAATAACAACAGGTTCTTCTTGTGCAACGTGTCGACAACGTTCTCCGAGTAGTGCTCGACCACATCCGGATTAGCCAGAATCGGCACCCAGTAGTTCTGGCCACCCTTGGGAGCTTTGATGCGGTACATGCAGAAGCATCCCGGTAGACAGGTAACACCACCAAACACTGATTCGAAAGATTTGGCAAGGTGGTGAGAGATGAAGTATCTATTGTAGTCAGTGGCGCGATCTTCAAACATCAAATGTGGCACTTACTCAAACACCTGGATCATTGACACCCACGAGTCTCGCTTATTGGCGATCTTCGTCTCACCGCACAAACCCATGATCTCTGGGTCCTTGACCATGGCTGAGATCATGTGTGTCAGACTATCCGGGAAGACCTTCGTATCGGCGTCCACCATGAGTACAATTTCATAGAAGTCGGGAGATATACCAGTAATCTTCCAGATGCCGTTGAACATCTCAAACTCAAGCTCCGTCATACGCTCGTCAAACATGACCTTCTGCAAGAAGGACATCAAGATGATCTGACTGTCACGCTTTCCACGATTACCAGGCTTAGACTTTCTGGCTTCATCGGGCGTACCGCACTTGACCACGACCATCATTGGTACACGTTGTTGTTTGTCGGCAGGAATACGAGAGTCCTCGCCATAGTTGTAGAAACCCGAGTAGATCTTGGCCATGTTGTGACGCTTTGAGCCGCTAGCCACCGCAACATAGGAGAACGCCTGCACCTCGTGTGGTAAGACGGCGTGGTCTTTCATCATTGCAAGGGCGATATCTGGCGTTGACAGATCTTCACCTTTGCCCTTGATGATTCCATCACATATCACCAGTATCAACTTGTGGCTGTTGGGGTAGTCGGTGGTGGCGATCGAGTCTAGAGTGGTGCGCAGACCTTCTGCACCTTCCGAATATGCAGTGACCAAACAGATAGAGTGGGCCAATGGGTAGCCAAAGGGTTGCCACTCTGGAGGGGGTTGCGGAACGACAGAATCATGGATAAAACCGGCAGGTCCAGGACCTTCACTGTCCACCATGGCGGTAGACTGGCGGCTCTTCTCATTGGAGCCGGAAAGGAGTATGCTCGATCTGGACGCTTGGCCAGAGTGCTTTCCGTCGTATGTGGGTAGAGTGCCGTGGCTAGCATTGAGCTGTGTGTACATGCCAGCATTCGAGGAAGCCAGACGAGATCCAGTGCTTTGACTTGTCATCGTTGTCGGAGGAGCGCGGGTCTTGGCTGCTTTGTCGACAGAGTATGGGCTGGTGAAACGTGAAGTTTGTGGTAAGAACGTACTGCCACGTTTGCTCGATCGGTCTGGGCCCATAGAGAGATCATTTAGCCTTGGTGGTGGGCGGTAGATGTCGTCACTCCATTCTTCAATGGCTTGTTTTCGCTCCTTCGAACCCGCTTTGCCTACAGACGTCTTGGAAGCACCGAATTTTCTGCTGATGAACCACTGAAATGCAAGAGCCAGAACAAACTTGGCAATGACGACGGCTAAAATGAAGACCAAAGAGACATATAGGACAACCTTGGAGGCGATGCAGCCAATACTTTCGGTATCGATGGATCCCACCTTGATAATTTCCGTGAAGCAGCGTGCAACCTGTTTCTCATAGCTCGACGAGTAGACACGCGTCACGTCTATTCCACGTACGGCGGGATTCTGGCGGATCTCATCGAAACGATTAGGAATGTTGATTTGGGTCCGGTTGAACCAGTCCAACAAGTCCAGATCGAGCACATCACCACCCCAGACCATGAGGTTGCGAGAGCTGTTCCGAATGTCGTCCCATGTGAAGTACACATCACCGGCATTTCTTAGTGAGTAGAAAGCCTTGCGTGCGTTATCCGAAGTGTGGCACTGGTAACCGTTGTACTCCTCAAAGGTCGCATTAGGCTTGGTAGAGCCGTCCTGATTGTAGAGACGGCAGGGGAAATACCATGCCAGATCGTTGCCACTCGAAGGAATGCCAGCGTTGTCCTTGGCTGTAATAAGCCCCTTGCAAGCACCGTTGACGTTTTGGAACAAGAAACTGGCATCCTGACCACCGTGCTTCTCGGGAAGGTCGAAAAGCACGTTGGCTCCAGAGGGCACGTTTCTAGCGAGAGGATGCGTGGATTGGGCGAGGTCATAGGCTTTGCCGTGTACAATCAAGTGGCCCCGGTCCACCTTATTGGCCTGCATGCGAGCATTGCCACCCGATGGGCAGACGGTCTCGGTGAAACCAAAAGTCAGGTAACCAACAAACGTACAGATGCAGAGAATGATGCTGACAAGGCCGACCTTTTCCCGCCACGCTCGCTGTTGGGCCTTTTGGGGTTTGCCAAAGCATTTCAAGACGGCATTGGGACACCAGAAAGTGATGATGGCGCAGTAGACATTCCAAAGACTCGGCGGGCGCATCTTGTCCTTTTCCTTTTGGCGCTGCTTCTCCATATTGTCCATGGTCTTGCTGCGCGTCAGCTTGCGTTGGACACGAGGTATCTCGTCGTCGAGCGGCGTTTGCTTGTCGTTGTAGCCGCCACCCGATGCATTTCGCAGATGCGGTGGCTTCAAGTCGGTGGCGTCGGAGCTGACGGTCTCGGCCTCCATGTAGTCCTCGAGAATGGGGTCATTGCCCGTGGTCGAAGGCTGGACGGCCATTTTCTGCGCATGCTTGCGATAGTGGTAGTTGGGATGGTTGGCGTCCATGCGCTGGCGCTCGGGTCTGATCAGACTGCGCTTCCTGCCCAGTTCCGGGCTGGATGTGGTGGGCTGGCCTCGCATAATAGGGTCTCGCTCCATGGGCACCGGCGTACCCGGCGAAGGCAGCGGTCTCGAGTACGCCGGGGCAGTGCCTCTGCTGGGGGTGCGGTCATGCGATCGTGTGTTCTCCAGATCCGAAGTTCTTCGTCGTCGCCCCGAGGACTCGCGATGGCCCGTGGATCCGCGGCGCCCTGACGATTCGCGGCGGGAATGTCGCTCTCGGCGCGCCGAGTGCTCGATGGGCGGCCCATTGGGTCGCAGCGGTAGAGACATTGTTCTGGCGAGGAATGCTCTCTCAGCCGTTGTTACACAGCCAACGAGACTGCTATATCCGGGTGCGCCGGTCTAGCGCGGGAAATAATAGGGAGCGCAGTCGTGGGTGACACTGCCAGCGAGAGCAAAGTGTCGAGGAAGTGTGTTGGGCCAGGTCGAGTCGTGGCGGCTGGCCGTCTGGGGGGCGTGGGCGTGGGCGTGGGCGGCAAGGTCGGGCGAAGTGCGTCGTGCCTGCCGTATGTACCGTATGTTGCAGCGAGTGCGTCGAGTGCGTCGAGTGCGTCGAGTGCGTGCAGTCCCAGTCGCTGTCTAATCAGCCAGCACACGGTGCAGCAGAAAGAACAATGGGAAGAATGGCTCAGCGAGAGGCGGCAGTCGTGCCAAACAAGCGCAACGAGCGACAAGGGGACAAGGCTCGCTGGCCGGGGTCCGCGCAGGTGTTGCGAGGTCAACGGGAACGAACCTTGGGCTTAGAGGGAGGGATGGCGGATGGCGAATGGAGCGGGCTGTCGTGCCCCTGTCAAAGACTATTAAAAGGCCTCCACCAGCTACATACAGTACAGCCTACCTACTACGGTCTGCCTACCCACACTGGCTTCACACACTACCGTCCAAACGCGGTTGGGACGCGCCCAAAGTCCATCAACCATGGCCACCAGGACAGCGGCCAGCCGACGGCGACCCAAGTGCTGATCATTCAGCACCGGGTACGGAGGTGCTCGTTCTCCCCCGCCATGGTCGTTGCGGCGGTTGCACAGTCACCAGTGGCACTGGACTGCGCTCTCAGACGTCGGGAGCCCCTGCAGCAAAGAGATTTGGACGATGCGGCTAGAGGCATTGCGTGCAGCAGAGCAGACGTCAACCGAACTCCGATCGCCTTTGCTTTTTCTCCATGCAGCATGTGTCTGCTGAATCGCGGCTCCTATTTGGACGCCCGCGCCTCGACTCTTGGGGTCCATGTCCGCTCAAACGCAAATCATTGTCTGTTGTGGCCCGCTTGGTGGGCGGAGAACGGACTACATAGGAGAGTACTTACTGTACATACTACGTACACAGCGCCGAGGCTGCCGCACCTGCGTCGAGGCAGTGAGTGCAATCAACAATGTGCAAGGCTGACTGTACGTACTACTCTGGGCACTATGTGCACCACTAAGGCTATGCTATTCAATTACGTTGCACGCTTCATGCAGCCTTGTCCGCGACGAACTCCCTTTTCCACTACCGTACTCCTTTGGCATGAAGCTACGAATACGAAGCTACGAATACCATGGTACGCTGAGCAGCACCAACGCCACGTCTCTGGTCGGCTCTCCTGTGCTTTACCATGTACCTAGTGAGTGAATACCCTTTTTGGGCGCTGTGATTCCAGTAGCAGTCTTGATTGTTCTGTTGACGGAGTGAGGGGGGATGAGAGCCTCCGCCGCCGAGCATGTGGAGACAGCTGTCCAGGGTCCACACAAGCCATGTAATCTCCAAAACTAAGTATTCTCCATCCGTCGCTTCCCTGCATAACCTTCTACCCAGCTCCACTCCTGAACTGGTGGCCACGGCTAAAGTGAGGTCCTCTTGTGCACCGTGTGCTCGGTGGACCTACAGTACATACTGTGAGACTTGAGTATGTACTGCTTGGTGTCATGTATATACGAGTGTGAGGGCGGTCCAAGGGGCACAGGGCCAGACACATTCCTCGCGCGCCACAACAACTGGCGTCTACCGCAACTTTGAGCCGTGGCATGCTGCCGAGGAAGGGCAAATGACGAATGCGATGCCTCTGACACATGATTAACCACGACTTTCAATCACGCTAGACTTGTTTGCTGCATCATGCTCGTCGAATGCTGATCTTGAACAGCGCTCAGCCCACCCATAGTTGCAACCACTTATCCATGTTCCCTCTTGTCGACCGGTGAATTCCTCCCATCCTCCAGCCGCTTCTGCCTTTGTCCTTTGCGCTTCGTCCCTCCACCAAGCCATCATTTGCTGCCTCTTCCACGCACTCGGTGCGAGCCGAGTCAGCCATCGATAGCGGCTGCTCGCCCTAAACTTTTTAACTCACACCCACAAGTCTAGCTTCCTAAGCAGGCCGAGCTCCGCCGCCGCCTGGTTTCGTTTCGCGACCACGTACAAAGTCGCCGGTCGTCCAGTACGCAGCGTCAGGCTGTCTTGACATTCAACGACTCGCCGCCCCAGACAACCCCCTCCGACACTCCACACGCGGCCATTCTCTCGGACGGAACCTCATCACTATTGCGCGTAAGTGCTTTCCGCCCCCACGGCCCGCTGCCACCGGATCTCCATTCCAGGGTCCAGTCTTACATGCTGCACGAGTGCGAATCGTCGGCCGCCAGCACTCGTATCTGATCGCATCTCAAGTTCCAACGCTGACTGAACCGACACCAGGGACAGGCTGTATATTCCAAGACAGTTGGAGTCCTGACTTTTTCCCATGCGCTGAGCCACTCGTCCTTCCGCATATAGACATTGATCCTTTGGGACCACGCTGGTGCCCCGCCCTTTGCGCCGAGGCAGGTAACGCATACGGACATAGAGGATTGGCGGAGATTGGCAAAGGAACGCAGCGGCAACCTGAGTGCAATGGCCGAGGCACCAACCCAGGCTTTACCGCCTACTCCAGTTCCGCAAACATCGGTCGCTGGAGAGCAGTCTGATCGAGAGTCATCGCCAAAGACAGCCCAACATCGCCCAATACCCTCCTTCAGTATCAACGAACATGCCGATACAATAGCGGGGGGGCGAGACTCGAGACAATCGGCGTCCTCGAACAGTCCAAGCTCCAACGGCCACTCGAGAACACCTTCAAGAGAAACACCAGACTTGGGCGACAACAGGGACTCTGGAAATTCATACGCGGTGACAAGGGAAATACCAATCAGGCAATTAAACATCAACGACGGGTCATACCGCAGCAGATACTCGCATGCCGCAGAAATGGACACGGCACACTTACACGATGAGCATGATGACTCCAATTACAGTCCTCCAGATCAGAACCAACCTGTAGAATACAATCAACCGCCAACACCCCCTGCACCCATATACACACCCCGCGAAGACGTGCAGTCACCGAATGGGGAGTCAGAGCAGGCCTCGTCTGACGGGTCCCCGAATATATATAGGTATGCGCAGGATGCGCCACTACAGGTCCCGCGTACCACGGTTCCCCGACCCAGCTCTGCATACACGTTGGGCTCGGAACTCAATGCACGAGGTCGCACACATTCCCCGCGCCTTTCGGTGGGCGGCTCCCCGTCGTCCCAAGGATCGCCTAACAACTATGCGCGTCCAACTTCGAGGAATCGCCGCTCTCCCGATGTTCGGCCTCTGTCTACCTATGTGGATCTTATAAACCTGCCTTACAATCAACAGGTCGCTCCTGCCGCCAACTTTGGAAACGCTTCTTTACGAGGCGCTGTTGGCCAAAATGCGTCGCTCCTTGATACTAAGAAGACGCTCGATATGTATCGGGCAAATCTGAAAAAGACGCAGGATAGCGTTGTGCAGTACGAATTTGCTCTCTTCATGGTGCAGGTTGCACGCGATGTCATGGCTTCGGGGGCCGCTCCAGAAGAACATGGGTTAGTGCCCTCGGACCTACTGCGCGAAGCACGACAGATTCTCCAGCGATTAGCCGATCGCAGCTATCCCTTCGCACAGTATTACCTCGCAGACGGCTATGCATCTGGCTTGTTCAACAAAGACAAGCCCGACTACGACCGGGCATTTCCCCTCTTCGTTGCTGCCAGTAAACATGGCCATGCAGAATCCGGTTACCGTACCGCGCTATGTTACGAGTTTGGGTGGGGGTGCCGTAAAGACTACGCCAAAGCTGTTCAATTCTTTCGAGCCGCAGCGTCCAAGAATCACCCGGGAGCCGCCACACGTTTGGGCAAGGCCTGTCTGACAGGGGATATGGGACTCCAGGGCAAGTATCGAGAGGGTGTGAAATGGCTCAAGCGCGCTTCCGAATCGGCAGACTTCCAGTACAATACCGCACCATACGAGCTGGGGCTACTCCACGAGACGGGCTACGGAGACGACATCTTCAAAGATGAGATTTACGCAGTCCAGCTGTTCACCCAGGCTGCAGAGCTCGGGCATCCAATGGCTGCGTTGAAGCTGGGCGAGGCGTACGAGCATGGCCTTCTGCGCTGCCCCAAAGACGCGGCTCTATCTGTTCACTACTACAATTGCGCTGCTCAAGCCGACATTCCAGAAGCTATGATGAACCTTTGCGCCTGGTACATGGTCGGGGCTGAGCCCGTGTTGGAAAAGGACGAGAACGAGGCCTACGAGTGGGCCAAGAAGGCTGCAGAGCATGGTAAGTTTGCTTGGACAACTTTTTTTTCTCTTAATCTTGCGTCTCTAACGACTCCAGGTCTCCCGAAAGCTGAATATGCTTGTGGATATTTCACTGAGATGGGCATTGGTTGCCGGCGCGATACTCTTGCAGCAAACGTCTGGTACGTCAAAGCTTGTGACCATGGCGACGAGCGAGCTCGACAACGCCTTGCGATTATTCAGGCCGCAGCCTCCGGTCAGGAGCAGGCCTCAGCGACGCTTGACAATACTAGCAAGCTGAAGAAGGGCTCCAAGGGCAAGGACGAAAATTGCGTGGTCATGTAGACGGGATTCCTACACGCACGCATCTTCACCTCGACTACTTCACTTTTCTCGCCACACGCCTCCAATCTTCCGCCATTGTCTACCAGTACAGAGTATGGCATTAATATAGGGTTTTTGCATATGGGTTGCATCTTGCTCTGGGTATCGAGGCGCCAAAAAATATCTAGCTGTTGGGGTCTGTCTGTTCGAGCATCATTGCCTTATTGTTTGGGAGATGGATTACTTTTATAGATAGTTGAAGCGCAGTTTAATGCATTAATGAACCAGTACAGCGGTTGTATGCGGCTTTGGTGTCTAACGCCTTCTTGTCCGACGTTGCGAGTGACCTTGATGAAAAGCGCCGATTGGCCAATGATTACGTATGGAAAGTGTTCCGACTGCGGCTTTGTTCCAGGCATGCATCTCGAAGCTCCGACCCCAATATTCAGTGTGTGGAGACGAAGCTGCACGACGCAAGTGCTGAGCACACGTCAGACCAACAGATGGTTTACTGACTCTATCGATAACCACGTGGATGAGTGCAGGGAAAGACATGTGTGCCGTCTACATACCGACTTGGCAACGTGCATCGTATGGAGGCGCTTGACATCGCAATTGCCCAATCCGTGACTAGCCGGTACCAAACCGGCAAGCATCATGCGCCTTCCAGCGATCCACTGCGTCTGCTACAAGTGTAGGGCGTGAGTGCTAGCATTTATTGATAAACCTTCTTACTCTCTTGTTCCGAGACACAACATTCCCACTGCATTCCTACCTCGTATCGAATATCAAAGCAGATATACGAGGCCTATCGTTGAGCCAACGTCCATTCCCAAGACTGCAAAAGAAGAGACGATTGTTCGATCCTGGATTCGCCGTTCAGATAGCAAGACACAAAGTTTGAAGAAGAGGATCTGCAACATGGCGCCACCATCTGCTATTGAGGTTTCTGCTGTGACAGACACGTCTGGTGTGACACTGTCGGATCCTCGCGCACCTGTTAAGAGCAGTGAGATTCTTGGTAAGAGGAAGAAGACCAACAAGTCACAATGGGTGGTGGCTGCACCATCGGATACGTCCAACTTTAGACTCAAGTCGTACGATGATAAGCCACTAGCAAAACGGTGGAGCCGTATGTTATCTCTGGATAACCCTTTGGCACCCGGATGACTAACAAATCCTCAGACATGATGAGCAAAGAAACTCTTATCCGAAAGGGTAACTCCCTCAAAGAAGCAGCAAAATTTCTCGGCACTCCAGGCATCATTTCTCTAGGCGGCGGCCTGCCTTCCAGCGAATACTTCCCCTTTGAAGAACTGTCCATCAAAGTTCCTCAAATTGGCAAGTTCTCGGAATCCGAGACCAAGGAATCCGGTGTCACCATCACAGCAGGGAAATACGACCTGGCAGAGGGTAAATCAAATTTTGACATTGCCACAGCCTTCAATTATGGCCAGGGCGCCGGTTCAGCCCAACTCCTCCGCTGGGTAACCGAGCACACGGAGTTGGTGCACTCGCCGCCATACCAAGACTGGCGTTGCACCATGACGATTGGAAGTACCTCTGCAACTGACATGGCATTGCGAATGTTCACAAAGCCCGGCGATATCATTCTCTCCGAAGAGTACACATTCTCTGCGTTTGTTGAAACTGCCCGACCAATGGGCGTCCGCGTATGCGGTATCCCAATTGATGCCGAAGGGTTAATCCCAGGGGATATGGACCATATACTCACCAACTGGGACTTGGTAGCTAGAGGAGCCAAGAAACCACATTTACTATACACGGTTCCAACGGGCCAAAACCCAACCGGGGCTACGCAGAGCGCAGAGCGAAGAAAAGCATTGTACAAAGTGTGCCAGAAGCACGACATCTACATCTTAGAAGACGAACCATACTACTTTCTCCAAATGCAACCATACACGGGCGCCAACGCCCCAGACGTGCCTCCGCCCTCCTCGCACGCCGAATTCCTCAGCACCCTCGTACCCAGCTACCTCTCCATGGACACGGACGGCCGCGTCGCCCGCTTCGACTCCTTCTCCAAAGTCATCTCGCCCGGCTCGCGAATCGGATGGCTCACAGCATCCGCCGAAGTCGTAGACCGCTACTCCAAGCACGCAGACTGCTCGACGCAAAACCCCTCGGGCATGTCGCAACTCGTTCTCTTCAAGCTGCTCGACGAACACTGGGGCCACGCCGGCTACCTCGACTGGCTCATCCACATCCGCATGGAATACACGCGGCGCCGCGACATCATCCTCTCTGCTTGCGCCAAATACCTGCCCACAGAGGTCATGAGCTGGAAACCGCCCATGGCCGGCATGTTCCACTGGATGCAGGTCGACTTCTCAAAGCACCCAGACTACCCGGCTAAAAGCATCGAAGTCATCGAGGAAGCCATTTTCCTGCGCGTCATTGAGCATGGCACTCTGGTTATGCGGGGGAGCTGGTTCTATGCGGACGCCGACGAGGAACATGGGACGTTGTTTTTTCGCGCTACGTATGCGGCGGCGCCGGGGGAGAAGATTGAAGAGGGGATTAGGAGGTTGGGGGAGGCGGTTAGGGAGGAGTTTGGGCTGGGCAAGTATGCGAGGGGAGGGGAGGGCGAGTGATGGTGATTAAAGGCGAGGGGGTTGGGAGGGTGCGGTTGATTGATGAGGTTGGGGATTGGAGACTTTGCATGTGTGAGAATTGGTTGTTTAGGGAGTTGCATTGATCAACTGTTGTTGTATTGCTATTTGTTGTTTGCAATTTTGGCGAGGTTGAAACATGTTGCATTCGTTATAATGCTCTTGTGCGCACGCTATGCAGATATATCCGAAACATTCAAAAGATCTGCCATGTCAATACATCATCTGGTAATATTCGTACACCCTCTTTTCCCACACCTTCAAACCTGATCAAAACCGACCCCACCAGACCGTTGCACCCTCCTCGCCCTCTCCATCCCCTTCTTTCCAATGCACCCCACTTTTGCTTCTTTTCCCCTTTTGCCAAAGCGTCCCTCCGCTACAAGTCACGACGACGCGCTCAATTGATAAAGTTGACGCAGAAAAAGTGCAGCAATAAACTGCCAAAGACGAAATCCGCAAACGCCCGCTCATGCGAGATATTCTCAAATTCGGCCTTGTTCTCCGTGTTGGTCTGCATGCGGAGCGAAGCCGTGAGTACGAATTGGCCGACGGTTGCACTGAAGCCAGAGAGAAACGCATTAAATGGCTATATCAATTACAAAAGTCAGCCTTGCCTCGTCGGAGGTTTACATGTTATGCAGACATGCACTTCGTTCTTTCTTTGATTGAGGATATTTATTCCCTCCAAAAAAAAAAGGGAAATAGGGGGGGAGGGGGAGGGGTGTACGTACAAAGTTGCCGACAATGACTACGTAGAGGAATTGCAGTGCGCCTACTGCGACGAGGAAGCCCATGAATGTGTCGAGGAGCTTTGTCCGTTGCGGGGTCTTGGTGTTGTATTTGTTCCAGATGCCTTGGAGGATGTCTTGCGCGTCGGCGTTGGGGCTTGATTTGCTGGGGCGCGCGACGGGTGCGGAGGGGGGTGTCGAGGTTGTGCCTGTGGAGGCGGGTGCGCGCTGCTTGGGTGCCATTGTGGTGTTGTGTGTATGTTTGTGTGTGTATGTGTGGGATTGGAGACTAGGGAAAGGGTTTTCGGAGGGACGAAGGAGCGTGGGCGTGTAGGATGGGTGGTGGTGAGGTTTGGGTTCGCTGGCGTGTGATTGAGTTTGGGTGGTGGTGAACTTCGTCCGCCGGAGCTTGAGGCCAGATGTTCCTGAGAGGGACCGTGCGCTGGGTAGGGGAAACGAGCGTTGTTCGCGTGGACGGACATTGTCGGGGTTCGGGCGGGTGTTCCCCGCAAATTATGCCATCATACCTTTCCGGGCCGTCACGTCTCTGGCCTCTTCAACACGTTACGGACTGTAGCTCCCATAACTGACCTTCACATATCTACTAATCGCGAATACGATCGCATATCAATCTTGATTCAATTTTAATCAAAATACTAGATACTTGATCATGGTGAGTGCCTTGCTCCATAGAACCATGATGCGCGTCAGGATCCATGCTAACTGTACTGAAGTCTGCTGGAAACATCGCCCTCGTTCTTGGTGCTCTGACAGCTGGAGGAGGCATCACTGGATACGCGCGTACAGGGTCCGTGCCTTCAATCGCAGCTGGTGTCACTGTTGGCCTTTTGGTATGTGCACATGTCTGTACAGGGTCTGTTTGCCAGAGTATCTGACCATCTAAACAGTACATCCTTGGTGGCTTGCGCATCAACAACCGTAACCCCTATGGTGTTGAGCTTGCCCTTTTGGCATCGGTCGTCCTTGCAGGCAGCTCCATTCCACGAGCCATCAAGTCGGGCAAACCCCTCCCTATTGGTCTGAGCATCCTTGCGACTTTTGGCCTGTGGACCTACGGCAACGCTTATGCCAATCGATCAACTGTTTGAACTTCTTGAGAATCAAAGAGCTGGAATCTCAACAGCATCTGACAGGCTTTGTATGATAACAAATTTGAAAAGGGCACCAAGTTTACTAAGCGATCCATTGCTACCTACATGCACGTGAGTATATACTCTGCCCATACTGACGTTGATCTAAAGGCTTCCATGCAAGACGCCCCTTCCAGAACAATATAAAACTGGCTTCTGTCCCACAATACCACTCACGTTCACGTGTCGGTGGGGCTCCATCAAGTACATCATTGCACCGTCAAGAGGATCTTCACTTTCTTGTTGGCCAATGTGAGAGATTGCAGTTCTATCAGTCAATACAGTCGGTCATCTTACCAAGATCTCATAATCGCATCAAAGCAGATCGTATATTACAAGCTTTCTATCCGCCTGAAGAGGTTGAGTCGTCGTCACAGGCCTGCTTCCCCACAACTGGGTAATTGCCAAGACTAATTTACTCTATGGAAGAATGCAAGATCGGCTACACAGCACTCAATCTTGTTACAAGAACGTTCCGGCCCCGCTCGCATGCTAACTGCCGTTCCTCGCTTAGTACGACTGTCATCCCAGCATCCATTTGTGTTACCACGTGAGCAAGCACAGGTTCTCGCAACAATGATTCCGGGTCACGATGCGGCTCGTAGCTATCAAAATTGATATAGTTGATGTGCAATAGACAACGCGCCCCCTGCTCATATTCAAGCGGATCCAGTCGTGGCCAGTGATTAGTCGATCTACTCAGGCTGAAGCATGTCCAAGATGGGAATTGTCCTGAAAAGTGGCCGGCTTGTGCCTTTCAAGAACGTCAGGAATTTGAAATCGATGAGAGCGATTGGTCCATCGATATGGACTTCTTGGGTTATTCCCAAATAATCCCATCTATGGCATACGTTGGAGATTGGCCACATATTACTGATTGACGAGATGCCAATGCCTTCAGGTTTTGTATACTACGCACAATCACTATTGCAAAAAAAAAGCATGGATGGATGCTTAAAGGTTTGCAGCGTCCGTTGACATGAATTGACTGGTGTCCATTTCCTGTGCCAGTTGGTTCATAACTTGTCTTTCTGTCCAACATGCGTTACTCTCGGATCTTTGGCAGTGCTGTTGCACTTGCCGGTTCTGGTAAGTGGCAAATCGAACATCCGTTGATATCACTGACCATTAGCAAGCTCTTGCTCAAGGTGAGGCACAATCTACCATTGTCTATGATGCAGAGACGAAGATCAGCTATTCGTCCTACTCCGACGCAGAGTCAGGGATGACGTTTGGCCTTGCTCTACCCAAGAACGCCACGGATCCATTCGACGCTATCATCAGGATAACTGCTCCGGTTGCCAATCAATGGGCTGGGTTTTCATGGGGAGGTCATATGGTCTGGAATCCGTTGAGCGTCGCCTGGCCGAATGGTCAATCAGGAACAATTTCAGCCCGATTTGCTTTGTAAGTCGAATGAACACTATCAAAGTCCTCAAGCCTGATATAGTTCAGTTCCATTGGCCTACCACTCGGGTACGACCAAGCCGAGCACACCTATCTCAAGGGTACGAAGACGAATAGTACGCACTGGACAGTCAATGCGGTCTGTCGGGGATGCGCTGGCTGGCAGGACAGTGAGGAAACACGCGTAGTTCTCAATGCCACTGGTACAACCGAATTCGCTTGGGCTTACGGAACAAGTCGAGTGGAAGATCCAGCGCGAAACACTTCCGCTTTCAACGTGCACCAAGCCTGGGGCAAATGGATCCACAACCTGGATGCTGCGCGGATCGACAATTTCGATTCTTTGGTCAAGATCAACTTGCTAACAGCGCCTGTAGCTGATCCTAGTGCGCCTACTACCGTCGTGACGAGCGTTATACCGTCCGCAACCGTGAAGCCCGCTGCTCCAGCTGCTATTCCGGCTTCCTGTTCTGGCGCTGGAGCACCGACTTTTCAGGGAAATCTGGCAGCGGGATGGAAGGCCACCAAGATTGCTGGAGGCTTGACTAGCCCTCGCAGTATCCAGTTTGATAGTGCAGGCAACATGCTAGTCGTACAATCTGGAAAGGGCATCTCATACCACAAGATGGGCGCAGACGGCTGCGTGACTTCAACGAAGATGTTGATATCGCAGAACAACCTCAACCATGGTATTGCCATTAGTCCTGATGGCAAGACACTGTACGCAAGTTCCATGACTCAGGCATTCTCTTGGCCATACGATGCTGCTGCTGGTACCCTTGGAACACGAACGACTATTATCACCGGCATGGTCAATGGCGGCTCGCATTTGACTCGGACTCTTGCTATCGCACCTCATGCTCCCAACCTGCTGGTCGTGTCACATGGGTCCAATTCCAATATCGATACTGCTACCAGTGACCCAAAGACTGCTCGGGCCATCATCAAAGTCTTCGATTTGTCTAAAATCCCAAGCGGAGGGTACAACTATGTTTCAGGTGGATACAACGCTGGATACGGACAGCGCAATGAAGTTGGGATGTGCTTTGACAAGAATAACATGTAAGCCGAATCTATGTTCACCTTCAATAGGATTTCAGCTAATGCTAGGACAGGCTTTGGGGTGTCGAAAATAGCGGTGACGACTTTAAGCGCAACGGCAAAGACATTCACATGAACAACCCCGGCGAGAAGATTCACTACATGGGCGACGTCACCAAACCAAACGATAACTGGTATGGATATCCCACTTGCTTTACTGTCTGGCAACCTAGCGACTTCACCGACAAGACTTTCAAGGTCGGCGACTGGTTTGTGCAAGCACCCACCTCTTCCTTCGGCGACGAGACGTGCTCGCAACGCGCAACTGCACCTAAGCTCACGCTCTTCCCTCACTCTGCGCCCATCGATTGCAAGTTCGATGCCGAGAGCACCACCATGTACATCACCTACCACGGTAGCTGGAACCGTTCGCCCGTCACTGGGTTCAAGCTCGTCGCTGTGCAGTTCAAACTCGGTGCTGATGGTCAGTACACGCCTGTTGAGCCGCTCACTAGCACAACGGCTGCAAAGGACATCTTCTACAACCCGAGGGTGGAGAGTTGTCAGGGTAATGGTCCGGGTTTCAGCTCTGGATGCTTCAGGCCTGCAGGCTTGGCTTGGGATCCGCAAGGTCGTTTGATCATGACGTCGGATACATCGAGCAATGGTGAACTGTGGATCTTGGGGACGTCGTAGATGTGGTGCTCAAGAAGGTGATGGCGGGAAGCGAGGTATGTAAATACAGTGATATAAGGGCACGCTCGTTCTCTTCTGCAGTGTGTCATCCATATAGCAAGTTCAATTCACTTCACGTCAAGGTAACGAGATCATTCTTAGACGTTACTAGCTTTGCATTACGTGAGCAGGAAGCCCGAGTTCTTATTTATCACGTGGACATGCAGGCTCACCACGTCTTCGCTCCTGCCTTCTCTAATCACTAGTCTGTGCACACACACGTGTCACTTCACCGTTACTTTTCTGTCCTTTATCGTCCACCGATCTCGACTACTCAACACCAAACACCAACTCTAAACCTTTCAGCCCGTCATGGGCATCTCCAGTGACGATTCGTCGAGGAAGTCCATTCTGGGCAGCCACCATGACTGCAATCTTCACGACTCGTTGCACGACGGGTTGTGCTACGGCCTGACTTGGGCGAAGACTCTTTGCAGGCTCCGTGCCAAAATCGAGAAGCCTGGATACCTACCGGTTTGTAGGACACACGCCAGCCAATCGGAAAAGATGTCTGGGCGCTGTCAAGCTGTGGAGGAGTGCGGACAACTCTGCAACCGTCTTGCATCACACCATCCTCCGTACCATCTGTGCTCCAAGCACCAAAACGGTTCAGATACGCTTCCCTGCCACCTCTTGCGTCTACCGACGGAACTACGGCTGATGATATTCCGCTATCTCTTCCCGGAGACTGTATCTTATCTTATCAATGCTCCCAAGCCTCAGGTACCTATACTGAAAGTCAATCGCCAGCTGTATCGAGAGGCGTCTGCAGTGTTGTATGAAGAGTCACGCTTTGAAGTACTCATAGACCACGACAGTGTGCATCTACAGGGCAAGCGGTGGTCTCGAACGCCTTGCATCAAGAGGGAAGACAAGGATTTCTCCATTGCCGCCATGCTGTCTCAGAGCAGTGCTCAGCGTATACGGAACTTGGAGATATATGTCACAATTGGTGAGCACAATCGCAGAGTGCCAGCGAGCATCGACTCATGTGGCGTGACGAGAGAGGACTATCATTTGTACGCTACACGAGATAGTGTCCGGAAATTTGTCGGACTCCTCGTCGACCAGATTGACACTTCCCCTCTGGCCCAGAACGCGCTTAAGCGACTCAAGGTTACTGTGGCCGTACACCAAGCAGCTTCCTGGAAGTCAGAAGAAACAATCTCGGCTGTCTTTGTTGTCATTGAACCCTTCATGGCTCTGCGCGGCATCCAGAAATCAGGGCTAAAACTGAAGTCTGTTTCAAATCACTGCTTATCGTCAAACAAGACGTTAGAGAAGTTCGCTAGCTCCATATCTGCTAAGAAGACCTTTGTTTCGCTTCTAGACAAGTGGACTAGGGCAATGCAGAAGCCAGGAGCAAGTATACCCACAGCGGGGTGGAAAGACATGGCAATCACTACTGCTTATCATAAGATTGAGGCTTTCGCTCAGCTCTTGCACAACCAGGAAGCACAAGGTGAGCGATCATGGCCAATTGGCGTCTTCCAGGACATTAGACGACCATTGCATCTTGCTCGGGTGGCCTATGAGCAAGAAGACATGGCCGCACTGAAGCGCATCCGCGAGGCCATCAAGATCCGGTGGGTCAACGCACATCGCCAACAGCAACGGTCTCTGCAGCTCATTGCCGACAGTATCGACAGTATGTGGGATGAGTACGGAGATGAGTACCAAGATGAAGATGAGGATGACAAGACCAAACCCATGAACCCCTCCAACGTCTACCGGGACGCCTTCCAATTCGGGATGGAAGAGCTCATCCCCCAACAGCGCAAGCCGAGTATTCTCTGGGACGAGCTAGATGCCACCGATTGGGCGCCGAAGATAGGGTCGCCTGGCGTCACAATCATGACCAAGGGCGTGCATGTCAAGATCGAGCAGAAGGCCCGCAGTCGCGAGTGGATTCGTTTGAGGACCCCGGGGATCGTACGCCAAATCTGGGCGGTGCAGAAAGCCGAACAGACTTGAACAGACATCGGTCTATGATGCCTGACAAGGACTGCAACATACCATCAGCAGCTATATTTGGGTGACCTAAACAGATGACATTAGTACTTGTGGTTTTCATAATATTACATTTCGACGTCGAAAAGGATTCCAAGATGGGGGGAAGGACTTTGTCGGCCGAATTACCAGGTACGTCTCTCTGCATATAACGTCTGTGCATTTGCTAACATAGTTGCTCGAGCAGATTACGGAGGAAGGAAGTCGACAGCCAATCAGTCCAATCCAGACTGGATTGGCCAGTTGTACCATTACAGAAGGCATGAGACAGAAGTACAGTGACAGCGACTATGACATGAGACAATCGGACGAGGTGGCGGAGATACAATTTTACAATATGTATATAAGTACAGGAGATATTACCTATCGAGTTCAGACACAAACAAGTTGATATCACACGATCGATGACCCAATATATGTTAAACTCTTGAACATCCACAAATGATCAGTAGCTCTGCTATCTACAACCCCTTCCTCTTCCTCATACCAACCTGCAACCCCAACGGCTTTCTCAAAAACCCTTCCCTTGTTTCCATCTCCCCCTGCCTCAACTCGAACTCATACCGCCTGAACACCGTGGCGACGATGAGCGCCAACTCCATCTCCGCCACGTTCCTGCCCACACAAGCCCTAGGGCCATAGCTAAATGGGATAAACGCCGCCTTCTGCTCCTCCGTAATCTCCTCCCAGCGCTCCGGCCGGAACTCATCCGCATCCGGGCCCCAAATAGCCTTACTATGATGAATAGTATACGCAGGAACCGAAAGCGCAGTACCAGGAGGGAAATAGTGACCACAAAGCGTAACGCCAGGACCAGGCGGCACAAGACGAGGCAGCCCCAAAGAAGACGTTGAATGAATCCGCATAGTCTCCTTGATAACAGCATCCACATACGGCAAATCCTTGACCTGCGCAAACGACGGCACCGCATCGCCATCCGGAAGCGCAGCATCCAGCTCCTCCTGCAACTTGGCAATCACACGCGGCTGCGTGAGACAGTGGTACAGCAGCGCACACGACGTGTTGGACGTGGTGTCTGAGCCCGCGATGAGCTGGGTCAAGGCTTCGGCGGTGAGTTCTTCGCGGCCGAGGGCGGCGCCTGTTTCGTCGCGGCCTTGCATGAGGCGGGCGAGAAGGTCGACGCGGTCAGAGGGTGTTTCGAGCCGGGCGTTTACGCGGGCAATGGCGATTCCTGCAAGGTTCTCAACTGCTTTCATGCCCTGGCTGAAAAAGGGGTCGGGCAGGTATTTTGCCCATGGTTTTAGCGCGGGGTAGCAGCCTATTGTTCTGTTGGGGGGTTGTGTTAGTATGGTGGATCGTGGTGTGATGTGGTATTTGTTGGGCTCTGATTTACTGGTGGGCTGGGGGAGATGCGGGGAAATGGAGGAGGTGTAGGATATGAAGTTTTAACCCAAGAAAGGAAAAGAACCAGGAGAAAAAAAGATAACAGAAGAAAGAAAATAAAATACATACCCAGAAACCTCACCCCTCCTATTCAAAACCTCAATCGCCGGCGCATAAGTAGGCTCCGCATCCTTACTCATCCTCACCTCCGCCTCATCCCTCCCCTTCTCCAACATGCCAAACGGGGCCCCAAACGCCAAATCCCCAATAACATCAAACGCCAGGTAATTAAACCAATTCAGCGCATCCATCTCATACCAGCCCCCTTGCACCGCATCGGCGCGCACATCCCACTGGTGCTGCAACTCCTCCAAATCCCGGTGAATATACTGCTCAAACTGGCCAACGGATTTGGCGCTAAACGTATGCGACACCGTCTTGCGCTTGCGCGTGTGCTCCGCGCGGTCGCGCGTGTTGAACAAGCCGCGCCGAATCGAGACGAAGGCGTCGTAGTACTCGCTTTTGAGGAAGCCGTTGCCGTGGCCGTAGATGAGTGGGATGGCGGACGCCGAGGCGATGCTGATGTGGTGCGGTTGGATGCGCACGAGGGGGCCGTGGGCTTGGTGGGCTTGGTGCACGGCCAGATAGCGTTTTCCGCGGCGGGCTTGGTAGAGGAGCCAGAGGTTTGTGAAGGCGGCGGGGAAGGGGGACGGGATGGCGCGTAGGTGGTGGGCGCGGAGGTAGGGGAGGAGGTAGATGAGGATGGGGAGGAGGGCGAGGGTGTAGGGGGTTAGGAGGAGGGATACGAGGGACATTGTGGTGGGCGGGTTGGTTTGTCTGAGTTGTGGTTTCGTTTCGTTTCGTTTGATTTCTTCTCGTCTCGTTTAATCGTACGTTCGAATAGATACCGGCTGGTATGGTACTTGAAGTTTGCTTCTTTCTTCAACACCAACCGTAAATATGTAACCGTAGTCACAAATAAATCCCTCAATCCCAACAAACACCCTCACAAAAACAAAGACCCAAGAATCTGTAAATCAAAGATACGAAATCCAAAATTCTACAGTACCGTGCCCCCTCCTTATACCCACACCCTTCCACCCACCCCAAAAAACGTCACACTTTCCAATTGCCCAATCAGAACCCCCGCAAACCCGCCTTACCAAAAGCCGAGTCCGCACTCCGAACCAGCAGACAACCCTCTCTCACAGCAAGCTAGGGCCATTTTCGATCCCGCCCCCGCAAATGCTGGCTTAGTGGCCCCGAGTTATGCCCGCGGGGATCGGATCGATCATCGGCTGCGGGTAGGTTAGATTAGGTAAGGCTTGGCGGCGCTTTCTGGTTGGGAGCCCTGGAGTGGATGGAGCTTTGGTCCGAGGGTTTTGCGAAACGGGGGAGGTTGCTGAGTGTGTGAGGTTGTATGTGAATGGGGGATTGGGAGAAGAGAGGATGGATGCCGAGTTTGAGTTCCGTAGGAGTGTGGATAATGGGCGAGGGTGGGGGTAGTGGATATGGTTGTAATTTGTTGTTGAAGGGGGATGGTGGAGTGGCAATGGCCGGGGACGCGTGGTGGAAGGGATGGTAAGTAAGACACTTTGATGGAGTATAAAGCAAGTGCAGAGAGTTGTGGACGCAGCATGAATGTCTATGGGTATTAGATTCTACCGTCTTCAATCACTACCGTCACCAACGAGCTACTACATTTCAAAGTTCAAAAGAAAAGAGAACCAAACCAAACAACACATCCCCCTTATGCTCCACTCGACGCAAAGAACAAACCCCCAATATGGTATCATGCGAGCGGCAAATTCACGCTGCTCATATCTTCAATCCTTGCGTGTACTTACCATCCTTATCTTCACAAACATGTACTTAGTTATTATCATCATCGTCTGAGAAAAAGTTCATAATCGCCTTGACCGCCAACGGGCCCAGCCCATGCGGCGGATAGCAGATATAACTCGGGTCATCAACTGCTCCCAACTTCTCACGGAACTCAGTCTTGTTGGTAAGCTTGAGTTCCGTGGCAATGGCGTGATAAGCGCGACTAAGAACCTTGACACGCGTGCCCTTGACGTTGTGGCCGGGGCTGAACTTGGACGACGCACCGCCACCAAAAGTGACGCTTGTTGCACCGGTCCCTGCAACTTGCTTGAGCGCATGTGTGACGATTTGTTCAATGGATCCCGAAGGCGCGTTGGGGAAGTCGAGTGAGTATTTGACTTGCCAGCCGTGGTCAGGCGAGAGTTGGGCCATGGCGACGAAGGCGCAAATGGTGCCGTCGGGAGTGTAAGCGACGTGGTATTGACGGTGCTCCTCATCTTGCCAGGGGTGGATGTTGGTCAAGTGTACTTGCTTGCCCTTGCGGTTCTTCAGCCAGTCTTCGACGCGAGCATCGACCTTTGCCTTGACGTCTGGGGGTGGTGGTGTGCCCAGAGGGTAATCGGAGATCTTGACACCCTCTTTCTCGGCATGTCGAATCTTGCGTTGAACATCACCATCCTTATCCGCGGGATTGTGCACTGGGTCAACACGCTGCTCCCCAGTGACGGAGAATGTTCGCCAATTGAACTTGGTAGCCAACACTTCCTCGGCTGCGGCGCCTACCAGTAGCCAAAGAGGCTTGAGGTTGCGCTCCTTCTTGATATACTTGAGATAGGCGGCCATTGTCTTCAGATACTGAGACTCATGGCAGAGAGGGTCACCGACGGTGATGGCGTATCCATCAACAGGCACGAATCCGACAGCCGCACCGGTTTGATCGTCGCGCCAGATCTCCGTGCGTGGCTCAAGCCATGAGGTGTTGGTAGCATCACCGTAGTTGGCAATGAGCTTCTCAATGGGCTGAAGGTCAATCTTGGCGAGTGCGCGATCTTGTCCTTCCCATGGTGGGTGCATGGTACTTGCTTCTGGATGACGCAACTGCTTGATGACCGGCTTCTCTGGTAAGCTCTTGGGATCACGAGGGAACATGGAAGCATGTCGAATGTTTCCAAGATTCATCATCAGCATGAGGATACGCTCCAGGCCGATTCCACCTCCACCGTGAGGTGGTGCACCCCATTGGAAGCCCTGGATGTAGTCTTCCATGGAGCCGGGGTCAACCTTGAGCTTGCGCATCTTCTCGAGCAGCATATCAGCATCATGAATACGCTGACCACCACTGAGAATCTCTTGGCCTCTGCAAAAGATATCGAAGGAATTGGTAACATTAGGATTGTTCGGATCTGGCATGGCGTAGAAAGGACGGGCGTTGGCAGGGAATTTGTCGAGAATGTAGTAATCTGTGCCAAGCTTCTCCTTGATGACACGACCAAGTTGTACCTCATCCCTTGTACCCAAGTCTTCATTCTCGTCAAGCTCCTTGCCCTCGTCGTCTCTCCATCCAGATGCGTTCAGCATGCGGACCGCCTCGGCAAATGGGAGAACAGGGGTTTCGTCAAGCCAAACAAGGTCCTCGTGAGGGTAGTATCTCTTGATGGTCTCGATTTCTGGTCGGTAACGCTCGTAGATGCCCTTGAAAATGGTCTTGAACGTGCGATCCAGGACACGGAGGACTTCGTGGTAATGCTCGTCAATCTGCATCTCCAGATCGAGACCAGTGTACTCGGTCAGATGGCGGTAGGTGTTGCTGTTCTCAGCACGGAAGACCGCACCGATCTCGTAAACCTTGCCAAAATCAGCCGAAATGGCCATTTGCTTGGCTAACTGAGGACTCTGCGCAAGGAAAGCGCCTCGCCCAAAGTAATCAATCTTGAAGACACTTGCGCCAGATTCGGTGGCACCTCCTTGTAGCTTGGGAGTATGAATCTCGATGAAGCCTTCCGAGTCCAGCTGTTGACGGAACAGACTGCAAATACCAGACTGAATGCGAAAGATACTCTGGGAGGCTGTAGAGCGCAGGTCGATGACACGATTGTTTAAGCGTGTACGGTCTGCAATCCTCACGCGGTTGTGGCCCTCCTTGTGGTCGGCGCTCGCAAGGTCGGCTTCGACATCGGCACGGGTGACTTCAACCTCGTTGACATTGAAGGGCAGATGATCGGTGATAGTTGCTTCCACGTGCATAGCGTGGACAGAGATTTCGACATCGTGTATGGTGGCGCCAATGACCTCACCCTGTTTGGCCTTGGGTTCCTGGAGAATACCTCTGACCAAGACAATCGTCTCAGCATCGAGATGCTCTGCCCAGTAGAGAAAATACTTTGAGATGTCTGCATGCTCCATCAAGACACCCTGAATGGTCACGAGCTGCTGGCGGAAGATGAAGAAGACAAATTTGGAGCTCATCTTGCGCAGATGGTGAATGCGAGCGCGGAAGACAACCTCCTTGCCCACATGCTTTGCAGAGAAGTCCTGGAGATGGTGACGCGGCTCGTGTTTCCACGGCCCAGCGTACGAGTTGGGAGACAGGACGCCGTACTTGGCCTTTTGCTCTGGCGTCAACTCGGCCTCGGCTTGTGCCTCCATCTCCCTTCTCCTGCGCTCAAGCTCTTGCTCCTTCTCCCTATTCAGCTTGAAGCGCTCTTCTTGCTGGGCTTGTCTCTCATGCTTGCGCAGCTGGTTCTTGGACATGAGCTCGCCGTCGCGGTTGAGGATAGGGTTCTCTTCGCTGGACGAGGCATCCCCAATGTGGAGCTTCTCCTTGACGGCGCGAATCGGGCTGTTGGTAGACATGGAGCCCTTGCGGGCGTGGTGGCTACCCTTGGCGGAGGCGCGGTTGGGGCTGTCGTTGCGGCGATGAAGCAGGCCGCTCAAGGAATTGCGCGGCTGATCGATGCTTGTCCTGCTATCTGAAGGCGAGACGACTTCCTTGCGCTTGAATTCGCCGCTTGCCCGCTGGCTGCTGGCGCCGCCGGAAGAGCGGGTAGTGGTGCTGGGCGACTGGCCTCTGCCATTGAGCGTGGCGGGGGGAGACTTGAGGGCGGCGTCGTCATCCGACGTCGAGCCTGGGGTGCTGTGTAGCCCCGTCTTGACTTTGGCGAGGGCTTTCTTGAGGGAGCCCATGGTAGCGGACGTGGTGCGAGAGCTATGCCCGTGGGTGCGGTGGTTAGACTACCTGGCGCAGCGTGGGGCATGCAAGACGCAGGAATGCTGTTGGAAGGTGACTGGCAGTGACAAGATGAGTGGTGCAAAGGAAAACAAAGGGTTTCAGGTGTCTAGTAGGGGCTGCAGTGAGGTAGACAATGAATTGCAGTCTAGGAAGGCCCCGGGAGCGGCGTAGGTGCGGGTTATCCTGTGCGTGGGCTGGGCCGGAAAGGCGAGGAAAGGCGATGACGAAATAGCTATGGCTGCCGAAAGCGGTTCACTGCTTAGCGTTGCAAAAGCTTGTGCTACAACAACAACTGCAATGTGACGTAAGCCAGACGTGCTCCTGTTCAGGCTTCTTCAACACGACGGCGGTGATGATGTCCGCGGGAGCCGATGAGGGATGGGATGGTGGTGGTGTGGTGATGGTGGTTTAGGAGTATGGGAGGAAACGACAGCCCTCCGCGGCGTCATTCATCCCTTTTGTAAGGCCTGCACAGCTGTCTGCATGTGCTTGCATTTCGCCTCTGCACACTCTGAATGACCGCCTGCTGACACACATTGCCTTTTTTACCCGCAAGGGTAACGCGAGACTTGCTCCTTGTGGACGCGCTTGATCAGCGAAGTGGGCTGCGAAGCCTCTGAAGCTTTTCCAAGCCCGCTGCCACATGTGCCAGGCGCCCATCACCGTCAAACTCCAGCTCGAGCCACAGGTTTGCATATTGTATGGTATCACACCAACATAGGGCCGCGCTTTCTACCAACAGGAAAGACGTTCTTCAATATCAGGCAATCATTCCACAATCCCGCACGTTCAAGCTTGGTCAGCCGCTCGTATTCGTTCATGGACCAAAGCGGCAGGTCTAGGCTAAGCCGGCGCCGGCACCCTCTTCCTGGAACTCCCGAGGTCCCGGCTGGCCCGTCGCATTCGCTCTACCGTAATTAGCCCTTGACGTGCCACTTCAAATGCCATGGCATTCTGTCAGAGCTCATGATGGGTTTCCGCCAGTTGTGCATCAGACGCCAGATAGACGTCTGGTGCACCTTGCCACATGTCGAAAATCAGGGCCTCGATGATCCCAGCAACAGGTATCTGGTCGAGGCTTGCGTCATGGCCATTCCCTGCTTTGCCATGTTGCTAATACATAGTTATCCTGTTTAGGTAGGTAGTTACACATCATCTTTGTACCATGGCTTGCAATTACTGTGTAGGTCATGTGAAGCTTGAATCTTGCAGCCAAAAACAGTCGCTAATATCGTGTCTATTCATATCTCGTTACAACTATCTACAAACTATTTCGAAATACTGAGGTACTTGTGAACGTTGTTGATAGCACAAGTCGCTGTCAGAACCTGTGTTTCCGCTGTTGTCGCGCCAATGTGAGGTGTGCTTATTACCCGCCCTGTCGCCCACAGCCGCTCGTACCTGCTCAGCGTAGGTGGTTCTTCCTCATGGCAGTCAAGCCCTGCTCCAAAGATGCGGCCCTCCTCCAAAGCCTGCGTCAGCGCATCCTCGTCAACGATGCCTCCGCGCGCAACATTGATGAGGATGGAGCCAGGCCTCATTTTGCCCAGTTGCGCCGGGCCGACCATGCCCCGTGTCTCCTTGTTCAGCGGAACATGGACCGTCAACACATCGACGTGCGCTAGCATGTCTTCCCACGACTGCACTCTGGTGTGCGGGATATCAGCCCAGGCATCGACGGGCGCAAAAGGATCACAGGCATATACTCTGGCATTGAACGCTCCTCGGAACATGCGAGCGACAGCAGTACCAATATTGCCCATGCCCACAATCCCTATCGTCTTGTTGACGAGCGTCTGACCACAGCAATGCTCTTTGCGCACCTCAGCACCCGATGCTTGCTTGACCGATATAGTACGAAGCTCGCGGGCAACGCCCATGGTGAGACTGAGGACCAGCTCGGCCACCGACTGTGCGTTGACGCCCGGTGTGTTTAAGATGGGTATCCCGCGCTTCTTGCACGCATTCTGATCTATGATGTCGATGCCCGTGCCTTGCTTTCCGATTGCTCGGAGTCTACGCGCGCCCTGGATGTCGGTAGCGGATATCGTCTTCTCTCGGACGAGGATAGCATCCGCGTTCTGCTGCCAGTTTGCAACCTCGGCGTCGTCTGGAAGCACCGTTTTGAACAGACTTTGACAGTGTCGAATGGCTTCTGAGGGAAACTGCTCCAAAAGATACATGGTCGGCTTCGAGGATTGCGCCGTGTCAAAGCGCTCTGCCAAGTCCTCGGCTGGTTCGATACGTGAAGGCGCCATGTTGGGGATTGAGTGGTGGTGAGATGGTTTGGATGGTACACAAGAGGCGGACGAGAGCGTGTGTAGAATTGTCTTTTAAAATCCAAGGGCTAACTTCTGGACGTGATTTATTGTTATATCCAACATGGTCACTATCCTCGCCTTCACACTAGCCGCTTCCGATTTCATGGCATTTTGAACGGCAACGACGTCCGAGGGCAACTAAGCGCACGGTGGCGCACTAGGCTGGCCAGACGACTCCACATCCACCGTGACCAGCAGATCACCACTACCGCTAGAATAGACGGCCTCGACATCCGACGTTCACACAAGACAATCCCCGCAATACGTTCCCCATGGGGCGACCCCGGCCATCATCTTCGCCTGCATTTTGCGACCCACGAGACGAGCTGTTTTAATGATTTAAGAGCGTAGGATGGCTTGCAATTTTTACCACATCAGCTCTTGTGCATCTCAACTGCCTCCCCCACAGTCAATCCTTCAACATGTCTGAGTCCATTGCAAAGCATCAGTCCGACGACATGATTGAAATCGCCAGCGAAAAAGACTCAAACGAGCTTCTGGTAACATACCACATTGAGCCCGAAGACGAGAAAGCTGTCCTGAGGAAGCTGGATCGTGTCATCTTACCTTTGATGGCCCTGGTGTATTTCTTCCAATGTAAGCAGTACACCAAGAAGTGCCTCCTACCCAGCTGACCTCTTCACAGATCTCGACAAGCAGAGTATCAATTATGCAGCCGTCTTCGGACTCCAAGAGGACCTGAGACTTACGGGCTCGGAATTTTCTTGGGCTATTAGTCTCTTCTACTTTGGACAATTTGTCTCTGAGTATCCAGCTGCCTACCTTATGAGCAGATTCCCAATTACCATATTCGTTGGTATCACAGTGTACGCGTCACTCTCTGCACGTGTTCAAGGGCAAGAGCTAATCATTGCATAGAGTACTGTGGGGAATTGCTGAGATGTGTCTCGGAGCAACAACAAACTGGACCACCATCGCCGTAGCGCGATTCTTCCTCGGTTTCACTGAAGGTGCTGTTGCGCCGTCGTTCATGATCATCACATCCGGATGGTACAAGCGCAGCGAACACCCAGTCAGAATTGCGTAAGTGACAGTCAGTCAACACTGTTTATAACATATGCTGATGGACTATAGCACATGGGTTTCCATGTTTGGTATTTCGCAAATTGTTGGTGGCACGATGATGTACGGCATCGGTAATGCCAACTTGAGTATCGCGGCGTGGCGAGTCCTCTTCCTGATCTGTGGTGGCATGACTGTTGGCTGCGGTGTCCTCTTCATTGCTTTTATGCCCCGCAGCACAAACACAGCTTGGTTCTTGAACGAGACCGAGCGCAAGATTGCCACCGAGCGTCTTGCCGTCGACCGCGCCACCCGTGACAGGGCCTCTTTCGACACAGCCCAGCTCAAGGAAGCATTTCTCGACCCGCGCACAGCTCTCTACGCACTGATGGCTCTCTTCATCACTCTGCCCACCCCCATCGTCAAGTTCTCGTCTCTAGTCATCAAAGGCTTTGGTTTCAGCTCGTTCCAAACAATGCTTGTCGGCCTACCCTCTGGCGGTGTGTCATTTGTCTTGGTATGGATTGGCGCTCTGGTCCCAGCTTTCTTCCCTAACTCTCGATGCCTTATCGGACTCTTCCTCGCTTCGATGCCAATGATGGGTACCTTGATGCTGCTCTTCTTGCCAGCTAGCAACAGTTGGGGCATCGTAGTCGCCACCTGGTTTGCCGGCGCCACCGCACCCCCGCTTAGTATTGCCGTTGGTCTGATGGCGTCGAACATCAAGGGCAACACTAAGAAGTCAGTGGTCAGCGCCATATTCTTCGTCTTCTACACGATTGGTTGCATCGTTGGACCACAGCTATGGCAAAAGCCAGATGCTCCACGATACGTCAAGGGCTGCATCACAAGTCTTGTCAGTTGGGTCGCTTTAATGTGCTGCCTCATCACCTTTTACATCACTGCTAAGATCAGCAACCGTAAGAGGGAGCACATCATGGCGGAGCTGGCTCTCCAGGAGAACTCAGGCGAGCAAATCGGTGTCAGCATCGACTCTGATGTGACGGAGAGGCACGACAAGCTCTTCCGCTACAGCTACTAGGGATATCCAAGAGATTGGAACTACGTGGCAACGCTTTCTGCGAAAGTCGAGGCTGAGTTTCTTGGGTTCCTCAAAAGTGTTTGAATACATATGCATCCAAGCAAACGAATGAATTTATGAATAATTATGCAAGCAATGCTTTTCCCCACAAAACAAAAAAAAAACTTTGCACAGCCTGTCTTGTCTCGCCCTTTGTGCGACTTACCCCACCAGCATGCATGTCCCCTATCAAGCACACACACTCTCTCAAAAATGGGTAGAACTAAATAACCACACATGTCACACTCCGTCCTTCCCAAACAGACACACTGACAAACAACAAGCCATCGCATCTCCCAGATCCGAATCCAACAGTCTGTTCTGTTTCAACACGCAATATTTGCGTTATTTAGTGAATATGATAACTCCAATTTCTATACGCACAGAATATCCCCTTCGTTGGAAAGATTGTAGGATGTGTGTTGACGCTGACGCTGACGCTTGACGCTTGACACGGGGGTAAAGTGATGGTGGGTATTTGCTTTGCTGGTCTTTTAGTCTGTTATTTTCTATGTTCTGTGTTGTGTGTTTGGTATTGTGCTGTGCCTGCGGGATTGAATTTGTTGCTGAGGTGTGTGGGAATATAGGCCATGTGGGGATCTGAGCTGTGTGGGAATATGAACTGTGTGGGAATATGAACTGTGTGGGAATATGAACTGTGTGGGAATATGAACTGTGGGGTTTTTTTCACTAGTGGCTAGCTTTTGTTTATGCGATGTTGGGAGTGTTAGGGGGTTCTTGGGTATGGTGGATTTGACAGTGTGGTGGATTTGGCTCTGGAACATTGGAAATAGCAATTCAGTGAAACAGTGCAATTCAGTGAAACAGTAAGGTCATCTTGTTAAATTTCAATCATCGATGCGATCTAACGTGCCAGTACCCTGTACTCGGGACCCAGATCGATGTCATCCCGAATCTGGGGCGATGACGCACGGACTCCCAAGAATACGGTAGGCAGGTTGGTGCACGGCCCGACAGTGCATTGAACTCCTCTAGCAGCCAGTTCTACTAACGTCTGCTTGCTACCTCTCCAATACCGACACTATCAGCACAATGTCATCATCAGAGCCCCCGGCAAAGAGGAGCAGACTTGCCAATGCATCCGCCACATTAATAGGGGAAGCTGCCCGGACCTCACAAGCCTGCACGACGTGTCGGGAGAAAAAGATCAAATGCTGTGGCAATCAGCCATGCCGGTATTGTGCTAGACGTGGACTGAGCTGCACTTTCCTGGACCAAGGGCCAAAGAAGATGTATTTCGTTGCGTAAGGGAAACCATAAATCAGATATGCACATGCGATGCTTATGATGCTTAGATACGTCGAGGATCTTGAGAGAAGGGCTGCATGTGCAATGAAGAATATGGGAGGTATTCAAGCCCCCCAGCAACATCTCAGCCCGGCTGTAGATCATACTGAAGTCACCGCTGTGAATCAGGTCATGACTACAGACCAGGTCATCCCCGCAGATCAAGTCACTGTTATAGGCCAGGACGCAGTCGCAGACCAGGCCACCGCCGCAATGACAAGCCGTACGTTTCACTATGCGACCGAGAAACCCAAAGCTGAAGATAATAAACAGCTTTTGATTCCCAGCCCGCCATGTCATCAAGCCATGAATTTGGCTCCAGGATCAAGAAATTACCAGCTGACTCGAAGTCGCCTATTTTGCTCTACCCCAAACCCATTCCACCCGATCAGGTAGACGACGCTTACAAGCTCGAGCACGAACGGGCCGTCAGCCGTCGGAGTAGAGTATCAGACATCAAGTGGCCCAACGAGGATGAGGCCCACGCACTTCTCCACACAGTCGTGAGTTCAATTGGCAGCGTCCAGCACCTAATCGACCCAAGAGCTTTCTCAGATAACCTTTCCACCTTCTATGAGCAAGAGCAGGACGCAGATCCGGTCATCACTCTTCAACACGTGGAAATGCTGATGGTGTTTGCGCTGGGGGATCTCCTGCAGGGGAAATTGCAGGGAGAATCGTCTTTCCCAGGCGCAGAGTATTTTCTGCATGCTGTCAGTCATCTGCCGTCGTTGTGTACTTTGCGCAAAGCGGGCATATTGGCAATCGAGACAATGGGTCTTTTTGCTTTCTTCCTGCAGTGTTCGGATCGCAAGGACGACGCGTACATTTATGTGAGTGCATCTGTAGATTGTCGTTGTATCGTTGCATAACGGGATATTGCAGGCAGGAGTCGCGTTACGACTTGGCATTATGAACGGTCTCTGTCGTAGCGCAGAGGGGAATGCTCTTAAGCGATCTGAGAAGACGCATCGAAATCGCCTATGGTGGACAATTTATATGCAGGAAAGGTAAAATGAGTACTCACTTTGACAGAAGTATCCAAGTTAATATCCACTAGGAGACTCGCTGCTGCCACTGGCAATCCGGTTGGTGTTCTTGATGAAAACATAACAACGGATCGGCCGACAGATGCTGCGGGCTTCCCTGCCGTCGCCGCATTGGACACCAATGTAAAGCTCGCTAGGATAACAGGGCAAACTCTTCAGAGTGAGCAGTTCATCCCCTCTTGGCAATAATTTGTCCATTAACACAATCAGATGTCTACAGTCCGAATCATCGAACAAGCCGTCAATTCATAGAGGCTATCGAAAATCTTGTCGTCGAACTCTTCAAATTAGACAAAGAGATGCCACCACAGTGTAAAGCTGACCTGTCAACTCCTTCCTCGTTGACTAGAACAGGTGCAACGCTCAGCTTGATGTTCTCCCAGGTAAGATGATCAGCATCGACTGCAGCATGGATATACTACTGACCCATTGCTTGCTACAGTCTATGATATTAGCCACCCGGCCTGTGTTACTCCACCTCGCGAAAGTAAAACGTGAAGGTAGTAATCTTGGGATTGCATTTACGGAAAGTCCTGTATTGAGAAGACTTGCCACTTACTGTATAGACGCCGCCGGCACCAGCCTAGATATTCTTCATGCGTTAAAGAGACAAAACTTGATAGGTAAACATCCCGCCTGTCCTTGATACGATGTATTGAAATTGACACTTGAAACAAAGCTAGGTTTGGCTTCTTCGATCTCGACGCAGCCATCTCTTCCGCATTTGTGTTCGTGCTGGTAGAAAGTACGCATTCAGCGGATAGTCCGCAGTCTGGGATTCAAGGTATCGCGGCTGCAATGAGCATCCTGCGGTTCCTTGGCGAGAACGGCAATAAAGCGGCTGAACGAAGACTCAAAGATGTTCAGCATGTCTGTGAGCATCTTGGTATAATGCTAGGCGAATCAGGGTCGTTGCCTGGATTTCGTATGGAAGAGGCTGCTGCACCCACGAATCTGGATCACTCAGGATTAGCCACGGCGCCAACGTCTGTCTTGACAAACGGGCAGCTGGGACCATCAGATCATGATCTCCTGGACGGGGCCGCAGGAACGGCCACTGGGTTTGACTGGCGACAGGCTCTGGTTTCTCTCGATGTGCCCGACCAACAGTTCAACAGCGCACATGCAGGGGACAACGCGATATGGGATGGAGTCGAGGGCTTCAACTTTGATTTCAACAGTGACTTCATGCTCAACGAAGCCGACGTAACCGCCTGGGAACAATTCGAGCGACAAATCGTGCGAAACTTCAAATGAGAAAACTATTAAATCTTTTTTATTCTTTATTCTTTTTATTCTTATGAATCTCGCTCTCCTCCTCGTCTCTACTTCCGCCCCTCATCCAGACTCCGCAGCAAGTCTGAATTCGCCCTACCACCCTGCAGCAACAATCCCACGTCCTGCGCCCCGACAATCCACTTTGCGCCAAAGTCGTTGATCACCGTCTTCAATATATCAGGCCGATGGTACAGCCCCGCAATGCCCATGAGCTTGCCATGTGCTTTTGCCGCCGCGCCCACTCTCCGCAGCGCCTCGATGAACTTGGGCGCATCCCAGTCTCCCAACGTACCAATCTCACTGGCGAGATCATTTGAGCCCACGAGAAGGACATCGCAGCCCGGCAGTGCGGCAATGTCTTCGACTGCCTCGAGTGCGTCGGCGGTTTCAATCATGATGAAGACGGTTGAGCCGAACTCGTTCATTTCCTGCACTAGTTGCGAGGTAGGGAGGGGCGCGAATTCGAGGTGAGGGAAGCCAGCGCTGATGGAGCGTTTACCCATTGGTGGGTACTTTGAGATTTGAATCGCGCGTCTCGCATCATCTATTATATTTTTCATAAAGTCTTAGCCACGGATTCGTCGAGATGGGGGCAGGTTTCAATCCTTACCAATACCATGAATATGCGGCACTATAATCCCCATGGCACCCACATCCAACACCTTCTGCATAAACCCTAGTCCGCACTCATGTGGCACGCGCACAAACGGCACAATGCCCGCTGATATCGCAGTAATGCACAGCTGATTCGCATCCTTGATCGTCAGCGCCGTATGCTCGAGATCGATGAATAGCGAGTCGTAACCCGCGGCTTTTGCAATGTGCACAATGGATGTGTCGGGCGAGATCTTGATGCCGAAGGCGGTGCAGATTGAATTCTGCGAGGCCTTGACGAGGAGGTTGTTGGCGGCGATTGTGCGTTGCATTTTTGTTGTCTTGACTCCTAGGGTCTGGGGTTCTTGGGGAAGGGGGGGAATCAACAAAACAACTCAACTCTGCTCAAGTCTTTTTAAAAAAAAATTCCAGAAAAAAAGGGACCAACTAGATATACCCACAACCCCTCCATATGTATTCTCCCAACACCAAAAAAGAACCCGCAGTTAACAACCTCGCATGCAAGTCTAAAGCCGCAAACTACCTAACTACAACATCGAAGTCCATCCTCCACGGATATCGCAGCCGAGTACCTAACCTACCCCACCCAACCTCCCGAACAAGGAACTACTAAACTCCCACGCGCATGCCCACTCTCGGGTGGCGAACCCGAATCGCGCGCTCGGCAGATGTTTGCGGGGTAGGGCAGGTGCAGGCATACTGTACTGTACGTTGAATCGGTACTCTCTGTACCATGCATGCGCTTAGGGAAACTTCTACAGCATGCGCACATACTTGCCGTTGGCCGTAGGGTACCTAGTTAATTGCTCGATGCCATCACGGATAACGTAACGGGTACGGATGTCGAAGCCGTGGTTGCGTTTTGCACGTCCCCAAAAATACTCTCATAGCAAGTTGGAGAGTAAGTTTGTACTTATTCTATCGTGCATGCATAATTTCCTGCATGTATATGGTACTAATCGCATGGCTGGCTTATCGAATGGCTAGCCTATCGCAGACTCCATACCCACGATAAAGTATCTCCAACATATCCATAGTTGCCTTTGTATCTACCAATGCATCGTGACAGTTTGATGGGGACTGTTTTTTTTTTAGGATAGAATGACTTGTAGACGGCTGATAGCATGAGCAAGTGGCTGATGTTAACGTTAGTACATCGCCTAAAATTGTAGCAAGGTCAACAACCCCTACAACGTAAATGTCCTCTCTCTACTGCAGCATCTTCTTCATGGCGAATTATACGCCATATAGCATCGCTGATCAATCTTTGTGCTCCCCCAGCGTTATGGGCAGAGCTTCGTTCTCCTTAACTAATCTTAATAAGCTTCTCATAATATTGTCCAAGAGACAAGGCTTAGCTATACTCTATGCGCCTTTGCTGGTAACTTGCACCAACTAATAGAGTAAGTACACCTTATCTAGACTTCGATCACTGGCGCATTCGTGAATTGCCCCCTTTAAAAACAACTCGTTGGCGATGGCAGCAGTGTGAAGAGGAGCGCTGGTATCTCAGGTTCCCGTGGTATTATTTTCGTTGGCCTTTACTCAGGTTTACTATCTATAGCAAACTCGGTTGGGAGCGCTGCAATGCCACGCTTGATGGTGACAATGCCCTCTGCATCTACAGCCCATACATGTGCAGGGTCGTGTTCTCGTATAGCCCGGAGAAATTCGAGAACCTGCATGACAAAGCCGTGTCTCTGTTAGCATTATAAAGCAGGGCTTGCTCGACAATAGTGGCATAAATGCTAATTCCAATATGCCTGCAGCATCCATCTCTTGTCTAGCGTGATTATGTTCCGTGCATAGGACTGACCCTTGTTGTCTCGGTTGGTTGGTGGCACTCAAATGTGAGTTTGCATGTAAGCTCGTCGTCCACTCTCTCGTCAATGTCGTTTGGGATAGGAGGCGCTGCAGCGATGTTGGTGTAGAGTATAAAATCATCGAGACGTACTAGAACAAAGGGCGCTTTAGGTGTGTATGAAGACCGGAAACGTGCAGTGCATTCTCGCCATTGTACATCTTCGACTAGTGTGTATAGCGACATATAGCGAGCCTTCTCTGTGAGAGAATCTAGTGGACTTTGCTGGTGTCTCTGTTAAGGGATACATACCATAGGCGAAGTAACCCGCATAACCTCAGAAATCTGGAATGTGAGGTACCAATAAGGCGCAAAGAGTCTAGGTGCGAAGTCGTCATAGGTAGCGAACTCGCGAGCCTCCAGCAGGGCTGATGAGATGTCTAGCAGGAATGCGTCTGTGACTATAAGCAATGACCAGTTTTTGAACTTCCCCTGAAGTGGTCTGCCTAATGCATCGGCGTCCCAAGTAAACCCTGAGAAGTATAAAGCGTTTATTCTTCCTGAATAGTCGATGCAAGTGACGTATAGAGTCTGATGTAGTCGTGCCCGCCCACCGACCAGATGCAGACTTAACGGCAAGATTACCTCAGAGCCGTCGTTGAAAGTAATCTATAGAGCAAATGTTGCGGGTGTATAATAGCGTCTAGTAGTGAACTAGTAGGTTAGGGCAAACTCTTTAGCGGACTTGTGGCAGCGTGTCTGGTTTAGACGTATTGGTAAACATTGCTTAATATCTAGGTAGCTAAGGAGGAGCTGTTGTGCTACAATCGCCGTAGCTTCTTGCTGAACCTGCTCTATACCTCCACATGTGCGATGTTGAAGCTGTAACCTGCCGGGGGTGTTTATTCGGTCTTGTCGAGTATAAAATCCACCATCCACTACGGTGCGCGTGGCGAGCTAGGTATTCCGTTGGTGTTATGTAGAGTAACATGCCATGGGTGCGAATAACGTTAAGCGAGATGTGTAGAAGGTACCCACGCTACAGCACGGACATACTACACAGAAATTCGAAGAGTCTTGCTGTGTACAGTAGGAGTATAATGTAAGGAATGGTGGGCGAGCACTAGACTGGCAACTACATGTAGGACGATGATATAGTGGAAGAGGTAATGCATTATTATCAACTCGAGGTAACAATTATAGTACTATCACGAAACTTGACAAATATGATATTTACTAACTTGACTTGGATTTTTCTCTTACCCTACTGCCTCTCCGGATACGCCAACTCATTCTCTTCCGCATCAGCCCCAAAGCCCGCCCAGCCCTGAAACCCGTCTGCAAACTCAACGGCAGCACGGAGCCAGTAGCTCGACTCTGCAGCACCGGGTTTTTCCCACGTTTCTTCCGCGACTTTCATGGCTCGTAGTGCTGTGCATTATGTTGATGATTAGCACTCTATTTTCTTGTTGTCCCCACCCCACCCCCTCTAAGAGACACCTCAAAAGAAGGAAAGAAGGTTTAAAGAAAAAGGGAAATAAGCATGACCCACAACATACCTTTAACATAATGCGCATCCTTTGCCCAGGGCCCCGCAAGCGCCATATGAAGCACATGTTTCCAGCTCCGCCCCTCGCAATCCCGCGCGTCAGAAGACTGTAGTGCTGGAATTTCAATCTCTGGCCTCGTCTGCGCAACATACACTGCCAGAGCAAACAGCCACCACTGCCTCAGCAAACTGACGTGGAACTTTGCGGGCACGAGCGGCAACAGGATGCGAATGGCGTGGCTACTGGTCAACACGTGGACGAAGAAGAAGTCGAATTTCGAGGCCGCAGGGCTGGCGGTGCCGGTGAGAAAGGCAACGGCGGTTTGCTGTGCGGCGTGGAATTGCGCCGTTGGGTCGACGATTTCCCACGCGTTCCAATATTCGAGGAAGGCGTCTTCGCGTTGCGAGAAGACTTTGCTGATGTCGCCGCTGCGGTGGGGGTATAAGCCGTCGAAGCGCTTGTCGTTTCGGACTTTGTGCAAGAGGTCGATGAGGCTTGTGGGTCCATCAGGCGCGCTGTGCGGGCTGGGTTTTGTGTATTTGGGGTCGTCGATGTATTTGTGGAGGGGGCTGTAGAAACATGCGCCGAGGGCTAGCGCTTCGATGGCTACGGTCTTCGATTGGAGTTCGTATGCGTAGCCGAGATGTATAAGGGGGTGTGCGACTGATAGCATGTTAGTAATCTCATGGGATCCCCTTAACCATGGAATAGTTGTTATACTTACGTCCAGAAACCAGCGTATTGATCAACGGCTCCTTACCACCAAGCAAGAACTCATCCAGTAGAGCCGAGAGATCATACTTGCGATTGACAAGCTGATCCTCGAAGAAATCAATGAACGCGCGTTGATACCTATCCCAGCATAAGCATGCGTCACCCTCACTCAACACCGTTTAATCCTCCAAACTCCAAACAAAACTTACTCCCGCCTCCCCAGGAAGTCTCTCCAATCCGCCGTCGTAATCTCCCCCGGCGCATCAGTCCACGGTTCCAAGCCCTCAGCCTCCTTCTCATAAATCTCGTTCAATTGCTCAGCCGTCGCCCCGAGCAAATACGCCGATCCCAGAATCTAATATGCAAACAAGCCTTAGCAGCTCAACTACAACAAAAAACCGCCTTTGCAGATTTCAGCCAGGGTAAAGCATACATGTGGCGTATGGTTGTGGAAACGCAGATTATGGTAGATGATGGAGTGGTTGGCATGGTTGGCTTTGAGTAGGTGTTTGAGTGTGCGGGCGCGCTTTTCCGCGGATGTTTCAATGTCGTGGATTTCGACCGAGGGGAGGGTTACGGTGGGATGATTGCCGGTCGGTCTAAGGAAGGAGGGCAGCGAGATTCGGGGGAGACTGAACATTGTGGTTTTGCGTTGGTATTGAGAGGTTTGGGGTGCTGTTGCGGGGAAGACGTTTGGTCGCGTCGCGCCTAGACTACCTCGGTGAGGTATGACGTGACATTCGGCCCTAACAGTAGACGAACAAATATACTCGCAAAGTATTGCAGGATGAAGGTCGGCAACTTGACGAACAATACATTAGAGTGAATGATACCCCATGATGCACAGTGCTGAGGGTCCTTGTGAGATCGCGTCATACACCTCGATAGAAACATTGATAATCAACGAGTGAATATAATCCAAGACTGAGCGAATTTAATGCTACACAACTCTGCTTGTTAATTATAGGCAACTGCGTATGGTACCCAGTAACGATAAACCATCACCACCATCCCATATCTACAGTCCAGAGTCATGGTCAAATCCTCAAATTAACGATGGTATCAAGCTTAGTATTCACCCTCCTCAACTTCCTCGTCGTCCAGCGAGTCAGCGGCGACCTCTTCGTAGTCACGCTCAAGGGCAGCCAGGTCCTCGCGAGCCTCAGAGAATTCTCCTTCTTCCATACCCTCACCAACGTACCAATGTACGAAAGCGCGCTTGGAGTACATGAGATCGAACTTGTGGTCGAGGCGGGACCAAGCTTCGGCAATGGCGGTGGTGTTGCTAAGCATGGAAACGCTTCGGTCGACACCGGCGAGCTCACTTCCGGGAACGCTGATGGGCCTAGACAAGGTTAGCAATAGGGATTTCAAGGGCCAAGGGGGGACGTACTTGGTGTAGTTGATGCCAAGCTTGAAACCAGTAGGGCACCACTCGACCAAGTTGAAGGAGGACTTCGCCTTGAGGGCAGCAGCGGCAGCCGTGCAGTCACGGGGAACGATGTCACCACGGTACAGCAAAGCCACGGCCATGTACTTGCCATTGCGTGGGTCGCAGACAACCATCTGGTTGTTGGGCTCAAAGCCTGCAAATGATTAGTAGCAACTCCAGGTAACATGATATGGATTACGCACATTGGAAGGTAAGATCGCTAACTTTGTGGCTCTCGTGGGAACTCTTCTTAGCCGAGATGACAGGCGCATAACTGATGAGCGGGTAGTGGATACGCGGGTAGGGCACCAGGTTAGTCTGGAACTCGTTCAAGTCGACATTGAGGGCACCATCAAAGCGCAAACTGGAGGTAATGGAGCTGACAACTTGCGCAATCAAGCGGTTGAGATGCTCGTAGTTGGGACGAGGGATGTCCAGGTTGCGACGGCAGATGTCGTACACAGCCTCGTTGTCAACAAGGAATGTGCAGTCCGAGTTCTCGATAGTGCTGTGTGTCGAGAGGACAGCGTTGTAGGGTTCCACGACAGAGGTAGAAACCTGGGGCGCTGGGTACACAGCAAATTCGAGCTTGCACTTCTTGCCGTAGTCGGTCGAGAGACGCTCGAGGATGAGCGCACCGAAACCAGATCCTGTGCCACCACCGAAGGAGTGGAAGATTAGGAAACCTTGGAGCGAGGAGCAGTTGTCTATAAGAGTTAGCCGAGCCCTCTGAGGAGATGCATGCTTTGAGCTCACCTGCGACGCGACGAATCCTGTCAATCACGCTGTCGACCATTTCCTTGCCAATTGTGTAGTGACCACGGGCATCTGTCATTGTTAGTGCCTTGCAAGTCGTAGTAGACGCCTAGTACGCACAGTTGTTGGCCGCGTCCTCCTTGCCGCTGATCAACAGCTCAGGGTGGAAGAGCTGGCGGTAGGCACCAGTTCGGATCTCGTCGATGGGCTGTAGGTAGCCATTAGCACTCATGCTTATACATCTCTTTCATGGCTGCCACATACAGAAGGGTCCAAGTCGACGAAGATGGAACGGGGAACATATTTGCCGCTGCCCGTCTCGGTGAAGAAGGTCTCGAAAGATCCTCCCTCGTTGAGGTCCTTTGCATCAGGATTGGGGCGGCCGTCAGGCAGGAGGCCGTGCTCGAGGAGATAGCTGGTGGGCTCGTGTTAGCTCTAGGGTTGTAATTGGGGAAGCCAGATGTCGGAGGGCTTACAGCTCCCAGGCGCTGTTACCAAGCTGCGTGCCAGCTTGGCCGATATGAAGGTGGCAGATCTGTCGAGCTGCGTGTTAGCCCAAGGTATGCGCATATTTCGGGCTGTGGTTCGCTCAGCGCGCCGTCAAGCTTGAAATTGCCTTTGTATCCCGCAGACAGCGCATTGTTTAGCTTGTCGCTACCAAGTTGCTCTCGTCTCGTCTGCGCCGCAAGCGGTGAGGGGGCATTCAGGGTCCAAGTTGATAGAGCGCTGCAGCCCGTCGCGCCCAGCATAAGCTTCTACGTACCTCTCCTCGCATGGTGAATGGTTTTTTGCTGTATCAAACAGACTGACAGAAAAGTGTCACGAACCTGGCAAAGGCTGTTGGATTGGAAGAGCTTCTGATCCGAGTTCAGGAACAGCAAGAGCGGTGACCGTTTGGTACTAGTTTGGTGGGGTCGCCGGCAGGGCCCTTGTTTACGCGACTGTCCAGGAGTAGCGCGTCTTTCCGCAGGACAGACCAGCATGTGCTGCCGAACCTATCCAGCTTCCCATATATTCACCAATCATACTACACTATGTCACTTCCCGTCTCATCAGCCCTCGTCTGCATGCAAAGCGTACCTATGCTGTTGCTGTGTACATATTTATATAGTATATCATGCAACGTGTGAATCAATTCCGCGCAACGCAATGCCACTCTAGTAATTACAAGGTCAAGAATACAAGTCGTCGTCCTGCGTGGCATCGCCAAACCCACCCTCTGCTATATCAACACTGCTTTTGCCTGCATGGCTTGGAGTTGCCGGTGCCTTGCCCTTTCCTTTACCGCTGCTACTAGTGCCGTTGGCTGCTCCGTTGAGATCAATGTTCTCTGTATGAATCACCATGGCCTCCTCTGGCGCTGCTGCTATGGCTTTGCCCTTGCCCTTTCCGTTTGTCATTGGCTGTACAGCCCCTTGAAGCTTCTTCTTGTCGTCCTCTTTCTTTCCAGCGCCTTCAAATGACTTGCGCACCCGATCATAGTGTCGCAATTCATCGGCACTAACACTGGGTACAAGCTCCTTGTGGGCCTCGATGAAGTCTTCTTCCGTCACCATGACTGCTGTGTCTTCTTCAGTAGCCAGATGGTCGAAGAAATACGCAATCGTGATGTTGGAACTGTGCGAAGCATTGTACGCTTTGACCTTTTCGTCCACGGCGCGTGCTTGCCGCGTGATGGCTTTGAGCATCGCGTCTGAGCACAAGGCGTACATGTCTGCACCAGTGTAGGTGAACGGTAGGCCTTGTGATACTCTCTGTAGAGAGAGTTCCGGATGCAGTGTGAATCTAAAGCCGATCAGTAACTAAGTTAATACATGTGACGGCTCAACTTACTTTCTGGTCAGAGCCTCCAGAATGGTCTGCTGCTTCTCGTGCGTGTCTGATACACCCAGATACAGCATCTTATCGAAACGGCCAGGACGCAGCAAGGCTTGATCAAGCAGATCTGGTCTGTTGGTTGCGCCGATGACGAATACACCCTCGCCGCCATCGCTCATACCGTCAAGCTCGGCCAACAGCTGACTGACGATACGATCCATCACACCTCCACTGTCACCTTGATTGCCACGCTTAGGGGCTACCGAGTCCAGTTCGTCGAAGAAGACAACACAAGGACGAGCATCGCGAGCCCGTTGGAACACTCGTCGAACATTCGCTTCAGACTCACCAATGTACATGTTGAGTAGCTCAGGTCCTTTGACACTGAAGAAATTGAGCGAGAACTCGGTTGCGATGGCTTTTGCAAGAAGCGTCTTTCCTGTACCTGGAGGTCCATAGAAGAGGATACCACTACGCTTCTTCATGCCCTTGGCGAAAAGTTCAGGGCGGGACAGTGGTAGCTGAATAGTCTCCATGACTGCATCCTTGACATGGGTAAGACCACCAACATCTGACCAGCCCACGTTTGGAATCTTTGGTGCTCCAATTGCATCAGCGAAGTTTTTGCGAGCTGCATCCACAGCACCATCGAAGTCGGCTTTGGTCAGGCTGTTACTGAAAGGTCCACCGGCAAGTTCAATGTCTCTTGTTGTAACTTTCTCTGATGAGGGCGACGCCTTGCTCGCAGATGTGGCCAAGGCTTCCAAACGAGTCTGCTTGGCAACAAGAGCTCGGTCAACCACATCGACGAGGTCCCCTGCAACTAAGGCTGCAGTCTTTACGGCAACATTACCAAGATCAGCTTCGGGAGAAAGCCTGATACCAGTGTCTTCGATGATGCTGCGCAGAATCCCCTCTCTCTCGCCTTCATCTGGCGCAGTCATCTCGATTTCGTGTGTGAAAAGGCCTCGGATACCTTCAGGTACCTTGTCAATCTCAGTAGTTGTCGCGATCAAGACACGGGAATCTGCCAAGATTTCTTTGAGGGCAGTATTCATGCGATCGGCAGTGAGAGCGTCGATATGCTTTACAAGCAATGCAGTGTATTCCGCACCGCAAGTCAGGGCACGTTCTGCTCTTGCCTTTAAAAACCCTTCCGTCTTGACGTCGCCACCTCCTGCACCACCTTCAGTCACAATGTCAAAGGCATCGATAGCAAATGTATGTAAGCCGAGGTCTTCGCAGGCTTTAGTGGCAAGTGTGGCCTTGCCGATACCGCGTTGTGTAGAAGTGATCAATACCGCAATGGGTGGAAGGCCAAGGTGTATGGCGCGTGGGCTAGTTGCGACTGACATGAGCTCTCGCAGACGCCTACGAAGTCCAGAGATGTAAGGCTTTGGGAGTTCATCTAAAGTCATTGTTTTCTGTTGGCTCGATACTGGCGCACGTTTGGCTCCAAGGTAATACTGCCAGGCGCTGTTCGTCGGCGGCGTCCTGCCTTGCTCACTTCCGTTCATCTCCATTTTTGTGCTAGTAGCATCAACCGTAACCGCGCCACCCCAGACGTCGCCTTCTTCGCTATCGCGAAGAGCTTGAGATGAGCTTGAAACGTTGCCAATCTTGAACCATGACACGACCTTTGGATTACGACTGCTGACACAAGCGCCGGTCTCACTTGGTCCCTTCTTAGAGACAGACAGTAGGTCATCGTTTGTTACATCCTCTTCTGTGGAAGTCTGGAAGACTGCACGACCCAGGAACTCGTCAACAGAGATACCAATAAGATCTCCAGTCTTCACAATACGTCGCTTTTGTTCAAAGTGCTCTTTCAGTGCGGCGAACAAGCTTGGCTGCAAGAGTCGGTCTGATGATAGAGGGGTCGACAATTTCAATAGTGTGACTTCCTTGGCCGAGGGTGGGAGCGACGAGCTTGTCAGTCGAGGTTTCTGAAGAGCGCTCCGAGGCAGATGGGAGGATTGATATGGAGCTAGTGGGGTAATTCGAAGATGGGTTGGGCTACCGAGATTCGCCAGTAATATAGGCGAGAGATACGCTTGCAATGATGTGGTAGCTTGCGAAAAGCCTGAAAAGCTACTTCGCCTGTCCATATCTGGATTCTTGTTGACTGGGTACCTGGCAATCTTCTTGGACATGGTCTCCGGCAAGCCATAGACTCTCACAGGACGCCAGTTGGAGCTATCGTCTTCGTCGATTCCAGAAAACAGGCCAAAGAGAGGATGTGAGGTGGGCTCTTCGGTCGCTTCCACTTTCACCCAATCACCAGAAAAGCATCCAACTTTAACCAAGGTGTTGACATCGACAAAGACTCGAGCCTCTTCGTCGTCCTCTGTGCCGGGCTTCGGATGCACCAGTTCATCTGATATACTTTGTAGGAGCCCCTGCGCTTTGAAGATCTTACTTCTGCTTGTGGGACCCCGTGTAGTGGTAGCGGTAAAGCTAGAGAATACTGAACCTGGTGTAGCTATTCCGTTCGTGCGGTAGTTGCCAGGTCTTGGAGTAGCAGATGTAAATGATGACAAGACGCCAGATGACTGAGGCGGAAGCATTGGGGCGTTGAGCGAAATAATGTCTTCTGAGTCGTCTGATAGGTCTCCTCCGTCAATGTCAGAGAGTTCAGAATCAAGATTGTCTGTGGAATCTCCGCCTGGTGGAGAGGCATTGCGAGAGTCGCCGCGATCTTCTGCAGCCGAGTAGAAGGTGTCATTGGAGGTATCGTCGGCGTCATCGTCGTCTCCAAAGCCGTTTGTTGATGGGGCTACTTTGACTGGTGGTAGTACTACCGAGGTCTTGTGGCTCCGATGCGACTGGAGCACCACGATCCTCGTAGTTGGCAGTACTAGGCCCTGGGAGACGGGTTCGCAGGCGCTGATTTTGGCGGGTGGGGGTGGAACATGGGTGATGGGGTGGGCAGGCAGTGGCAGTGGCAGTAGATCGCCGGTATGCAGAACGGTGGGCAGTTGCAAGGCCTCTCGAACAGCTTTCCTCCACGTCTCCTGCTGCACTGCTTCGTCGACCCCAGCTGATTTTCCTTTGGTCCCGTTCACGTCGAGATATCGGTTCTTGGGGACCCTCGCCGCGCCATTCGACTGCGCAATGAAGCCTCCACCAAACTTGGCATGCACCTCGTCCAGCTTCCGCAGCGCTTCGGTGTCCAGATTCACGTAAACAGTATCGAGAGCCACGGGTACAACGTCGTATATGCGCACCTCGATCGGGGCATCGCGTCTTTGTGTCCTGTTTGGCGCGAGGCTGTGGAGAATCTGCGAAAAGGACTGCAAGGCAAGTGAGGAAGCGGGTATCTGGAGGGAAGAGTGTGGCCGGACAGCCGAAGTCTCGCTCTTTTCCGCAGACCGCACGGGCAGGATGGTCCAGGGCACGCTCTGGGAAGCGACGATGGCACTCGGAAGCCACGGGGTGATTGCGACGTGACGGATGCGATCTGACTCCTGCGAGTTGCCGTTTGCTGCTGTCATGCTCAGTCATGTGCGCCTCTGTTCTTCACCCACATTCACTTACCCGCACTTTCTGCGCCCGGGAACAAGTCGTTGAACAGATCCCCAGACAAGACTCCCACCTCACCCTTGATGCGGTCGTCCAGCAGCAGTCGCGCCGAAATCGCGGGTCGGTCGAGGCGTCTTCTCCGTCGCCTTTTGCGCGGGTGGACACCACCATTGTGCGCCTCCATATCTACCATGGCGGATGTGTATGCTTTCGAGCTTTGTGTTGTAAGCAACGGGGGCTCTGCATACGCGTTTGAGCTGTCTGGACAATCTAGTGCCTCGGCCTGATGCCTCGGTAGTAGCGGCTGCGCGACGGGGACCCCTTCTCGGACCACCCACGCTTCAGTCCCCGCAGTTACTGGTACTGGTGCTCACAATTCGACAGACTCTGTCTACGTTGGTGCCCCCAGAGAATATCTGCACGACCATTTACGACCGAGCGTTGCTGTGTACAGCATTTTGTAGTCACATGGGCTTTCTACGACGGTTCCGCACTGGATGCGGAGAGGATATCAATTCTCATTGGCCACTCTTCTAGACCCCATGTAACAGCACAGCATGTGCAGTCCCACCAACTCACCTAGGCAGTCTGGACCTGCATCAGAGAAACTGAATCCAGACTCTATCAAACACTGTAGCACCGATCGTGGGATACCGGTGCTTCGGAGTTGCAGGCCGCCATGGCGGCTGAAATCACATGTCAGTCTCCAGCGAACTGGTCGCAACCATCACCCATTCGTTCTTTTTGGTATAGGATGCATAGTCGTGATGTACTTCGCAGCTAGGTACTTGTTTGCTGGCTTGCAACAGTGGTCCATGTTGCAGGCCCGCGCAATGCTCACATCCTCTAGTGACGTCAATTCTTATCTTTCGACCAGAGGCGGCTTGCTGGAACTTCAGCCACCTCGCCTACGTTGAAGATCATATAATGCTGCCCCTTTGCTTCCACCACTTCTTTGACTTTCATCCCTTGTTCAGCCGGTCAACTGTAGTGGAAGTATACTGGCCTGGCAGCTCTTGATGTCCTTATACGATCGCTACTCATGCGTCCCACGTTGACCGAGATCTCCACAAAACAGTCGTTACACCAGAAAGAATATATCTAGCATGGCTACGGCTACATCCACGGCTACAAAGCGCTGTTCCAGCCTCCAGGCCAATAAAGCGATGGACACCAGCGATGAAAAATTTCAAGCCGCAATTGAATTCGCACAACAAGCTCAGCGGCTTGGGCAGTATACACCCAATCAGGAGAGTGGCCAGGCCGGCTCAACACAGGCGGTCGAGGCCCACTTTGTTACGGCCCAGGATGCGGTGATAGAGACCGCAGATGGTCACCGGCTACCAGCTGTTCCTCTCGAAGAAGCTACCAGGCTCAACCAGCTACGGAACGTCCTGCACGACAACAGTTCATCCCAAACAAAGCCCGAAAAGACACGAGTACGAAAGGCCAAAGATGGTACTGTCCACGGCCTACTATTGAACGAGGAGGAAGAAGATAGAGAGGGAAGGTCAGATGTACCGCTGGGAGATTCTCAAGCGCCATGGAAGACAAATCCATTATTTCCTCCTCTGCCCTTGTATGGTCCGCCAACTTTACTGAGGAGGTTACAATGTTGGGCGTTCCGGATATCTTCGGGCATCTTATCGTTCTTGTTTCTGCTCGTTATCATCCTTGGAGCTGCATTCACGTCGCTACCTGGCATGGCTGCGCATATATGGCTGCGGGTCACCTTTCGCAACCCTGGTAAGTGAAAACAGTGCCGTCATCTCCTCCATCCAACAACCTTCGAGATGATTCTTATAGAAGCCTATCGCCAGTCGCAGACTTCACGCTGAAATCAATGGCTCTACTTTAGCCTAACGCGCTGACTCTGTTATCGCTTTTAGATCAGCGACGACCCTTTTATCATGAAGAGACAAAACGAAAGAAAGCCAGGAGACTAGAAGAGAAGGCTTGGGACAAGAGACAGGCCCACAGATTGGAAAAAGATATTGAGGCGGATGAGACTAGTGGAGGCGAGGAGCGGTTTGTGCCCTTGGAAGGTGGCCCAGATCCGCTGGTCTGCGACGTGCGCTACTACGCACGACGCGTTGGACTAGACTGTGAGATCTTCGAGGTACAAACAGAAGATGGCTTCATCATTGAGCTTTGGCACCTATACAATCCGCTCTCATACAAGCCCAACGAAAGCTCCCAGCGAAAACCACATTCTCCTGATGTGTTTCCGGAACATCGTGCCAGTGCCAATGGCTCGCAGTATGCACAAGGAAATAAGAAATACCCAGTTCTTATGATCCACGGCTTGTTACAATCCGCAGGGGCGTACTGTACCAACGACGACGATAGTTTAGCTTTCTTCCTCGCCAAAAGTGGATATGATGTCTGGCTCGGTAACAACCGATGCGGGTTCAAGCCACGACACGTTCTACTCGACTATAGTGATCCCAGAATGTGGGCTTGGAATATTAAGCAAATGGGAGTTATGGACCTTCCAGCACTCATATCACGCGTTCTTTTTGAGACTGGCTTCGAGAAGCTGGGTCTCATCGCCCACAGTCAAGGTACCACGCAGACACTAGTTGCTCTCGCCAAAGAACAGAGACCAGAAATTGGCGAGAAGATCTCGGTCTTCTGCGCCCTCGCACCCGCCGCCTACGCCAGTAGACTAATCAACAAGGCTCAGTTCAAATTCATGCAAGTCATATCGCCAGGCATGTTCCGCGCTGTGTTTGGCATACACGCTTTTATTCCTTTTATGATGGAAATGCACAGGCTCCTGCCTGGCCATTTCTACGGCGACATGGGCTACCGTGTTTTTGCCTTCCTTTTTAACTGGTCCGACGACCGATGGGATCGCGACTTGCGAGATCGTATGTTTCAGTTCGCTCCTGTCTATGTTAGCGCAGAAAGCATGCGGTGGTGGCTTGGACGCGAGTGCTTTGCGAAGCAGAAATGTATACTTGCCACCAGGGAAGAGAAGGCCATGGAGGACAAGGAAGACGAGGAAGAAAACCGAAAAGCAACTCGGTCGCCTTCTCCCTCAGTCGACTCGGATGATGAAGACCACGCTACGAACCTAGGCTCAAACCTCCGCCCGCTCAACAGAAGGAGGTGCGGCGTACAGCAGCGAGATAGTGACAATGCACGCTTTGCATGGTATGGGCCAGATGCACCACCCTTTGCCTTCTGGGTCTGCGGTGCGGATGACCTTGTCGATGGCCGTCGCCTTTTACGCCGCTTCGAACGCAACCGCGAACCCCACATTGATGTCGTGCACTCGAAGGTTATTGAGGGGTATGAACATCTCGACGTCATCTGGGCGATGGATGTAGTTGAAAAGGTCGGTAAAGAGCTGCGAGAAGTGCTCTGGACGACGGCACCAGAAGAAGCTCGTAAGCTGTGCCGCACGCCTAAAGGATGCGAGGACATTAAGGTGTTTTACAAAAGAGGTGAAAAGCAGGAGAGTACAGCGAGAGATGTTGATGCTACGGCAGGAGAATGGAGTGATAAGGGCAGAGCGCAAGTTGGTGGTGATGCGGGAGAGGGTGTTTTTGATGTTGAAGCTGAGATGGTGAAGAATGATAAAGAGAGGGTTCTGAAAGTGCAGCAGGAGGCTTGAGCTTGATGAATTCATGAAGTGCTCACGAACATCAACGGCTGCTTTTGCGAGTTCGCATATATACACGCATACATACATACATACATACACGAGCGATTCATATTTCCTTCAGCACAGGCTGCACATGTAACAGTAGACTAGCGCAGATAATGTATACTTTGCAATCGCGATGGTGCTAATTGACTGCCTCTACGCTTTGCCATGGTGGTTTTAATGGGCAAAATAAATACATGCTACATTATCTTTGCAGCACAACAAGGCACCAGTAGCTGACTAGAACCCTAGAATCTCTGCATGACGACGACGTGGATGGTTGCAAGTCAGAGGCGACGTGTGAGTAAGGGAAATACGAATCGGTAGACCCACAGTTTGATGCAGGGAAACAGCAGCAGGCCTATCGTAGCCTTTTGGGGGCTACCCATCAGCATCAAAGTCCAAGACGTGTCTCCATACGAGTGGAAACCCTGGAGCTGATCGGCGATATCAGCGGGTCTCGGGCTGTTGGCAAGAATGGTGTTGGATGGAGTGGCGTTGCGATCGATGTCGATGAGACCCCCACGACACGACTCAGGAGTGCATCGGAAGAGGTGGGGGCCTTGTCACGTTCAAGTGGCCCTTGAAACACTTGCTTCTTTCCGCAATAACGGTTGCCGCTCCTTGGCAGAGTGCGGAAAGGGTGAATGACGTAGCCATGGGAATGGGAATGCAACATGGCATGCACGACATGGCGAATCTAATGCACACTTGGTAGCCACTTGTGCAGCGCGAAGTCGTATTGTTGGGCCGACCCGAAATAGACGCCGCCTGCGAATTTTTTTGCTGTTCCTGCGTCTCTGATGGAGATGACGTAGTTGGCCGAGAACCTCCAGAGTCCACGGTTCGAGCAAAGCAGCCGACAGTGGACACCGAGGCCAGACCAGACTGTCCGCTGCCGCGCGCGAACAATGCGGCCAGTTCTTTGCAGGGGACAGCTTCGGGCTGATGCGGACACGGCGAGATTTGTATGTAGTACTGTACTAGACGGTGCAGACGGTGCAGACGGTGCAGACGGTGCAGACTGCGATCCCAACAGCAATCGCGCAAACGGACCCACACCCTATCCACCCGGGGTGTGCCATCAACGTCAATTGCGTCCGACCAGCCCTTTGCATTGCTCCAGTTTTCCTCGGGCCCTCACTGGCGACCAGGAGATGCCGCCGTCTCGCTGAAATGAACATCGCTGATCGAGCCTGTCGCCAAAATTAAACCCTGGGCCTCGCTGCTCCTGTATCTGGGGCCCATCTGCTCGCGTTCCCTCTCCACACTTTTCTCTCGTGGATCGGCCTCTCATCCGCACTTTCCCCCCAGCGTCTCCCATTCTCCATCTCCATCTTGCATGTCCTACTACCGACCGCGAGATCCCTCCATCATTCGTTCAAGGCGTCTCCCATATCATCTTTCGTTTTTTTTCTTTAATTCCATAGACAACAGACGTCGTCACTATCGGCGCTTCTTCAATTAATTCGGCACTACCACAACATAGTGAACACGAATTCAATTCGTTGACCGCGCTTGTCTCCCCACTTCACCTCGCAGAGCTCCCATCCCACCAGGTCGAAGAAGCCCAAAATGACCACTCCGGTCACCGAGCGGCCAGAGCCCACATACAACATGGACAGCAACCAACCGCCACCAAACCCTCGCCAGCGATCGTCGGATGAGGATGGCACAGTAGTGGGAGAGCCTCTGAGCCAGCAACACTCTAACACACAGGATCATGCCGCATTCCAGCCTGGAAATCCCCGGCCACGATCGGGCACACATCTCACCGTAGAGACTGCACACGACATACATCATATGAAACACATGCAATCGCCATCGCAAACGCGTGAGCAGGCTAGTCGACTCAACGATGACCTGGCGTTGCTTGCAATTGAGCGGCAGCTCAGCGCCGACGAGGCCTTACAGCGCAACCAATCGCTCGGCCACTCCATGTCACGCGTACGATCCCGTCGCGAAAATCTTATAGATGATTTCGACGCGGCTACGAATCCAATCCATGAACAGGCGGCCAAATACACAAGTCCGGAGAATCCTACTACCAGCTTTTCCAAGTTTGTCAAGAAGATTCACGGATCGTCGTGGCTGGTCAGATATTTTACCTACATTACGCCACTAGTCATCCTCATCCTCGTACCGTTGCTTCTCGGTGCATTGGTATTTGAGGATGCTCATGTTGGCGGAGTGAAGCTTTCGTGGTTCTCAATCTGGCTGATGATCGTGTGGTTGACATTATGGGCTGGTAGAGTAAGTGTGCCCAGATGACATTCGTAATTTGCAACTGACATGTGTCTACAGGTACTCGCTAAAATGCTTCCGTGGCCGATTGGTCTTGTTTCAAGTCTATTCACCAACAACAGCAAAAAATGGAGAGACATGGGCAAGCAATTGGAATTGCCGGCAACATTATTCTTCTGGTGGCTAGCTATCGAGATTTCCTTCCTTCCAACTGTCACGAGGCACTCGATCAATGGCGACAGGTCGACCCGGCCGTGGCAAAAAACTATGAACAAAGTGCTGGTGTCGTTTCTCGTCGGCTTTGCTTTGAATTTCATTGAGAAGATCATCATTCAACTCATCGCAATCAGCTTCCATCTCCGGACTTACCAGGACAGGATTGAGCTGAACAAGTTTCAAATTGGTAGTCTCGCGAAGCTTTACAGGTTCTCCAAAGAAAAGATTGCCATGGAAGACTCTGAGTTTGAGGAGAACGACAAAGGACCGGCTGGTGCCCGAACACCTGGCCAGCTAGTGTCTGAAGCCCAGAAGAACATCAAGTCTGGTTTCAACAAGTTTGGTGACATCGCTGGAAAGGTCGCTGGAGACTTCGCTGGCCGTCAAGTTACATCGAACCGCCATCCCAACCAGGTCGTGTTACAGCTCATTGGTACCACCAGTGGCGCTCAAGTTCTCGCACGTCGTCTCTACCGCACTTTTGCCCGAGAGGAGACTGAAACGGTACACTCGGACGATCTTAAGAACGCTTTCGAAAGCGATGAGGAGGCTGAGGCCGCTTTCTCCATGTTTGACAAGGATATGAATGGAGATATTTCCATGGAAGAGTTGGAAGCAGTCTGTGTCGAGATTGGTCGCGAACGCAAATCTATCACCGCTTCGCTCAAGGACCTCGATAGCGTCGTTTCCAAGCTCGACGATGTGTTTGTGTTCATCGTGCTAGTGATCACGATCATTGTCTTCATCTCACTGATCTCGACTTCGGCTTCTGGTGTCCTCACCTCCGCTGGCTCGACCCTCTTGGCTCTATCCTGGCTTTTCTCTGCGACCGCGCAGGAGTTCCTCCAGTCCTGCATCTTCGTGTTTATCAAACACCCGTACGATGTCGGTGACCGTGTCATGGTGTACGGCAACACTGGTGATCTGGGCAGAGGTGATGACTACTTCGTCAAGGAGATTGCTCTGTTCTATACAGAATTCAAAAAGATGCAAGGCCACATTGTTCAGGCACCCAACAGCTACCTGAACACGCTGTTTATTATGAATCACAGGCGTTCTGGTGCCCTGGCTGAAGCCATCCCCATCATCATCAAGTTCGGTACAACTTTGGAGCAGATCGAACGCCTGCGTGCCATGCTTTTGGACTTTGTTACTGCGGAGAAGCGTGAATACCAGACCAACATTCTCACGGAGCTACGAGCAGTACAAGAAGTGCACTGGCTGGAGTTGAATGTCGTCTTCTTCTACAAGTCTAACTGGCAGAATGAGTTACTCCGTCTCCAACGTCGCAACAAGTTCATCTGTGCGCTCACCATGGCAATCCAAGAGTGCGGTATCGAAGGACCTCGCATGCGCTACCCCGGTCAAAAGGAGTCTTTCCCCGTCTATATGCAGAACCTTCAGAATGCTCCTACTCCTGGTGTGGGTGTTAATGGCACTCCCGACAACCCGAATGGCAACATCAGGAATGAAGCACAAGATGCACCATTCGTGACCCCAATGGACGGAAACACAGGTTCCCCATCTGCTGCAAGCGTCCCCGGCCGTCGTGCCTCTATCATCCGCCAGCCTGGCTCCAGCAACCGCCCTGGCGCAGAATCACTCTCAGCAATGGGCCGTCGCGTCGACTTTTCCCTAGGCATGAAATCCATGGGCCTGGACGACCCCAGTGGCGACGTTCTCGACGATCGCGAGAACGAAAGTCGCACCCGTGCCACAGTTGTCCGCGTTACATCGCCCTCCCGCTCCCAAGACCGTGTTCGCCAATCTGAAGATAGTGGACACTCTACCTCCATTCAACGTGTCGGCACCAATGCCAGTTCCATTGCCCGCGAACGTGTCCACAAGAACCGTTTCTTCAGCCGCAGCCGTGGTAACGATGAGGAGAATGGCATGGGTATTATCCCGGAAGCCGACTCGCCTCCAAATGGACAGAAAATAGATCCGAGGACTGGACTGCTTAGTGCGAGGGCGGTGAGGGGTAGTCTTGATGATTCGGTTGTTGCGGCGTCGGGGGCGTTGCCTCACACGGCGGATTCGGAGAAGCCATTCGCGAAGCCGTCGAGGAGCCAGACTGATCGTTATGAGATGAGGAGGTTCCGTTAGGATGATCCACAAAAACTCGTCTTGTGTATTCGTTCCCCGTACTTAAAGCGAGTAGAAGCTTTTTAGATATGGGCATTTATTTTTTCTCTGATATGCAGCTGCATAGCGGTCTGATGGCAGTGCGCCGGGATCTTGCTACTGCTAGGTTGTAGATTGATAAGATATTAATTAGATTAATATACTGCTAGACAGTGGTGATCCTTTTTACATTGTATAAATCAGTTGTTTTAGATGGCGATGTGATGTGCTAACTCCAGAGCCATGTTAAGACGGTTCGGTGATTGAGCTTGATGGGCTTTAGTATTTGACCTTGTGTTTTATTACGGTAGCCCAATTATAGTCTGTAACTATATGGTTGCTACTAGCATTTGTGATTTTTAACTGTTCATACTCGCTGGGGTTCATGGGTCTCAATGCTATAGTTCATTAGCGGGAGTTCAACATCAAAGCTTTGAAACGTAAGCCGTCTCCTAACTAGCAAAACAACAGCACGGCAATGCACATATGACGAATTGCAATGTCCAAGGTAAAATAATCAGCAATCGCAGACATTATAGCTACCGCATAACACTCGAATACGATGCGTTTTCCCCGTAGTCTCCATTTAGCCATAACGTTACGCACATCTGGTCACATCTGGTCACAGCTGAACGCAGATATATTTGCTGACCATCTTCAGCAAAGGCCTTGCTCTTACGACGACTTACCCAATGATGCTTCACCGCATGCTGCACTCGCGCACTAGCGGGAGCGCCCGTCTCACAGCACATGCAGTGACTCGATCCACTACAACCTTTTGACGCCAACAATTCGTCAACATGGGAGTAAAGATGCACAACCAATGCTGCGCCCAAATTGGCTGCGAACGTGGTGAATTGGGCGATCACTCAGCTTGGCTCTCGCCGATCGGGACGCTTTGATGGCTCGGGAAGTCACACTAATGTTTTGTTTTGTGAGCGAAGGGTACGAGACTGGGCGCGGCAGTGGAGGCAACTGCTCCTGTTGCGTAAGGTGCCAGCTGAAGCCAACACTTGACCCCTCTTTCGTCGTCCCTTGCCTCTTGTTTCTACGGTTTAGTGCTTACACTAACCGACTGCACTCCGCGCTGTTGTGTTTCGATCACCGACTTGAGCTGTGTTGCACAGAGTTGTGCATTTATATCGTGCAAGTATGTCTTCTCTTCAACCTTCGCATCGTTCCTCACCAGAGACAAAATCGTATATTCATACTTCTCCCAGGTATTTACTACTTCTAAAATGGACTTGGACCAACCTTGGGCTCGACGTCTTGTCGTATGTTGTGATGGTACTTGGCAGTCGAGTGTCACTACCAAAGAGAACGCGCCATCAAACGTCACCAAGCTCTGTCGCCTTATTGCACGCGTGGGCCACGACAAGGATGATGTTTCGAAGAAGTTCCACCAGATTGTCTACTACGATTCTGGAATCGGGACAGGAGCATTGAGCAGCTCTGAAGCAAGTCGCCAGGGTGGCACAGGGGCAGGTCTAGCTGAGAATGTCATCGAAGCATACAACTTCATTGTGCAGAATTTCGAAGAGGGAGACGAAATCTTTTGTTTTGGGTTTTCACGCGGTGCCTATACGGCACGAGCCGTCGCTGGACTCGTCGGAGACATTGGCGTTATTCGGCCAACGGACATGCAATTCTTCCCGGAATTGTATCGGCTGTACATGACCAATGACGAGGGCGACGACTTCCGCAAGACCAAATACTGGAGCTGGTTCGTCGATGGCAAACTCAGCAAGATTGGGGAAGAGCGCAAGGCACAGGGTTTCCGCGTGGAAAGCGTTGCACATCATGATGGCAGCTGGACAGAGGTAGAGTTACAGCAAATGGCAGAGGTGTGGGAGATTCGACCACACAAACATCTCGCTCTACCGAATAGCCAGAAAGTCAAGGTGGTGGGAGTGTTTGATACGGTGGGAAGCCTGGGTATACCTGATATGATGGGATTGAATCTTGCGAAGAACCGAGCCCAGTACGGGTTCCATAACGTTAGACTGACAGAGCGTTAGTGACACCACATGAAGTACGCGAGGGGCCTATTGACATGATGCAGATATCGAGCATGCCTACCAAGCTTTAGCTTTAGAGGAACGCCGTCTCGCGTTCCGCCCAACTTTATGGTATATTCCCGACGAAATCATCAAGGATCCAAACCGGCCGATACCCGAGCTGAAGCAAGTCTGGGTATGTCGATGCTTGTACTGATGACGACCAAAAGTCCTAGGCGCTAAATCAAGACAGTTCCCTGGCGTTCACATCAACTGCGGAGGTGGCTCAGACGACTGCCATACAACCATGAAAGGCGACTCAGAGAGTAAGTACTATCAATAAGCAACCAAACCCACAGCACAACACAACGCAAGATACAACCAAATTAACCACTCACCAGACATATCCACCGCAACCCTCTGCTGGATGCTCCAATGCATCTCCCCACACCTCACCATCGACCGCGCTGCCTTCTCCGCCTTCCTCGCCCAATATAAGCGCTGGCTCTTCCGCATCCGCTACGCCTGCACCTACCACCACGAAACCTGGGCCGAACGAGCCTGGAACCTGATCCCCAAACCCCACATCCCCATCCTCAACCCCCGGCCCAGCGAGCTAGCCCCCCCTCGCCGAGACCCTCCACACACGCACCCAACCTTTGACTTTGGCTGGGGCATCGGCCCCCTCCTCGACTCCTTCACCCTCATGTACCACCTCAACGGCTCGCACACGCGGCAACCAGGCCACGAGCTCGTGGAAGAATACTCCGACGCCGACGCCGCACACCGCTGGGTCCCACTGCGCGACCGCGGCCCCACAAACGAGTACATCCACCCCATTGTCCACCACCGCCGCCTCGTGCACGGCTGGGACACGCACTCGCCGCTCAAATCCGGGTGGCAGCGCGGACACTGGCGCGGCCAGGACGGCAAGCAGCGCTTCTGGTGGTATCGCGATGGCGAGCGCGAGACGGCTGCATTGCCCGAGTGGGCGATTATGAGGGATGAGTCGGACGAGGCGTTTAATTTTGAGCGGAGGTGGTATTACGATTGTGAGAGGAGTGAACGGACGGTCAAGGCGCTGGCGGGGGTTGAAGGGGTGGGTGATCGGGGCGACTTTTTGGCCGCGTTGGATGCGGCGATTGAGTTTGGGTTTGATGCGAAGCCGCAGAATCAGTGGCCTTGAGAAGGAGACTGTGAGAGAGAGGGAGAGAGAGAGAGAGGGAGAGAGAAAGTGGAAGAAATGAAGTGGGTTTTTGCAAACGGGGGGGGTATAATTCATGGTTATGGGGAATCAATCTTACAAGCGCTATTGCAAAGTGAATCTCCTTTTTCCAAAAAAAAATCCATCGTTCCTCCAGTATGCCTCTCAAAATGACCTAGGCACATCCATCAAACCCTCATACCCACAATATCCCCAACTCCCTTGCATCAGCGGGAAAATATCGCCTTCAATCATCCTCGCCATCCTCAGGCAGCGTCTGCAACACCCCCTGCACAATCGTAATCAGCTCATCCACATCCGGCCGCTCACTCGGCTCCAAATGCAAACACTTCCTCACCACCTCCTTGACGCTCTCTGTAATCGCCTCCTCTGGATTCTGCTTCTGCTTGCCGCGCTGGATGCCCTCATCCGGGAACCTCCAGTCCCCGCCAAGCACGCAGATACTCAGGCTGCCGCCCGTCTCATCCGAGCGCGCCTCAAACGGGCTCTTGCCGACAAGACAGGCATACAGCGTGCAGCCGAGCGACCAAATGTCTACTTTTGTATCGATTACCGAGCCGGTTTTGACGTCGAAGAGTTCGGGCGCGCGGTAGGGCATGGTGCTGTGTTCGGCGGCCGTGTCTTGGACTTGGAGCGCGAGCGAGCGCGAGGTGATTGGAGTCGGGGACGGGGCGAGCGAGCCTAGGTCCATGAGGATGGGCGTTTGGCCGTCGTCGTCAATCATGATGTTGCCTGTGTTTTTTGTTTTGTATGGTTAGTATTCAATGCTGCCTTGGGGTGTGTGGGAGTGGGTGAGCCAAGCGGGTACGTACCGGGCTTGATGTCGCGATGCGCGTATGCGCGATGGCCGCCAGGCGCGATGCCCTCGTGCGCGGCTGTGACTTCTGATTCTTCCAGGAGACCTTCTGCCTCTTGCTCGTCGTCGTCGTCGTTGTTGTCGCGCTCGTGGTGTCGTCTGCTCGGTCGCATTTCCATGCTTTCGGCTGCTTCGGCGTCGGCTCTCTTTGCGTCTCGACGGACTTTTTTTGCCTTGGTTTCGCTACGTGCGCCGCCTTTAACTTTGTACTGGTGCATCGCCTTGAGCGCTTTGCACACGCCCAGGAATAATACCATCAATCTCCGCTCGGGGAATTTGGTGTGGTTCACGAGATTCGCGTTGATCATGTCTTGCAGGTTGCCGCGGCGGTAATACGGGAGGAGGATGTAGACTGTCTTTGCGGATGCATCTGACTTGTCGTTCTCGACCGAGTAGTCGATTGATTGTATAATGTTTGGATGTGGGGAGAAGAGCGTGTAGGCTTCGACTTCCTTGAGCGCGAGACTGACGCTCTCTTGACCAAACGGACATCGTATCTTCTTGAGCGCGAGGAGTTCCTGATTTGAATTGTCCTGCACGAGGTATACATATGAGAAGCCTCCCTGCATCCCATAATCAGTCGCCACGCCCCTCAGTTATACATGTATGGATGCGCTCATCTTACCTCGCCCAGCAGCCGCAGTATTTTGAAACTCCGACTATTTATCTTGAGTTGCGGCGAGCTTGGAAAGCACACCATGCAATTTGTAAACGAGTAGACGACATCGAGGAAATATGTGCCTAACGACCCCATCGTGGTGTCTGTCGATGTCGCGAAAACGCGGATGGCGAGGGTGTAGCAGGTTACCTGCAAAGCTATGGACAGCTTGCGGGATCGTGGTGCCGAGCTATACGGTACGGTGGACGCGCGGTCGGTCAATTGGGATACTGTGGACGTCCCTTTGTAACTGCAGGCGGGTGGTAGAATAAAGGGAGGCTGTGCGACAGTAGTGGCTTGACGATGGGAAAGGAATAGGTGTCGTTTGCTTGTCAGACGCTGCGCGACATGTCTCGGGGGTGCTGACGATGTGCTTCGTTCCGGGTGCGCTAGGAACGTGGCTATGGTTTAGTACGAGGTTGCCCCCCGTCGTGCTTGGAAAGGTTCCCGCACATGGGGGGCCCACAGTGGGACAGATCTTACAAAGACCTGACAAGGAGTGGTCGTCAGCCGTACAAAACACCGAGAATAAGAAATATAAAATTTGCTCTTACTCCATCAAAGTCATCTCTACAATAGAGATCATTCGGGGGTGTGGCTCAGTGGTAGAGCGTCCGCTTTGCACGTCGAGAATTCGACTATTCGGTTCTGCGGAAGGCCCGGGTTTCGATCACCCGCTCCTCCATTTCTTTTTGCTTTTTGCCAATGGGTTCTGCTCACTACTTTGGCTCTCTCTCTTATTATGTGTTAATTTTTTTTATGCAGCTTGACATGCTGTGTTGTGTATCCTCAGCCAATTAATAGGAGAGGTGCAAGCTAGGAGAGGAAGATTGCGGTGTAAAGGGGACGTATAAATTAAAGCATTCAGTTTAAGAAGCGTTTTCTTTATAGATATTGTCTATGCAATATTGGAATAGAGGTTGTACATAATCGTGGGTTATGCTGTGTACGTAAGGGGTTTGCCCTATCGACCTAGTCCCATACGACAGAGCTTAAGTTGGTGAATTCTTACGTCCTTGTACGTACGTGATTAAACAGGGGAGAAAGAAAAGTAGAAGGGAGAGAAAAAAAAGAACTTAGTAATCCCAAATAAAGCTATTAAAAAATTGGTATTAGGAGGTGCGTATATTCTTTTCCGTGAGGAGATAAGTAGTCCTAGAAAGAACTATAGTAGGTTCTATATATAGATATTATAACAAAATTGTAGTTCAGTATAGGGTAGCTATACTTTACTATACTCCAAGCTATATATCAGAGTACTACGAAGTCCTACAATGTTGAAAATTTGGCGTATTTGTCTTTACAACCTCACAACCAAGCATGCCGACCTATTCATCTTTGGCCAAAAAAATGGACATGTAAGATGTAAATTCCACCTTTCAATTGGGTAAGTCTAGCCAATCGGGGCGACGGAGCTTTTAACATGTGCATTGATCTCGAGAGGGGCTGGGGAGATGAGTATGTGTGTTCTTTTGGACGGCGTCGGGGCTTCAAGTACGTACATAGATGGTATGGTATGATGTGGCATGGTAGGGTCTGAGTTTCTTCGTTCGTGAGGTTCTTTACTAATTTGAAGGGCTGGGATGTCTGGGGATCTGGGTTTAACTCATATTGGGATGGGTGGTGTATTAGATCATTCGAGCAGGTGGAATGATGGTATATAGAAAATAAAGGATATCTATCGAGTTGCGAAGAGTAAGTTGGCCTTGGAGGGATGATTGTGACGCTAGGTAGGAAAGATAGGGAGAGATGGGGATAAAGTGAGACTAGGTGTGTAGAGAGATACGATTAGACCGCAAAGTATGGCAGACTCGGCATGTAATAAAACTAGCTGTCGAGAGAACTGTGAGAGCATTCCGAGTCCGGCTTATACCAGGAGAACTCGATATATGGCAATATACTTGAACAGGCCCAACAATACAGCAGACTCAGCAAGACAAAATCTTCATAAACACAGTCTCCTTCAACCTCAAAATTAACTCGCCTTTTCAAAATCCCCGCAAAAGACACCACACCACCCACATCCAAGTAGCTACCGCCTCAGGATTCGCCATCTATCAAACCCCCACACATTCCACCCTACCTCCCAAACCCGCCTCCTTCACCAAACCCTCCAGCAAATCAACCTTCTCCGTAACCCAAGCCCTGTTTTCTCCATCCTGCAAAACGCGATACATCAACACCCGCACGCTCCGCGCCCCAACCGTCCCCAATACATCCACCAACTCCCGCAGCTCCCGCACACTAGGCTCAAAAAGAAGTGCAACAAGCAGCCTCGCCATGCGCTGCTGCACCGCCAGCGGCACCACCTCCGCCATCTGCCCCAGCTCCCCCACGTCCTCGGCGCGAAACTCGTTGACGAGGAGGGGCAGGCTCGCGGTTTCGCGCCAGATCTGGCGGCATACCGTGGTGCGCGCGAGTAGCTTGCGTAGTGGGTAGAAATCTGTGACTTGGTAGGGGTTGAAGGGCTGGCCGTTGCTGGGGATCACGTCGTAGCCGGGGTTGGGGCCGAATAGGTCCGTGTGGAATATCACGACGAGCTGTTCGGTGAAGGCGAGGGCGAAGATTCTATTGCGGAGCTCGGCGGGGAGACGGAGCAGCCGAGATGTGGTTTGATTCGTGAGTGTTCTGGGAAGATAGCTCTGTTAGTTGATGGTGCGTTGGGTTTGTGGTGGGATGTCACTTACAGTGCGTCGGCTTCGCTGTGTGAGAGGGCCTTCTTCTTGCGTGATGGGCGGACTTTGGTGGATTTCGAGTCTGCATTTGCCGAGCGCGTGGATTTGTTGTCGGAGTTCGACTTTGCCTGCCTCGAGCGCTCCTTCTTGGACTTTGCCGGTGGAGGTGTCATCTTGGGCAAGTCTGGCTTGTAGTTGTGGACTAGGTTGAGAGCGTGAAACACAAGAGTGATGAGAAGGTTGGAGAGAGAAGGTAGAGTGGAGAGGGGTGGAGGATTTATACTCCAAGGGCCCCTCCAGAAACGTGCAGGTGGTGAAAGGCACATCGAAACATGATTATGGCGAACCCTGAACATCGGCAACTTATAAGAGGTTGTATATCGTCACTGTTCCCATCTTGGGCACTGTAGAAGCATCACATGATGTGTGTAAACGCTCTCTGGGCAGGTGAACACGACAAACGGCACTCAAGTGAAAGAGATGACGTTTGGCGTCATCAATCGTATATCGTCTATTGTGTAATTGAATTTGTGGCATGGGAGCCCACAAGGTATCTTTGGGAGAAAGGTACATTATCCTCTTACTGGAACTAGAATTACTCCTCATCCTCCTCATCAGGCGCTTGCATCTCCTCGACGTCTTCCTCTTCGAAAGTGTGGAGAGGTACAGAGTACAGGCGGAGGAGTGACTTGTTAGGATCCTTAACCAACACATACTTGCCCTCATCCATGCGAAGCACCATGTCAACAATAGTACGGACGATGGCCCAACCGTTGTTGAGGTTGAGAGCCATCTGAGAAGCAAAGTCACGTGGCTTGTTGGTCAGAACACCGAGAATCACGTGGTCATTGTTGTTCTTGGGATTGGCACGGGAAACGAAACTGTGATGGGGTCAGCGTGTGTAGAACGTACATCAAGGGAAATGCATACCCAAGTTTCATGGTGTCAGCCTTAGCCAAGATACTCTGTACAGTCCATCGGGCGAGCTTGCAGGAGTTGTTCTTCATCTCGGTAGCCAAAACAGCACCCCTTTGGCTTGCCAACTTGGTCCTCCAGTCGAGAGCACCACCAGCGCCCTGTGCTTTGTTGTCGAACTCGTTGAGAGCCTTGATGGTCAAGTACTGGTCCTCGCCATTGATGTTGTTCTTGACAACCGCGTCGAGCTCTGTTCGTACAACCAGGTGAAGTGGCTCCTCATCCTTCTCCAGTGACAGATCAAAGCGACGGTACCTGTAGGCCTTGGACGCGGGAGGATCAGTTTCCACCTGATCGTTGTAGAAGGGGTGCTCGTGTGCCATGTTGATCTTGTTAGTGTCTGACTCGGAGACGACCTGTAGGGGGAAGACGTTGTTGATATGGGTGGCCTCGAGCATTAGAGCGCCTGGGCTGTTCATCGAGTCTTTGTTGCCCTCGGAGATTTCGAGGGGCGCATCTGCGGCATTCTCATTGACCGTGACCATGTCCAGGGCTGAACCGTCGCGCTTGTCAATGAAGACCTTGTTGCCCCTCTTGGAGAAGACGAGATCCCAGGAGTAGACCGACTTTGTGGCGCACATGAGCATCGACAGAACGCTGTCGGTGGCAAAGACTGTGGCTTCGTCCTTGTCGGCCAGTTCTTGAATGATGGGATCGCTCGAGGTGGTGACGTTGTAGGCGGCGCGGTCGAGTACGTTGAGTCTGCGCTCCGACGTCTTCGCACCGGGCTGCTTGTCGTAGCTGCGGTCGTAGTAGTAGAGGAAACCGTAGCTGTCGATGTCCTCGCCGTCGCCAGTGTCCAAGTTCAGCTTAGCCAGGCGAGAGAAGTCAATCTCCTCCATGACGTTCCACTCAGGCTTGACCTGAACCGAAGCATCGCGGTTGCGCTGGGGCTTGTCGTCCCTCCAGCCGAATCGTCGACCGCCCCTACCGCCACGGCCACCACCACGCTGGTTGTCGTAGCCCTGCTGTCCACCACGGCCACCGACGCGCTGGAAGGTTCCGCGTCCTCCACGCTGTGCTGGCCCGCCGCGCTGTCCACGTCCACGGAAGACTGTGCCGCCCCCACGTCCGAATCCACGTCCCCGGGCCGATGTGCGGGTGTTGTCGACAACGGAGAAAGTGGCCTCCTCTTCTGCAGCCTGGATGGCAAAGGGGTTGGTCTGCTGATTTGCGCCGTACACTTGCTGGTCTGCATGGCATGTGTTAGCCCGGCTGCAACTTGCAATGCACGTGACATGTTGGCTGCCGTACCTCTGTAGTTGCGGTTGCCGTACTGCTGGCGTCCACCGCGTTCCCGGTCCTTGCCCTCAGTCCAGTCGGCCATGCGACCCAGCTTGTCGGCCTTGGAGTAGGGCGCAAAGGGCACGCCGTCGAGCATCGTCTCGGTGGAGACCGTGGGGCCCCATCCCTCCGAGGTGGGCAGAGCGGACACGAGGTCCAGTAGTGATGCGGGCGCCATGTTGTCGTGAGTTTCTCGCAAAGACGTCGTCCTTGTCGCTGCCACACAAACCCGTTCACGAAATCGAAGTGGGCTGCCAAGATTGTCGCGCTAAAGGAAAATCGAACAACCGAACCCCGCGCTAAGTTACCCTACCCAGCCCATTCACTCAGACGACAACCGCATGTGCAACGCCAAGCCGCGCATCGGTCTCGCACTCACTTGACCAACTCACTTGTGCTTTGTGGACCTGCTCTGTGCGCACACTCCGCTCCAAACAGTGCATCAGTACGCCTCTTAAGTACAATGGCTATCACTCCGACCCAGCCCTTTTTGATGCCCCTTAACCATGACCGATGAGATACTGGCTCACATATCCGCCCCTGCAACTCGACAGACCGACAACCTCTATCAGTCTCTGGTGGATGCATACTACGACTTCGAGCCACATAGATCTTTACGCGACCCAGATCGAGCCGACAACACACGGCTAACACCCCGTCGCCCACCGCTCAGTGTTCCTGTAACGACACGTGACGGGAATGCGGGTATCACCTCCACCTTCATCACTGCCTCCAGCAAAGATTCTTTTGGCAGCTTCCCATCCCATCTATCATCCGACGATCATGTAAGCTCCTACCCACAGGGCGCTAGTCAAGTTGACCGGGACTCGACCGAGTATGGTTCTGTACCGACTTCAAGTCGCCTGGCGCGTCTAGAACGTATACGGCAAAACTGGAAAGAGAAGACTACGCCAAAGTCAAGTTTACCCAAGAGCATCCAAACTTCGCGACATCATCTACTAATGCAAGGTGACGATGACGCTGACGATGACGCCGACACCGCCTTCATCGAAGATGCCCAGTTGGCAATACAAGCGCTTCAGAGCCAGTTAGACGAAAGTCATTCAACCACTTCTGAAGATACTTCGGAGAGCGATGCCGGCTCTGAGGAATACACCGGCATCTTCCAAGTGTCGGACGTGCCTGAAATACAACATGATGTTGTCGCCAATCAAGTAAATGACCCATCTTCTCCAGCTAGAGCAGCGAGACCAGGCGTTGATAGTCCGGTTGCGACACGTCCAATCCTAGCAGTCGGAACTTCAGTCAGTTCTGCATCGATCAACGACAACGTTGACGAACAGATGCAACCCCTGGTTCAGACAACTTTGGCTGCTGAGGTGCATGACTTCAGCAAACTCCCAATCGATGTCTTCCCGCCACCTCCAAGCATCTCAGTGTCACAGCCTAGTAGACTACCCTCGCAAGCCACATTGTATCTCACATTGGTCAAGAAACGACACCCAGATCGCTACCACCTCGTTAGGAGGAAGTACAAGCCCAATGACTATGATCGAGGATACTGGGCCGTGAATTGCGCTAGTTGGCCAGTCAAGGCACAATTGGGCTTCTGGTCGTCATTACAAGACTGCCTTCTAAATGGAAAGCTGGGCTGGGGTACGACACTTCATCGGACTCCCAAGTCTTCGCATGAAATGGGCGAGGTCAGACTGTATTGCTGGGGAGAGGTTGTCGAACACATGTGGTTACAGCTGTGGCTGTCCTCTGGCGGCTACGTTTCTTTCCTGGAGTGGCACGATGCGGATGGAATTACTGTTTTGCAAGCAAGATTAAAACTCAAAGGAACTGGCACAGATACTGGATCTGAGTCGTAGTTGGTCTTGTGTATTGACTTGACGACAATTAACTTTACATACATACTCTGGGTAACTGCACATTGTTCATGCTTGAATCTTGACCTCACATGACGGGCCACGTTGGAAGTATCTGTATACTGCAAGATTTTGAACGCCATGTTAGTACCTTAGCACATCGCTGCTGATGGGACGTGAGGTTGTCTCCACCACAGGCACCTGGGCTGCTGGGCATGTGAAAATATATGCCAAGCCTGCCCAAGGGCTGATCGCTCACACCTCATCAATGTTTCAATCTCCGTAGCGGCGCGCAACGGCTTACACACGCCCACAATGTGACCTCACACTACCTACACATACCAAAATGCCACCTAAGCCGTGCAGCGAGCCTAAGCGCAGCATGAGCCTCGACGATGATCGCACCCTCCACGACAACGCCTCCGACTCCGGCTCCAAAGATGGCCGACCGTCAGCCGACATTTCCGACGACGACGACGATCTCCTTGAATCAGAAGACGAGCGCGAAAAGCTGCTGACGCGCAATAATGGCATCTTGGGGTCGAAAGGCTCAAGTACCAGGATTGGCAAATGGTCGCAAAAGAAGGAGATGAGCGAGCGCAAGAGAGGCGCAAGCGAGGAAGAGAGGGCGCTCATGTATGAGATGGAAGAAGGCGGTACACAGTCGAGTACGAGTTTGAGAGCACGGAGGAGTGAGGAGAGGGACGAGCAGAGATTGCGCGCAGTCGGCGAACAGAGCAGGGCAAAGCGCGTACGACTATGGCGGCGGATAGGCATATACACGACAATCGTCGTTCTGTTTGTTGTACTTCTCGCAGCCGCATATCGCCTCTCGACGCCAAAGGATGTCCTCGCTGCAGCCGCTCTGGTATCGAATGGCACATCACTCTTCGCGCCCACAACCATTCTCATATCCCTCGATGGCTTTCGCGCCGACTTCCTGTACCGTGATCTCACACCTACTCTGAACCAGTTCGTTCAAGAGGGAATCTCACCAAAGTACATGCTACCCAGCTTTCCCAGCGTCACGTTTCCAAATCACTACACTATGGCGACGGGAATGTACCCTGAAGCACACGGTGTTGTTGGAAACACCTTCTGGGATCCTGTGCTCGAAAAGGAGTTCTACTATACGGATCCAGAACGGAGTCTGCAATCACACTGGTGGGGCGGCGAGCCCATCTGGGTGACTGCCGAGAAACAAAAGGTCCGCTCTGCTGTGCACATGTGGCCTGGCTCAGAGGCGCATATCCAAGACCAAGAGATTGCATACATTGACAAGTACAACGGTTCGGAACTTTTACCATTGAAAGTGAACCGTATCATGGACCTCCTTGATACTCCCGGTCCCCACGATATCGGTGCAACGGCTATCACACCACGCCCACAGCTCATCGCGGCCTATGTACCCAATGTCGATGCTGAGGGTCACCGCTATGGCCCGAACAGCACCGAGATTCGAAGTACCATTGCAGAAGTAGACGCCATGCTTGGCTCCATCCTCAAAGGCCTACACGCGCGTAATCTGACGGAAATCGTCAATGTCGTTGTCGTTTCTGATCACGGCATGGCTACAACCGACGTCTCACGACTGATCCAACTCGAAGACCTCGTTGACCCAAAGGAACTCTCACACATTGACGGATGGCCGCTATACGGTCTACGCCCCAAGAACCCAGATGACCTGCCGCGCATCCATACTCAGCTCCGTGAAAAAGCCAAGGAGAACCAGAATATTGAGGTTTACCTCCGCGACGAAGACATGCCAGAGCGCTACCACTTCTCCAACAACCCACGGATCGCACCGCTATGGATCGTCCCCAAGACGGGCTGGGCAATCGTCACGAAAGACGAGTTCAATGTTGAAGAAGGGAAGAAGAAGGGCGATGTGTATCACCCGCGCGGACTCCACGGATACGACCATGAACATCCCCTTATGAGGGCGATTTTCATCGCAAGGGGTCCAGCCTTCAAGCACATCCCAGGCAGTAAAATGGAACCTTTCCGTAAGTAAACGCCCGACATCAAACATCCAAGCATTTATAGCAAGCAACAAACCTAATACCCCAAATCCAGAGAACATTGAACTCTACAACATCATCTGCGACTCCATCGGTCTCACTCCCGCCCCCAACAACGGAACCCTCCGTCTCCCGCTCAAACCCACAGGCCACCACAACGACACCACGCCCTCCATCCACGACACCCCCGAAGACCCCGTCCCCGTCTCCTCTTCCTCTTCATCTTCCTCTTTAGCCACAATGTCGCCCCTCCTCACCACCCAATCCAGCATGGCAGCCTCCGCCTCCGGCCTCAACACCACACTCCCCCTCCCCTTTCCCCAAGACCAAGAAACTCAAACCACAGCTGCCGTGCCATCGACCACGCAAGACGGAGCACCTGCTGCGGAAACCACAACTAAAGCGAAGGGTGGCTTGTGGGACTGGATTGAACATAAGGCGGGGGAGCTGGGGCAGTGGGTCGATGGGTTTTTTGTGCATAAGCCTATGCCTGGGGGGAAGAAGGAAGATGGGGGTTCAATTTAAGGTTTTGGGCTTTTTTTTTGTTTTGTTATAGTGATACCTAAATGTGAGAAATGCGAGGACTCTTTCTGTGAGGATTAAGTTTTTTTTTTGCTCCTTCTTTTTTGGCAAATAGATTAGTATTAACCATTGTTATATCTCCTTATGTTGAATGATCATTATTAGTAAGTGCAGTACACAAAGTAGTGAGAAACCTCTTTCTTTCCTCTTGGTTATGAATGCTTTCTATGTTTCTAAATTCCACATCTACTCACATTCATCCAATCTACATGATATCGCATTTACTCGGCAAACCACACGGGCCCTCGCCATCCTTTTCCTTCTTCTGCTGCGGCCCACCCGCCGTCGCAGGCTGCACAGGAGGTGCTGCACTCGCCGTCGTCGTTGTCGTCGTCGTGGTAGCATTATTCCCCGTCTCGACCGGCGCCTCCACCGCACCACCATCTAGTCACGGATGCGCCTTAGCAACAGCCTCGTAAAACGCCTTACCCTGGGCCTCTGCAATCCCCAACTCCAGCGGCGAAGGCTGCCTCGAGCCATCGCCGCCTGCAAACGTGCCGGCGCCCCAGGGCGACCCGCCATGAACTTCCTCGAAGCTGGTCATCTGCGCAAACGTATTCTTGTAGCCCAGGGGCACAAAGATGAAGCCGTGGTGCACGAGGGTGCTCATTGTGGAAATGGCGGTTGTTTCCTGGCCGCCGCCCTGGGAGCCCGTGGAGACGAAGACGCCGGCGTATTTGCCCTGGAAGGCGCCCGTGGACCACTGCTTGCCGGATTTGTCCCAGAAGGTTTTGAATTGTGCGGGGAAGTTGCCGAAGCGGGTGGGGATGCCGAAGAGGATTGCGTCGTAGGGTTCTAGGTCGGTGGGGTCGCTGAGGGTGGCTACGTCGGTGGCTTTGGGGGCTGCGTACATCTTTTGCAGGACTTCTTCTGGGAGCGTTTCGGCGACTCTGTTTGGGGAGGCGTTGTTAGGATGGGGGTTGTTGTGTATGGTACTTTGTTTATGGGGGAGGTTGTGTGTGTGTGTTGGGGGGGGGGGGGGTTTGCATTGTTGCTTTGTCCGTTTATGTGGAAAAATGTGCGAGGAGTTGGGGAGAGAATGGAGACGTACTGGAAGAGTTTGGCGTCACCGCCTGCGGATTGGATACCCTTCAACTCTGCATCGGCCAGCTGCTTGATGTGGCCATACATGGAGTAGTAGACGATAGCAATCTTAGGAGCCATGTTGGATTACAGGAGAGAACGTCGAAAGCGCTTGGTGGTGTGGTGGGGTAGAGATATGTGGAAGGGGGGGAAGTTGTTAGGTAGTGTTGTAGTTGGAGCGAGGGGCCATACCATCCCATCTTATATGCCACCCACATCGTGCCATGTAGGTACAGCAAGTACCTACAAAACAGCTCATGTTTCTAGGCCTTTCTCTGCCCAAGATAACTTAAAACTACGCCTCTAACTACTGTGGTAACTTGCATAACAGAGCCAACCCAAAAGTGTCCAATAGCACCGATGCTTGCATTGGACAGCCCGGCGATTTCTGCCAATCGTGGCCGTTTGCGGTAAAGATACTTTGTCTGCCCCACCACCCTTTTCCCCCCTCCATTGCAGTAGCGTCATCGGCTTGTCTGCTTACTTGAACATTTACTAACGATGCGCAAGACATGGGCTTGTGCTTCCTGTATCAGATTCCGCACTTGCTGTATCAGCATTGTGTAAGGGGCCTTCGCGGGTTCGCTGTTCAGAATATCGCGGTGGCTTGCAAAGCTTGGTCATCTGTCGGAGGCCGAAGAGTTTGAGGGTAGTGGCTGGCTTACGGAACGCTGAGTGAGCAGCGGGTACGTACCTTGGCTAAGCCGCTTTGGGTGGGGTGCAGTCGAAGCGGGGGAGACGATTGCCAAGGCGTAGAAGACATTAATCATCGTGAGCTTTCACTTCTCTCTGCCTGTTTAGCATTACACTCTCACGGTATAACGTGCGGACGGACGTGTCAGACATAACAATCTTTTTTTGGCACATGGTGTAGTGAGACAATATAATATAACGTTACATTGGCATATACTGCCTGATAGAACTACTACATAGAATGCTAATGTTGATGCAGGAAAGAGAAATCCGGCCGTCCCGGTATGATAACGATGAAAGACCCCCGCTGTTTGAATGCTTTTTGGTATAATGTTCGCCAGATGCATGAGAAAATTAATGTGGCTTGTAAAAGGAGCTGGTATCGTTGGCTCCAGGCCTATCGCTCATGCATGTGGTCGTAAGTCGTTAAAGTTGTGAAAATCGTAAAAGTGTACATGTGAAGAGAAGTCGACCCAGCGAACTGGAGCGCGAATTCGCACCTAGGTCTGGATCGAGTGCAACCTGTTGCGCACACCTCCAAGGAATTGTTCCTCGCTAATGCGCTGGAAGGGACCTTCTTGCTCCTTCTCGTATAGGCCGGTGCTGCCGTAAGGACCCTTTCCACTAAACGCCGCGTTCTGTGGCCAGTAGCCGTCGGATGAGATCTGCGCCAGCGAGAAGTCACCATGGACAGCCTCGAAACCGGGCTCGAAAATACAGCCTGCAAAGAAGAGTTCAATGTAGAGCTCGCGCGGCAGGGTGCCAGAGGCACGGCGGTGAATAAGCTTGCGAGCCTGCTGGAGAAGCTTCTCCAACGCCTCTGTGGCCTCCTGTGTCGAGCGGCCATGCTCGTGCTCGCAAAGATGCAGCGCGCGCACCTGCAAATCACCAGTGAACTTGACGTTCTCATTTGAAAAGAGGTCCGCGCACACCGATGGGAGCGAAATGGACAGTGTCTCGAGCTTGGGGCAGCTGCGGAAGGTCTCGCACAAATGCTCGCTGTCGCTCGGAGAACCGGGGTGAGGGTGCCAGAAGCCATCTTGTGACCGCGGGCTATGCTCGAGTACCCGAAGTGTCTTGCGCGACGCCTTGACAATGGCCATTACTCCATCAATGGTGATTGACGAGTTGCATGTCAAGTGGAACTCCTCGAGTTGGGTGGCGTTGCGCGCGATCGCGAACAGATCCTTGTCAGTGATAGGCATAAAGGATGTATCGCCGAAGATCTTGAGGCGCCGCAATTGGCTGAAGTTTGCAGATTGCAGAGGCTCAAGATCGACTTGGTTGTCTTTGTCCGCTGCTTGCTGTGACGTAGGATCGACACATTGGAGCTCCAAGGACTCAAGAGGCCTTCCGCTACCCATCAGGATGGTCCGCCATGACTTTGCATCGAGATGCCTGATCGTGGTCCACGGAACAGACAAAGAAGTCAGATTGGTACAATTCTTCAGCGACTCAAACACGAGACGATCGGTCTCAGCTGTGTAGAAGCCGTGTACCCACATGCGCCGGATCTTGGAGGCCACGGTGGGGAAGTCGTTGTTGATGCTTACGGTGCGCTTGAGCGATGCAAAGGGATCGCGGTATACAGCTGTCCCTGTAGGACGATCGATTAATTCGTATAGCGGGTAGCTCTCGCGGCGGTTGGAGAGTTCAGCCCATCTCTGTGTACAGTCAGCACCCTCCTTTATTTTGAAAAAGGGAAAGAGTTGGTCTTACCTCGCCACCCTTCCATCGACGAATGTACAGATCGCGGAGAGAATGCTCAAGAGCCCATTCGTGCCACGTCCAGCACACGGAGCGCAGCGCGGCCGTCGCATCCCACTTGAGCAGCTCTGGCGGAACGGGTCCCCTTACATAGCGCTGAAGAGGGGCTCGCTGGAGTGGCAGCGGTGCTTGTGACAGGCCAAAGGTATAGGTTGGCCCATCACGTTCATTGGCTTTGGCAACCTCCTCAAGGATCTGGGTAAGAACTTCGTAGGGGAGATCGTTGATGTGCATTGAATTGATCACAGACGCGTAGGATGGCTCGGTATATTGTGGAGCAGAGAAGGTGGTGTGGTGTGGTGTGGTGTGAGACTTGCGTGCCTTTATATGGGGTGGCGGTCGCTTGTTGATGATTGAGCAGAGGGTGAGTGAGGAATGCACAGGTTAGTCAGATGATGTCGAATTTGCGTGACAGTCGGGAGGCGCCTCTTATAGCTGTCCAGCTATAGCCTTTCCCCGGAACTGCAGAGTTTTTAATTCTGGGACAAAGGGCCCTGTGGTACGTTTGTTAGTCAAGAGCTCAATCGTGACTCCAGGTCCATGCAGCGGCGCCAGCGCGTCGGAGGCCGGGCCCTAGGCGCAGCCCAGCCAAGAAGCATGATTTCAGATGGGTGAATGACTGCCATGGGCCAATGGGCGGCGGTGCATGCGGTTGCACGCGTGCACTTTTGCGATGGGAAGCGCAAATCAGGCTGGCTGCCTTTGCTCTGTTTTACGTCAGAAGCCTTGGCTCGACCCCGGGTTTTGCTAGATTTTGCTAGTCAGCACCATCCTTGCGCATGGTCACGAGGCTCCAGCGAATATTTTGGGGGTAATGGAAACTGTTTTCTGACACATTTTTACTCCAGAACCCTCCTTGACGAGACCGTGCGACCGTCCTTCACCATCCTCGTGCGCTGGCCACGCCTCCTCGTCTGGCGGCTGCATTCGCTCCGAGTCGTTATGCTGTTGCACCAGCGACCAGCCTGCTCTACCGCTACCGTGTTGGCTCCTCCCATATTGAAACCACTCAATTCGTCTCACGATGATGGGTCGTGGATGGAACTCACGCTTTCGGACTGCGTCAACATTTCGCCATCGCATGTCATACTCAGCATGACTTCATCCATCTCGCCTCGTACGAGCATCAATTGGGCCTTGGCATGGCCCGACACCAAATTACTGATTTCACATCAGCCATCACTTGACGGCGGTCATGACAGTCCAGCACCTAGAGTATTGAACATGTTGTCGCGTCGCTGATCCCAATACGGGCAAAATGGAGCCCGTCCGAAATCACGACTTTGGTGGGAAGAAGCATGCAAGTGGATCACTATGCAGAGTTTGCACAGCGCATCGCATTCCTGCTGCCGACACCACGATGTTCTCCTGTGCAGCAACAACCAAGCCTAGCCTCCTCACCATCGTCTTCGATAGTACTGATGTGGTAATTTGTTACGTTTAAGAACCTTCCCCGCTCTGCACCATCTCCACAACGCAACCATCTTGCTCGTTACGGGAACTACCTTAGCTCCAACTGCAGAGCCGAGCACATCAAGGCGATCCTAGCCGTCGCACACTTTCTCCTGCTTTCGCTGACCGTCCAGGACGAATCGGCCGCCAATCAACTCGAGCGTGTACGCAGCTCCAAATTCGGATGGCTAAATGCACCGACAAGCTGTAGTGAGGCATCACGCAATCTATCACGATCCAATCTTGCCGGCAAGATCCATCGCGTCTTACCGAATCATCCCATCCTCTCCTTCTTTCCCAGTTTCTATGGGCTAACAAAGTTCAAACCACGCTACCCCGCAGACATCTCAGACCCTGACATGCACAGTCTGTACATGCTCTGTCTGTGGCTGCCTCCTAACTCCGAGCGACTGGCGCCTCGCCCATGCAGCCGGCGGGAAGACAAGCCGTTTGCACTAGAAGCCTTCGGATCTCGCCCTGTCCTGCCGTGGCCATTGTAAATGCGGACTTGGGTTCAAATTGGCTTTGTCCTCCACTTGGGCCCACGCCACATGACAGTCACGAGGCATGGTGCATATGACGAGTTTACGCGCCGCAACACCCCCGAGCGAGCCAACATCGTGACATTGTGACCTTCTCCTTTTCGCCTCGCACGCCAAGGATCGTCGGATATGCTGGCGTGGCCTAGGAGCCGCCGTGTTGGAGCTGCGCTCGAATATCGGCGGTGAAGCTGCACATCACACGATGCCATGTTTGACTCAATGGCAACGTGTACAACACAGCCTCGGGCTTCTTGACTTCGTTCGCTAGGCTCGACTGAGAAAAAAGCATTCACGGGAGTGGAAGGGATCCCTTGTCCATGGTAGCGGCCAGTGCTTCCGAATACCACTTCCCCATCATTCGTAACGCCATCGCTGTCGCACCCACCCATCAAATCTCCAACTTTTGTCACTTCCGCCGCAACCTGGGGCTCGAGATCCCACTGTCTTCGCATCGAGGTGGACATCACCCCTGTTAACATCTCAGAGTACTGAAGCCAACGCTCGGCCCATATCCAGCATTGTCACAGAATAAAAGGAAAAGCCACCCCTTTGTTTTAGATAAGCAACCAGCAGCTCCAATGCTTTAGGTACAGTACTGTAAATCCAGGAATGATAACAATAGCTCCTGGAATGGGTTCCTAGACCGTTCCCTTCATCCCAAGGTTCGGAATGGGTTGTGTACGTACGTACAGTGGGTTCAATGATCGGAACCTTATCTTTGTGTAACGTCCCCAAGATGAACGGGTCCAGTGCCGTTGTACCCGCTGCATGGTGTAGTGGTGTAGTGGTGTGGTGTGTAAAGGCACGTCCTATCGTGTGCAGCCCTGACACTGAGGGGTTTGACATCTGGTCCACACGCGTTACACAAGACCACGTAAGCGGTACGTATACGGCAACAAGTACATCAACACCATATACACGCAGAGTATTCATAGAGAACGTGATAATAATTATACTTTTCAATGCCTCCACTCCCCTACAATTCACGATCAAATATCTCCATCCACACTACCTCGCCCTCCTCACAGCCAGACTCTCCACATTATTCGCATACGCCAACAAATACTTACAACACGTAAGCGTATACTTGCACGCCTTCGTCCAGCTCTCCTCCTTATTCATGGCCAACCTGATACTCTGATCGTGAATGCGATCCTTGCGAATCTCATACGGCATCTTGACGCCTCCAGGGGGCACCGCAGCAGCGGGGGCGGGGCCTGCAAGACCAAGACTGGCGGCGCCGGCGTGAGCGCCGGTATTTTCGACAAAGTCGCCGAGTTGGCGGAGACATTCGAGGAAGGCGACCATTGCGGTGTCGAATTTGCGGTGCAGGAAGCCAAAGTTGATGGGGAAGTCGCCGGAGGAGTAGAGTTCGAGGCGGTGGCGGGTGAGGGATGGGGAGGAGGGTGAGGAAGAAGACTCTTGTGTTGTGTCTGTGGTGGTGGCGGCGGCGGAGGCTGTGGGTTTTGCTTCGAGGCGGGTGATTGTGGAGGTGGAGCCCATGGGAGAGAGTTCATAGCCTTTGAATTTGTAGCCTAGGCGTTCTGCGAGCGTGGCGAGGAGGAGACAGGTTTGGCCCCATGCTGCGTTGATTTCGGGCCAGTCGACGTAGGGTGTGGGGAGGCGGCCTAGGCGGAGTCCGTTGATGGTGGCGAAGTGGTTGTCGTGGGTTATGTTGAAGGTGTCGTTGTATACGCTTCGCCTTTGCAGTTGGTGGAGGATTTGCGCGTCGTGTGCGTAGCGTGTGGTGAGTGCGTCTCGCTCGTTTTGGAACTCGGTCAAGGTGGTGTTGAAGGCGTTCCTTTCCCTCCAGAAATCGCTTTCTTCTTGATCGAGTCGGCGGGATTCAGTCTCCAGCGCGGCCAGTTGCTCATCCAATTCGGCCTTTTCCGCCTCGAGCTTCTCCAGGTTCGCGATGGCGTCCGTCTCTGCCTTCTTCGCCGCCTTCAAGGTGGCCTCGGCAGCCTTGACTTCCTCCGTGCTTGGTACATCGGTGTTGGCGCGTCGCAGGTAGTCGACGTATGCGTCTCTTTCGCGAGTAGTTACCGCCAATCTCTTCTGCAGACCGTCTACGAGAAGTTCGGTGCACTCGACACATATGGGATGGTCGATGTCAGAGCGTGCGGACAAGATCTCGAACATGCGGTTCGTAGTCTCCAGCCCGTCGGCTATGCTTGTCCCACCCGCAGTGTTCGAGCTTCCTGCCACGCTTGATCTCCTTGTGAGATCACTAGAGTTGGCTGGAGCGTCTTCTGCTCGAAGCTGGCGGGCAACATGGCGGACACTTGGTTCGTGTGAGGGTGCTGATGGGTCCAGCATTGACTCGGACATGTGAACGTCGATAAAAGACATGGCAGGATTCGCGGAGCTATGCGACATCCTCGGGGCTGTCACACTGCGCTTGAAGGTAGGGTTCCTGGCGACTTGGGTGGCTTCCTTGTATGTCTCGGAGCGTATGGCGGGGAAGGCTGGGCGGGACGGGCGGTGCGAGGAGCTTTTGGCGGCCTGTTGCTGGCCAGGCGCGGTGGAGTCTGTGTATGCATGAGTGCGTGAACGTGCCAGAACAGCCAGAGGAAAGCAGGTGTACCTGTCAGCAGCTTGAAGGCCGCCGGGTTGAGCTGGTCGATGGAGGCATCCACATCGATGGGCGTCCTGCACTTCTGGCAGGACAGGCCCGGTGGTTTCGCGTCATTCGCCATATTGCTGGTGGCTGCGGTGTCTCCTCATACTGCGGGAGTCGGGGGACGGGGGGACGAGTGAAGGAAGGCGCGTCCAAGTTGGGATGACGGAGGGCTGCAGGCTGACGGTTGATCATCTGCACGACGCTCGGACTCCCGTCGGTCGCGTGGGCGGGGGCGCTAGTGCCTGCCGAGCCGAGGAGGGGAAGTCGCGTCCCAGCCTTCGCGTCCGGCTCGTGCAAGCCGCCGCAAACAAAGAACCCCACCGCCCGCCCGCGACTGAGACACCGCAGCCCCATTCGCCAGCCTGGCCTGCAGTGCCCCTTTGCGCCCCCGTTGCGACCATGATGGAGCCGCCAGCGAAGCGGTTGCGCATTCTCCAGACAGTCGAGGTGGACGAGGAGAACGAAGACTACATCAATGCGAAGAAGGCACAGGAGAAGAGGCTGAGGAGCCGGCTGGAGTCCATATTCGCCAAGTACGAGAACATGCACGAGTCCAACAGCGACATCATCGACATGAAGGCGAACAAGGTCGTGGTCGACAGAGGACATCTGCGAAGACTGCAGCGCCAGGCCACGCGGACAGAACCATCCCTTCTGGACACCCTGGGCTATTCGGTAAGCAGAGAGGAAGACGAGCCTCCTGCTGGCGAGGACGTGGACAGCAGAGACGAGTCGGAAGACGAACTGGCGCCTACACAGCCCTTGAAAGCCACCAGGGCAGAAGTCGCGGACCGTTCAGCCACCCTGCAGCCTGTACAGACTCCCGTGGCTGCAAATCTACAACCGAGCCCACACCAGAATCCTTACACGCCTGGCCCGGCTGCAAATCTGCTGCAATACGTTCAGTTCCCACAGACACCGGCAGGACAGCAGGCACAGACTGCCTTCTACGCCACGCTCACCCAGACAATCAACCAGGCCGTTCAACAGGCCGTGGCCCCTCTTTTCTCAAGAATACTATCGAGCACTCCAAGCTTACAACACGCGGCGGTCCAGGCGCCGCTTCCTCTGTGTGCGACCCCCTCGCTAGGCGCTGATACAGTCGCGCCCGCGACAGATCCCAAGTGGTCTTTCCCGCCACTCCCAGCGAAAACCCCAAGTGCGCACATCACCCAGTCTATGCAGCTTCCAAACTCTGCCAAGCCGAAGAGTCCAATTGTCACAAAAGAAGTTGACGAGACGACATTTCCGGCAATTCCTGCAAAGCAATCCGAGCCGCAACAGCTTGCAGACGGACAGTCGATTACCCATCGATATGAGGCAGACTCGATTGCCGCGCCATGTTCGACACCTTCGAGAAGAAGTCCAAGGGTGGAGATTCCATGGAGACGAGAGGAGATTCCACAGAGACGAGAGGAGATTCCAAGGAGACGGAATCTGGTGTCAAAATACCAATTTAGCAAGGAGGACGACGTACACATCAGCAAGAAAAAGCTGTTGGAGGGCTATTCATGGGCACAGATTCGTGACAGCCGGAAAAGATGGAAGCAGTGGCCACTTCGACCATTTCACAACCACTGGACAAAACTAAGACGACAGAACTTACATTTACAAGTCGCTTCACAAGAGACTGCACAGAACGAAAGCCAAGAATTGCCCTCTCTACTCCATCACCTGCCAACACCTAGTTCCTCAAGACACGAGGACCATGTGGATGAAACATTCGAAACATGCCCTCCTCAGGGGCCAGACCTTGTATCTTCGAACATTAGCCATTACGATAACGAGGAGCTCGAATTATTATCGATAGCTGGTGACGACCACTCGGACTTGCCTGAAATAAGCCATGATGACGAGCTGCAACAAGATGTGGTCTTGCCCTCAATTGAGACGCCACCAGTACTTACCGAAGAAGACATAATCCAACAGGAACTCGTCCAGAATTCACCCACGATTGAACCACCCAACATCTTGGACCGAACAAGGGAACCAACTACAAACAATGCCAAAAAACGAAGACACTCGCTCGATTCACAGCAAAGTATCCCAGATTCAGAGGCAGACCCAGAAGACCGTCTCGCACATACCAGCACAGATATCTTCACGCACGCCCAACCCCCAAACACCCCGAAACGCCGAAACCCACGCAAAAGCACATCAATCGACCTCGTCGGCGACGACGACGAACTCCTCGCCCCCGTAACCCCGCGCATCAAACGCGAACCCAGCACACCACTCCCCATGTCCTTCCTCTGCAGCACTCCCGCCCCAATCACACCTACGTTTGCACTCTCCCAATCGACTTCGAAACTCAGCCACAACACCTTCCGCAAGCATGTCAAGCAATCGTGGACGAAGAGGGGTACGCCTGGAGCGAAGAGCCTGGGCGGGTCGTTGGCGAAGCGGCGGAGTTTTCCAGGGATGAAGAGGGGTTTTGGTGGGAAGCGTGGTGGAGGGTGGGATGCGGAGGAGAGCGAGGATGAGTTGGGTATGTAGTGTAGGATTGTGGGGTGTAGTGTCGAATTGTGTATGTAGTGTAGTGTAGTTGTTGTGATACCGATTAAGTTGCGCATTTCGCGATTTTTTTTCTATCAGAGGGAGTTTTTTGGGGGGCATGTGTGGAGGTTAAGTGATGTGTTTCATGAAAACGTTGTCGTGATTGTAAAAGAAAATGTGTATGGAAAATGGAGAAGGGAATGTATTCACTACAATGCTATGGTATTATCTACTTCCCAACACAACATCGCACACATTTCCACACAACCCAAGACTCCGACGAGGGATGCCAGAACCCCCGACGATTTCAAAACTGAGCTAGGATTGTGTGTTGTTGAGGTAGCGAGGTAGGTAGGCAGATAGCTCTCACATCTTGAATTCGAGTCAAGCATTTAACAAAGTGAACTACCATGGATAAGTCAACGCTCACATACCTATCATATCATATTCTAGACACCAATACACCTCACCATAGTATACCATACCTACACCAATATACCCGCACACAAGCTCTGCGTTTGCAAAACTCACACTCAAACGCAATCGATGTGTGAGTGGAGCGATCAGCTGCGATGTGTATACTTCAGCTTGCTTGTTTGCTGTGGGCGTTTATGGCGCTGTTTATGATGGGGGGTTTGAACGCAGGGGTAACGCTGTGGCTAGGGCAGTGGATGGATGGCTAGATGTGTGGTTTCCCTGTGTATGCTAGTTTTCACAGCACGTGTTGTTGGGGGGTTTGCTAGGGGAGGAAGTAGCAAACTGCTGAGTTGGGGGAGAGAGTAGCAAGCTGTTGATTTTGGGGATTATATATGGGGGCGGTAGGGCGGGAGTGCTCGCTTTTTTCGTGGATCTCTCTAGGGGGGTGAGTATTATCATAAGCTACCCTCGAGAAAAAAATATCACGCCTCTTTCCACCTGTCTCTATCAGTTAGTCCGAGATGCTGCCAGGATCGATAACGCCGCTCAACGGCTCCTGTCGTGTTGGCCGTGCGACAAGGCACGCACTTCACGGACGCCAAATCCTGAGCCTCTTTCAATGCGTCCTTTACCATATCACATCCCTTCAAGTCAAGGAATCTGTTAGCTGTGCTAGGAGTTATTGTTAGTCAATCACCATTCATTCACCTATAAGTGGGCCGTTGCACCACCATAGTGAATGCTATCAACTAGGCCTCACAGCTTCTCGACCATCTGGTGGCCCGAGGGTTTAGGCTTCCACCTTTTATTCACATGTGTACGGTATGGAGCGAATGGCCTTGCTGCTCCGTTCGCAAGTGGTCATGGCGTAAACAGACGCCCTTTTTACTCGACTCCCAACATAGTACTATATAATACCTCGACCCCCCGGCTTGAGCTGTTCCTATATTACTTCCTATGCCTCAACACCTATAGATTACCACCGCTGTCCTTGACCATGTGGCCTCGTCCTCTCCTGACCACACTATCGGAGAAAGAGTCCGAGGTAGTGTAAGTGCCACTCATTATGTGCGTTTCTACAATTGCTAATTAGCTCTCAGCTACGCCCGGAATCAGAAAGAGTCGCCCTTTTTCCAACTGTAAGTCGCGATTGTGCGCGCGCAAGGCGTCAGTGAGGGCAATAGCTAACAACGCCCACGCAGCCCGGGCGAGACTCGTAACATCATCTACGAATACGCCTTCGGATCTCACACCATTGAGATCGACAACGCCAACGTGATTGAAATCGGGGATCACGTCAACTTGATGGAAATCGACAACGCCGACTTGCTTGAGATGGACGAACCAGACTTCCGCTTCGTGTGCAGAACTGAGAGAGACACCGAGACCCCATACCGGTTCTTCGACCTCCTCAACATGACCACCACGTGTCGCCAAATCTGGCACGATACATGCATTCTGCCCCTGTCTCGAAACCGGTTCAGGATGACCGCCAGAACGCCCAGGGACCTTGCGGACCACATCTCGGCATGGCAAATCGACGCCATCCAAATCATAGAGATCCGCTTCAACGAGCGTGGAGAATTTGGCATAGACTGGAAGCGTCAGGGACAGGACTGGTGCTACTATACAAATATTAGCCATGTTGTAGTGCCTGTCACATGTTACCTCGACGCTGACACGGCTCTACTCCCAATTGCACAACTTCGAGACCGGCTCATATGCACGGATGACTTCCTTGAGCCTCTGCGCGAAACCTTTGGGGACGGCGTTCGGGTCTCACTTGATGTCTATTATGTACGATTGTGGTGGTAGACTGAGATGCTGTGAGTCTCGAGTGGCGCGATGATTAGGTATCTTTATGAATGAGGTAGACGAAAACGACATGGGCCAGGACACCGATCCCGGCGATACAAGCCAGCGTATTCCTCAGGATGAGGTCATTGGAATGAACCGGTCCCGGCGATACAAGCCGGCGTCGTTCTGAAGAGGTAGAGGAAGCAGTATCGCCCACAATAGACAAAGCCTCTGGCGCAGCTAGTGGTCAGGAACCTGTTGAAAATGGAGATTGTAGTTCCCAGATTCCATCGTGCAACGTCTCCTGCCCAGAGGGTCCTGCCTCGATATCAGCCTATGCAAGCCGGACTTGGAACATGGAAGTTGGATTGTGTATGTATTCGCTGCAGTCTTGAAGGCTGAATGGGTGGTTGTCTATGCTTTTCACATCTGGATTGCATTCCTGAATGGGTGTCCTTTCAAGGTAGAGGTTATGGAATATGGCTTGTAGCGACTTCGAGGTTTGTAATTATTCACTTTTGGAACATTGGGTATGGTATTTGAGGAGTGTGTGACGCAGCGCTCTAGTATAAATTCACGTATTAATTTGATCCAAACCTTTACTCACGACTATTAATTGAACCATCGTACTACTGCATATAAAATACACTGCTTGCAAATATTAAAACATTCATCATATCCACTGTGTGCGTCGTCGGTCTTGCGTGGAAATCAACTTCCATAACTCTAATCCTATAATTCGACACGGATTTCTGGAGTTATCAATACAGCATGGCAGGCGTCCCCTGAGTTTCTAAGTTATGGTGAATTTTATATGCATTACCAAACTATGAATCAAGCGGTATTTATTGACAGACGACCGAATGGAGACTCATGAATCGTGGTTAGGGCAAGGACAGGAGGGTGACGACTTCAATTGGATCACGGTGGAGTCAGGCAGGTCTGGGTGACCATCTACACCATAGCTGTAAATCTAACTGCGAAATTTTACGGTCTGGGCAGATGGGGTCATATTTCGTGGCTAATGTATAGCAAATGCGTGGTCAAGACGTGCGGCTATGAGCAGCTTTAGGTTGGACAATGCATCACATTGGGTCGAGAAATATTTTGTCATTAAATGATTTGGTGAGGAAGAGAAGCAATGTAACTATCCAGAGCTTGATAAATGATGTACTTGACACGCACGATCCTTTAAATTATTGCCTCGTATTGACAACGGCGCAGGAATTGTTTACACAAGCTCTTTTCAGTACCCTGATATGTTATTTCAAAGTTCTTCGATGAGCGTCTTGGCTGTATTATCCAACTTGCTGCATGATACATTTACATCCTTAACCCTTACCCTTTTTCCCAATTTGCGGCGACATAGATACGGCAAGAATCGGAATCTAACTACGGTTACAAGCTCGTCCTTACGATGCTGATTAGATTACTCTTTGTACTTCTCATAGAATGAATCACCGCCGTACTCCAGTACGACAAGTTCGAGGTGGGACCAAAAGCTTGTCAGCATATCCACAAGAGCCCCAATAGAGAGGTCGTCCAGGCAGCATTCTTCATCAAGCCTGAAATGAATTGACTTGATGTAAGCGAGTTTCGTAGTGTCGACTATCAGCTCATCCCAAAGATAATACTGTAGTTCTTCGGGTCACCACGAACTTTTGTCACGGTTGACGGTAGATGTAGGGTTTCGGCGCGAATGGAGCGGCATACTCGTTTCAATGCTATACAGTGACTGTAAGCTACTTTGGGGGAGTTCCGACCCGGTAAGTCCCAGCCAGGTTCAAAGAAGCTGCGAAAGTGAAGGTGATGATCACCTAGTACATAGCCGTAGGTCTTGTTGCGGAGTTGGCCCGGTAGCCGTAGGAAGGAGGAGTCTTGCGTACTGCGGTTCATTACCTAAGTGTCATAGCGCAGGTGGAAATCTGTGAATACTTACATGACTGTATCCTTGACCTCCACATCTAACTCCGGCGCGGCGGTGGTGACAGGCGAATGATGCGTATGGTCATCATTTCTATCTTGCGCAGGCATCCTTGACAATCAGATTAAATTGGAAGGGTGTGTAATGGGTTGTGGTTGAGTGAGGGGCAAGTTCAAGGCAGGCATAGTTGACGTTGCACTGGTCAGGCTAGAAAAACATTAACTAACGAGGTGTTGCGGGGCACTTTCATGTAATGAAAGAGCTGCACGTGCTCATGATACTCAGTATTATTATTATCGTCAAATCCACAATGACTCATACTCGGCTGCCTGAGTCTCCCAGTATCTTATAGCCCATGACCCTACCAGTTCGTCAAACCGTTCGCGAGTCGACGCTGCCTCAGTGCCTCTTCCACTGCTTCCGTGAACTGCTTCCAGAAAGTGTCAATCGAATACCCGCTATCTAATGTCACCCTCAAGTTCCTCAACTGCGGAAAACGGCTGATGCTGTCTAGCGCGGCATTCATGTTACGGCTCCATCGTTGGCCTCTAGGTCCAAACGCGCCTCCCGCGATATCTGTCATGCCGATCGTCAGCTCAATTCTGGTAATGCTGGTCAACTGTAAATTGTACAGTCTTCCTGGAAAAGCTGCGAGGATCGCTTCGGGGAAGCCTTCGAAGGTGTTGAGTAAGAACGGTAGGAGCCTACATTCGAAGTAAGCCTGGCGGCAGGTTTCGATGAGGGCAAGATTTAGCCTTGAGTAGTGTATATGGGAGGGGCGGCGCCGGATCGAGGTCGGAATGGGGCATTTGTCGACAGCCCGAGTCGCGTATGATGTCACGAAGCAGATGAGGATGGGCTCCGTGCAGAATACAAAGCTGTAGATTCTGTTGCGAATCTCAGCGGGCAGGCGAAGGAGTGGCGAATTCTGCTGATTCGCATGGGTGCTGGGATACGTCAGTAAGAACCAAAGGCTGCGAATGACCGCTCTTACATGGCCATGATGTTAGGGATGGAGAGCCCTCGAGGCTGGAATCCCTGAGCGGCCGTGCTGGAATTCATACTGCTGTTTTCTAGCTAGTAGTGGTACGAATGGGCGTGGAGTCCTTGGAGTGATCGAGCCGCTGTTGTTGTTGTTGGTGTTGTGGAGAGTGATCGAATTGTTGTAGTTGTGGATGGATCCATAATCCTCGGGAAGTTTAAAAAGGAACTGGTGAAGTGATGGTGAGGCCAGATGCGTGAGTGTATAGCCACCTAGAGCGGGGAAGAGCTTTTGCCTTCATAATATAAGGCCCAGACTAGAGGATCGCGGTGTGCCTGCGGCCGCAAAGTCGCTCACAAATATTGCGACTTGAGAGGTTGGGATCAACAGTGATCCATATCCATACTTGTATGTCGACTCACATTTCCATGCCTCAGAACGTATTGTCTCACAAAGTCCGCCACCCAATTTCCCAGGATGGGCCCTTACAACCACTGAGTATGATCACACAAGCATCTTGCTAGGACGAATGGCTGACCAGAGTTGGATATGGCTCTTGAATGATTTCTATGTAACCCATGTTCACACCCCCGAGGACCTGTCTTAAATCTCGAACATATTCTCCTCTTTCTGAATCCCATGCATTAATGGACAGCATAATGATGGAAATATAATCTTCTCGAAATTTGAAAGCTTCTGAGGCCAAGGTAGCTTTGACATCGTGTGTGAGCAGACTGCACAACCTCGCACCGGGTTGTCTCGAGGCTACAATCTCTATCCTGGTCACACGGCAAACGGCGCTGGAAAGACAATAGTTCAGCTTCCTGAAGAAGCAGCGATGATAATTCTCTTGCAAAACAAAGTGATTAGAGAGGTGTGCATGTTTCTTGATTTTCCTCAGTCGCTCAAATGGACTTGGATCATAAGCCGCTATGTCTTTCAACAAGCTGTCCCGCAGGACAAATATCATAAATCTCGTCATGGGTTTTCCCAGGTAGACAGAGAGGCGATAACCCCTTCTGATTTCGGATGGACCTGAGTGTGTTAGACTTGTAATCGGTACGTTGTTGGAACTTGCACGGTATATTCTGGTGTGAAATGTGCCATAAGCCGCCTGCGTTGTACCATACCTACTTTGTTTCGTCATTGGAACCAAGGCACTAGAGAGTGGCGATTAATGAAATTCACGTGGTTGTAGTCCAAGCTTGCTCCAGGTCAGGCAGTGCACAATCGGGGTTCTCAGAAGGAAGGGCCAAGTGACATAACGTATTAGCTGCTCAATGTATGTCGTTTGCTGAAATACGCTCCATGCGGCCGCGTAAAGTCCATGACCTCCTCATTCGGAGAAGTCACGACGAAACATCTGAAGGGACCTCAAGCCGGAGAAATGTAGTGCACTAGTGGACTCTGAGGGCTTCACTAGTCCTGGTGACGATTGTTCCTAAAGCTGGCGGTGCTGTAGTGCGACCACGGAGGGGAACAAATGGGGAAAGAAGGAAGCAAAGAAAATGAGAGGGAAACAAAAGGCCCGTAGCATTACGTGGTCTTCTATCACTACCCTGGCTTTGCTTGGCACCTAGAGAGAAGTACAACTATGAGCAAGTCTCACAGATGTAGTTATTGGAATGGAGGAATCGGATTTCTTTGATAGAGATAGTAGCTTTCACGGTATGACTTTTGGCATGTGGTGTTTAAGAGTGAATTGAGGTTGTTCTGCTTCTTCATGCTCGGCGCCAAGAGAAGCGATGTGTGTTTCCTAGGGTATTAAGCGTATTCAATCACGTGATCCCACCGGATCGGGACTTTGCTTCCACCCGGGTGCCGCTTACTACTCCACCTTCTCCTCAAACTGAAGAACTCGACATTAGCAAGCAATTAGCTGGATTCTTGATATTTGGAAATGGAAAGCGTTTGCAAGAGGGGAACTTTAACAACAGTTGAAGTACTACAGAATACAAAACGATGGTTTTACGTAGTCGGGCCTCTCGACTTTAAGGTTCAAGTTTCGTATCCTTTCAGTACATAGACAACGCTCCACAATTTATTCTACTTAGCTACCAAGAAGCCAGTATTGCGAGGTAATTGGAGTCCATAGTCTAGCCGATGGGCTAGGCTTCATCAGGTGATTCACCGAGCCCCTGCGTCAGCACAGATACGTAAGCAATGCCAGCCACCCGGATGCCTGCAGTCCGACATCCGAAAATCTCCAATTACGGCATGATCATTTAGTTCAGCGTTAGTTAACCCGTATACTACTTTCGCCAACGAATTACCTGGAAGAGTTTCTCTGATCTCTTCTTGCCCTGTTACTTTACAGCGCTTTGTCACCTACATGTAGCAAACGATTGTTAAGCAATATCGCATTTTAAGGAGACCACGAGTCAATATTGTGTTGCTAAGCAATGTGTATCCGAACCGAAATTTGAAGATGAGCTAACCATCTCGTAGAGGTCACTGCTCCTTGCATACAGCAGCAAGTATAGTGCCGTCAACATGGGCGTCCACGCTTCGGGCTGGCCTTTCTATAAGTTGAACGTATATCTTCAGACCCAAACTCTATCCACCACTTTTCGAAATCATCGTCACATCTGCTCTCACCAGCTGTCACCAAGGTCCTATCTCAAAAATGGTTGTGGCACGAAACCTGATAGCACTCGCTATCTCGTGTCTTCCTCTGCAAATTGCTGCTCACCAGACTTTCCACACCCTCTCCCTTCAACACGATGAGCCTCAAGCGGATCTTTTGGACCGCGCTTTAACAGCATTGGGCCTCCAGAACAACACATCTATCCAGACAATCAGGATAGGCGGTTCTCAATTTCGTACCCGTGCAGTCGTCATGACGATGAATCTTAAGAGCATGGATTACGTTATCGTCCCATACGGAAGCCAAACAATCACGTATGATTACACAGGTGACGCCTTGATGCAGCGAGTCGATAAAGTTTCTGGGTTGGGATGTACGTCGTGTTTTCTTCATATTCGTAAAACGCACTAACAACCTGCAGCTCTAATGTATTTCGCGCGCCCAAACTTGGAGCCAATGAACTATACTCTCGTAGTAAAGGCCGGTACAGATGGATTTGCTGCGGTCACGGAAGGTAGCTTTTCTGTCTTTGCTCCTGGTGCTCCTCCGGAGGGCTTGTTGGATGGTATGTATGCGGACGTTCTTGGCCATCACGGACGTAATGACTGACAGGCGACAGGCTTTATGGCCTCCATCATGATCACTGACAGTCACAAGTGGAATCCGTTGTTGCTACAACAGGTCAGTGATATATTCCCTCGCTTGCCGTCCACTTCTCTCTACTAACCCAACCAAGATTCGAGCTAACAACAACTTCACTATGCGCTACGAGCGAATTGAGCATGACCTTCGTCTGCCAGCGGGTATGTGATCATTTCACAGCGACTTTCCAAAGCTCTGAACTAATTTGGTGGATAGTTTACGATCACACCACCGGCTTGTCGGTCTTGATCGACCCAGACACGTCTCTGCCATTTGCTATCCGCTCCTACGAAGACCATGCTTTCTTTGGACCATCCACAAATGACCTTCGTGTTTACGACTACAGTTCCTTTGACGGTGTAATGATTCCCCGCAAATTCAAGGTCATCTACAACAACGAGCGATTCATTACAGATTTCCTCAGTGACGACATTGCTGTCAACGCTGAAGTCCCTGCAACATTCTTTGACGCCCCAACCAACATAACTGAGCGCAACGTCCCTGTTGAGGACAAGAGTGCAACTGCTCAAATCGTTGAGCAGCGCGCTACTTACACCTACTTCGGACGGTCCAACCCAACAGTCGCCGACTTGGAAGTCGAGCAGCCGTACCCGGACATGCCTGGTGTTTGGCTCGTGAAACTCCCTGAGGTCTTCCGATACCGCCAGATTCTGCTCGAGATGGACGATTATGTTATTGCCATGGATGCTCCTCTCGACCAATCCGCATTGGTGTTGGAATGGTCAATGCAAACTCTCGGAAAACCTATCAAGCAAGTCTGGGTACGTATCTTCTTCCACTGCCGCAATGATTGAAGAAAGCGTTCCTTGGTGCTAACTTTTGTATAGCCTACGCACCACCACCACGACCATGCTTACGGCGTGAAGACATTTGTCGAAGCAGGTGTTGAGGTCGTTGTTCCAGAAATCGCAGTTGAGTACTACTCCAAGGTCCCAGGCATCAAGTTTGCAACCTTCAAGTAAGTTTTACCCCCAAGCCGTGAAATACATGAGTGTACTAATAGATTCAGCCAAAAACAACCCTACGTCGCCGAGACCAAGAACTTCAGGGCTACCTACATCCACCTTGAGGGCACTATCCATGCTGAGGACCACGCCATTGGTGTTATTATGCCTCCCTGCCCAACCAATACCAGCTCAGTCGTTATATTCGACGCCGACCACGTCGTCAACATCGACATGTTTCCCACATTCAACGACCACTCCGAGGTCGACCAGCTCGTCATGGCCCTAGGAAAATTCCGCGTCGCCAAGTCAGCAGCGTAAGTACCTAACAATTCTCATGATAGAGCCACTCATTGACAATCTCTAGTATCGTACCTGTGCACGGGTCACTGACAAACTTGACCACTGTTTTGGACGGAATGGGATACAAATACCCCGAGTACACACCGCTTGACTTCACATACGGCTCGGAGTCATGTGTTGCATGAGTGAGTAGTGCGGGCGACGCAGAGGGTGGTGTGGCTTGAACAGCAACCTCTTTTAATAATTAATTTGGTTTCTCTTCACGTATATAGTTGAGCAATGACGATGATAGCTTTTGAACTATTTTAATTTGTTGTTTGGATGATTATCCGATTTCGTGCCATACTGGAGAGCCATCGATCGTATCTTTCAGATGGCGATCATCGCCACATACGCGTACTAGCATGGTCTGGACTAACTTGCTCTCTCCACTCCTATCATGACGTTGGCGGTGGGCCTGGTTTAAGACCTGTCTCAGCCCCCCAATCGCCCATCATAGCATGTCTGCTCACCCGTGGTATCGTAAAACACCTATTCAGCCAGACCTTCCCACGCATCGACACGCTTAAAATGCATAATCACAATTACACATGGACCGACCGGAGTGTGAAAAGGGTTACCCGGACCCGTGCTTCTGAAGCGCAGCAAAACGGCCATGCAGAAAAAGAACTCTCAAATGAGAATGTACTGGCTGGCTTCGGAAAAACAAGTGCTTGGTCTAGGACGGCGCTTCAGTTATAATTACTATGCAAACTCTGATCGAAAGACCGAGCCTTGTCATGAATTTAGTGGAAGAGCGCAACTAGGATCTTGGTCGCGACTCAAGGAACAATTTGCCTCTTGATTGGTGGATATCTCACCTAACGAGCTCCAGGATGTCGAAATCATGTACACTAATGCACATCATATTGATGATGGACAGCCACTGAAGTGGTAGAAATCGTCGAAGAAAAGCTCGAATAGTTAACCAAGAGGCTATAAATGAGTGATTTGATGGCCCTGAATTTGAGGTAAAACCTGGCTGGCCGTCGAAAGGGTGTAACTATATCGCTGAGATCATCACTTCATTGTACTGGCTATAAACTTATTTTACACAATGTCCCAAGATGTGGTTATTCATACGTATCCTAATATATATATTGATATCTAGATAAGGTTCGAAGTGGCATACTCTGATTCAGGCAGGCGTCTGCTGGGATCGCTGTCCACTAAGACACTCGCTTCACGGTTTGAGCGACGTTCCATGCCCACCACATCGATGGGGCCAAGTACTCTTATACTCTGCTTTAGCTTCTCTTGCTTGACTTCCTTTTGGTGTCTCTTCCATGCGTCACGTACGTCTCTTGCCTTGTCCAGGAGACCCAGTCGATGTGGGCTATTCTCGGCCGATTCGCCTTCAAAGAACCTTTCAGCCTGGTCTTTTTCACGATTTGTAGGAGATGGGGGCGTGGTTGGAGATATATGGTGGGTTCGAGGGTGCTTTTTTGGAAGAGCTGGTGGCGGCAGAGTCTGTAGAAAGAAAACTTCTTGCGCGAGTGGGGACGTGGGTAGAGATGAACTGCTTGAATATGGTCGGTGGGATGGCAGCGAACATATCGAGTTGCGCATTCTGCTGTTAATGGCCATTCCTGGTGCAACTGGGCTTGAGGCTGAGGATTGACTGTACGATGACGACGGTCGACGGAATTCAGATGCAGTAGGCAACGGCGAGCCCGTGTATGGGTCATAAACGTGGGCATCGGCTAAGGGAGTCGGGTAGCTTATGTTTGGAGTGCCGGATCGCGGTGTAGCGGAGGGTGAGCGTCGTACCAATTCTAACCCTCCCGGCAGTCGCAGCAGTGGTGTTGTGGTCCGTAAAGGTCGGGTTCGGGTAGGTGATGTCGACGGATGTAATGTTTGTTGGGACGAGCCTAGGGTAATTGTATTAGGGTTGTCAGGTCCTGACCCATCTTTGTGGGATCTCAGTCCCTTTGCATGAACGAGAAGATTGGGGAAGCGTTTGGCTTTCTTCGGTCCAATTTCCTTAGTCACGCGTGTGGGACTAACTCGGGGAATGGAAACCCCACTGGTCGAGTGCAAAGGCGCGCCTCTGTCGCTAATGTAAAGGTGTTGAAGTGGTACCCATGATGACATCTTTTCATGCATCCTCTTTGCCCTTGATTTTGTGATTAACTCCGCAACAGATGGCGTCCTTCGCGACTCGTTACTTGTAGATGAACTTCCTGAAGACTTTCTCCATGCCAACGGCCGGGGCACCATTTCTTGGTCCTTCCTAGAGGACTGGGCACGCGCGCGAGAGTTTGATATGGGTATTGTCGTTCGAAGAACTGGATGTATTGACATCTCGGCGGCATTTGAATGAGAGTCGTGGTAATGGTGAGCAAGGACGTTATGATAGTCTTGCGAAAAGCTCAATTGTTCCAATTTATCGTTTAGCCCTGGCACTTCCACTTCTTTTGTAGCAGAGAGGTCGCTCCCAACAAATGGTTGAAGACTTTTGCCACGGAGGACCAGTAGGTGGGGCCCATTCTCTTCTACCAGTGACGAACTGGGCTGATTCTTCCAATCTTCCCACAGATTCCTGCTGGTCCGAGGTGACCCTATGCCGAGAGATGCAAATGCCTTTTCTTTTGTGGATGCATCGGAAGCGCGGTAGGAGGTATGCGCGGAATTTGGCACATCACTACACAATTGTGATATCGTTGATTGCTCCAGGCGTGTTTCGTCGTGGATGCTAGGCGAAAGGCTTGATTTGGTGTCGTTGAGTACCGATGCAGTTGAGCTGTCAGATCCGCTTCGACCATTTGTCCCTACGGAAAATGATAATCTTGAAGGATTTCGTGGTGGCGGTTCCGGCCTGTCCTCCATTGCTACATATCCTGAGTCCAAGGGATATCGCGGAGATTCGTACGTGTCTAATATTTCAGCAAATTTATTGCCCTGCATATCAAAAGACCCTGGCGATGGCTCCGGAATTAGCGGAAGGTACGTTCTGGTGGGAAAAAGGGACGTGGTAGTGACAGGCTGGTCATTTGGGGTCGAAATGTCCCAATCCCACTCGGTTGGTGCTCGCCACAGGGCGAAGCTGGCGCCTCTGTCCACTGATGGAATTATTGGCGATTCTGTACAAGCGTCGGGTTCTGGACTTTGGGGTGAAGATGGAATTGGAGGTAGAGGCTTTTGATTCTCAATGCCAGGGTTAGGTGGCACCGTTCGCATGAACGACTTGAACGAACGTACAGGTTGCTCCATGCCTTTTAACGGCGAAGACCATAGGATGTGCTGCTTGACCGGAGACGGTAGACGCTCTCGTTTTCTGTGCATCCCTCGACTGTCGCGAACAGATGAGAGGTCCAGATAAATTGCATGGCTGGCAGGCCTTCTGGAAGACTTCCAAACAAAGAAGGCCGTCAAGGAGCAACACACGTGTATCGAGACTAAAGCGGAAGTTCTCACTTGTTCTATGCCTCAGAGCGGAACAAAGGCCAATAGCCCATTTGCATTCCTTTGAGGAATGCGCGATGGTCGCAGCCACAACCACATGGCTGCGGGGTTTCCCTCCCGATGGATACTCACTTAACGTCGAAAGATCGTCTCTGTTGTCTTCGAGTCTCAACTTTGCAAGACTCCAACACTGATCCGGCTCTTGACGTAAGTCAATTGTGCCAGTGCCTGCTCTGTCACCTTGAAAAGCTGATAGAATCGGAAGGTATACGCAATCCAAATATTTCACACAGACGCATTCGATTACTCAACATAGCAAGATATAGCACCTCTGTGCATGATGTTAAGAAGCGTTGGCATGATGCGTGCGGGCGGAGACGAGGTTGTGAAAGAAGGCGTACAATTGCGCTCGCCGCTTTGGGGCTGCCAAGCCGCCCTGTCTGAGGCACGCAAACTGTGGTTAAAGAGAATTTCATCTAGGAACGCGATTAGGGTATCATAAGCTCAACGTGTCCGTTGTCACGCATGCTGTCAGGAGATTCTATTTTATCACAGCTCATGCCCGTATCCTGAGGTCGGTCTGATGTGAAGCCGTCTCAAAGGGATGTCGAGGCTGGAGCGGCGCAACATCTTCCCGACTTTCTCGCAGCGTCTGTGCTCCGTTGAGATACTTAGGCACCACTCAACTTGTCGAGCGAAAGCCACTCGTGAATCCTTCGATCTCATACGATCGTCTAGCTTTGACGATACAGATAGGGCTGCTTAGTTACATCATCATTGGCCGAGCTAATACGTTTCTGATGTGCCGGCTCCACCATCCTGTCAGCCCTGTTGCTACCGATCTTAGATGTCTCGCGTCTTATGCCTGAAACGCTCCATTGACTGTACCGTCGGTGTGAGGATCTGATGGGGGATGTCCGAGATGCCACGAAAGTTGTCCCGGTTACTCGTGGTGCGATTGACACGCAATCCGCTCACTACCGATGAGAAGTGTCAGAATATGGCTTTCGTCATCTGTCAGTACTGGAGGTGTATATTATACCGTCGCTGGCTTCTCCGAGATGTATAATCAAACACAGAGCTTTTCAGCAGACCGGTCATCGTTACTATTTTCTTCATATTGGTACTCACTATAAGGCTGGCCAACACTTCTCCCAAACTAAAGTTCATTTCATCATGTCCACCCCTTCGACCATGTCCGTCATGGACGACCTAAAACCAGAAGACCCTCCGACACAGCCTGCCCTGTTACTGGCGTCAGAACCACCTGAAAAGGCAATTCCAGAGAAGTTCGAACCAGGATGGCGCTTTTTGGCTGCGTTCGGGAGTCTATGTATCATAACTTTGATGGCAGCTCTCGACGCCACTTCGTTGTCAGTGGCACTGCCAGTATGTCGCAAGACCACACCTCCATGGCCCAGGATACATACTGAACACATTGCAGATCATGGCCAAAGCGCTGGGTGGCTCAGCCATTGAAGCTTTCTGGAGCGGAACGTCGTTTCTCCTCACATCAACTGTCTTCCAGCCTGTGATCGGCTCCTTTTCGCACATCTTTGGTCGCAAGTCATTGATCTATGTCAGCTTGGCATTTTTCCTTGCGGGAAGTATCATTGCCGCTCTGGCCAATAACTTCACCTTGATTCTTGTGGGTCGCTCGATACAAGGAGTTGGCGGTGGAGGTATCATCTGCTTGACCGAAATGGTCGTTGTCGACACAGTGCCCCTTCGAGAGCGAGGCAAATGGTTCAGCTTTTTTGGTGCAATGTGGTCTATTGGCACGGTCGCAGGGCCTCTCCTTGGTAAGTGACTCTGTTTCCTCAACTTTAATCAGAACTAATGATCTCTCAGGTGGTGGATTCTCACAGAACGTGTCGTGGACTTGGCTGTTCTGGATAAACCTACCATTCCTAGGGCTGGGCGCGGTCCTGATTTCCATCTTTCTAAAGCTCAACCAGAAGCATGGCTCGTTCCTCACAAAACTCCGAGAAATTGATTGGATTGGAATGGTGCTTTTCCTCGCCTCCACGACGGGCTTCCTCATACCAGTCACCTGGGGCGGCGTGCAATATCCTTGGGACTCCTGGCGTACACTTGTTCCACTTATTGTTTGCGCCGCTGGTATGATTGCCTTTGTGATACATCAAGAGTATTTTGCACCCAACCCGCTCATTCGTACATCGGTGTTCAAGACTACATCAGCTGCAATACTTTTCACATCAACTGTGTTCCATGGTATCATCCTATGGGGCATTCTTTACTACATGCCGCTCTACTTCGAAGCAGTGAAGGGCATGGGCCCCATTCTTGCAGGTATCAGCATGTTCCCATGGACATTCACTGTTGCTCCCGCCTCAGTAGCTACAGGTATCGCCATCGCGGTGACAGGCAGATATCTCTGGGCGAACCGATTGGGGTGGTTTCTTGCAACTCTTGGTTTCGGTATCCTGATCATGCTCAAGCCGGAGACATCGACAGTATCCTGGGTCTTCCTCAACCTCGTCGGTGGCCTTGGGACCGGTATCCTCTTCCCAGCGATGGCTCTCGCCGTTCAGGCATCCGCAACGGCGAAGGATCAGGCATACGCAGCAAACATGTTTTCTTTTTTCCGCGCCTTCGGCCAAACCCTCGGTGTCGCTATCGGCGGAGTCATCTTCCAGAACCAGATGAAGACGAAGATGCTCACGTTCCCCCTTCTCGCTGATTTGGCAGATGAGTACTCCAAGGATGCTGCAGGGTTGATACAGATTATCAAGACGATGCCGGCTGGTGAGATGAAAGATCAACTAAAGGAAAGCTATACCGATGCACTCAAGTACATTTGGATTGTAATGACAGTATTTGCTGGGATTGCGTTACTAGGCAGCGTCTTCGTGAAAGAGTTTGATATGAACGGCGCACTGGAGACAGACATGGGCTTTAAACATGAAGAGAAGGTTCCAGACGCCGAGAAAGACCAACACTAGACGCAGTTCCGTCTACTGTCGAGGTATGAAAGACGATTTCGTATGGCATTAGCGCGGTGTTCAGGCCATTTTCACATAGACCCTGGATTTCTCTTGCACCATAGAATAATGTTCAATCCACCCTCTTCACTTCCGCACCGATCCGCAACGCGCCAATGCGCCGTGCAACACCAGCCCCGAAGTCAAGGCCTGAAACCCCACTTGTGACGCACTTGTGCGCAGCACGTCTCCAGGATAGGTGATGTTGAACATACAGTATAGTACAGTCACAATACGCCCTACCAGAAATCAAAACTCTCCATACATGAAAAGCACACATTTCGAAGTCCGTGGATCTTGGTGTGCTATTCGTGTCCGGAAAGCATCCAGGATGCAACACCTCGACCAACATGACGGCGTATCAGATGCGACAAGGATACGAGGTGAAACACGCCACTGGCAACGATGTGCAGGCTGCAAGGGTCGGAAGCATGGCGGAAGGAGGATTGGCATCCTTGCATCGTGGCGATGAGGATCTTTCTTCTTGATGGCTGCAATCGCATGTCGATCAATTATCATGGCCCCACTGACGATATGATTGCAGAGCGTGGTCTACGAAATGCTACCAGAGTTACAGTCCTTCTTCTATGTGCAATCATAGATTTTCGAGATGGCGAAGATATTAGAGGATGTTGGCGACCCGAGAGACAAAGTTCCAGGGTGGCTTCAGGCTTACATGCCAAACAACGAGGGTCTCGAGCACCAACACGGCCGTTGGCAAGGGTCTTACTGCGCAATGCGGATGACTTTGATGGTTTGCCCGCAAATGCTATTCTGTGAATCATTTGAATAAGAGTAGAAGTGAATCTTTGGCAGACAGGAGGTTTGCCACGACAAACGATGCGCATTGGCATCCTTGCAGCACCTGGGCAGAGAGAACGCGCAGGAGTGCCCTGAACATGCCACCTGGGTTTTGCCAAAGCAAAGAGAGGGACAGTGGGCATGTGAGGGCTAGGGCATATCGGTGCAGACATCATCCTGCATCGTCGCACAACCATCACTGGGTCGTTGCTACAAGCACCGCGGTGCTGTCGTGTAACTCCAGCCACGATGACGGATGCGCAGCCAACGTGAGGAAGTATTGAGTGCAGGGTACGAAGTACCGTCGAAGTGTAGCCGGGATTAGGGGGGGTGGGGGGGAGGCGAGGTCACGGTGGCCACCGCCGAGTCCACTCCTCTCACTTCTCACCGTCCGGCCTCACAAACCGTTCACTTCCGCGCATTGCCACACACAGGGCCGTAATTGCATATCGTCGAATTTGGTGTTGCATACATCATCGAATCGCTGGTCGTGGTGCAGCTGCAAACTACTGCTAGGAATTAGCCGTGTAGCTAGTTAGTGCAAATTCCTCGCCAATCAGCGTCGCTACGACAACTCCACCCAAGCTCTTTCATTTACCCACACACGAACGGCGCAGCGCTTGTCTGGTGCGCCCCTTGTGTGGACGCGGTCGTTGACGGATCCCTCCTCTGACACCAGTTGACCAAACTCCCACCGGCGACACATCATCTCGAGGCGGTCGTCAGCTGTCCCGCGTGCTGCTCGCCCAGAGTCACTCCCTCACCTCAGTCATTCGTTTCAGATTCGCCAGTCAAGCAGCAACTCGCCCCTAATTCACAATTCACCGTCACACACGCACACCCTCACGACCAAGCCAATCGCCAAGCCAGCACACTCTCGAACTGCACTTCACCCGTGGACTTCGACACGTGCAGGAAGGAGCGACCCAGGATCTGCAGGACGTCGCAGCCCTCTTCGCAACGAACGGGCAGGCGCGCTGGGTGCCACTGCCATTGATTGCCATTGCCATCGCCATTGATCGCGACTTCCTGCCAGCAAACACACCTGCCCGCCGAAGCCCATGTCTGACGCGGCCACTGCGTAATCAGGCCACTCCCGCTCTCCCCCCATCACCACGCACACTATTCTTCCACACCGGGCCCGCTGCTCTGCCGTCGCCATGAGGGAGTCTTTCGCTGCCCTCCTGCGCACGGGGGCCGGCAAGCTTGCGCTCTCGTTGCTCATCGCCTCACAAACCACCGCATACACATTCCGGCCTGTCCCGTCGCCGAACCTGGAACTGGGAGAACTAGGGCGGATAGCCTTCACAGGCGACTTCGACTCCATATCGCTTTACCAGTACGAAGGACAGAGCCAACAGTATCCCGGTCGCAACGGCGCCCTCCTTTCGCGATATCCCAATGGTGTGTTTGCGACAATCAATGTTACCGATGCAGACATCAAGGCCATGTGCTCCCTGCAAGTCAATGGCGCCGAGCGCGTTGTTTTTGCCGGAAACTTTACCAGTGTTGGCCCGATGCAGACCCCCGGAGGCATTGCACTGCTGGACCCGGTAAACGGCAATGTTGAGGCATTGACTGGCCTCGACGGAACTGCCAACACGGTCTATTGCGATACAGACGAAGAGCAAATCTACGTTGGAGGAGTATTCACTGGCAAGAACTCAAGCAATGCGATTATCTGGAAGGATGGATGGCAGGACCTGTCCTTCAACGGCTTCAACGGACCAGTAAACTCCATTGTCCGCGCCCCCAACGGGAACCTAGTCTTTGCAGGAGAATTCAATGGTCTAGGATCTGTAAACGCCACTGTCTCCGCCGAGAACAGTACCCAGATTATTCCTATTAGTAGTGCCAATATATCCGCTCAGACAAGCTCCGGTCTCCAAGGACTCACAGACCCCACAAACATTGCCTGCAAGAGCGACTTCAGTGCTCAAGGCGCAGATCAGACATGGCTACTCGCCGACACCGCGCCGGGTTTCTGGAAGGCCGACTTTGGCTTCGGCTTCGAACCGACTCGTCTGAAACTGTGGAACACGGATTTCCAAGGTCGTGGCACCAAAACCTTCCGCTTCACGGCTCTTCCAGATGGCGGCATCTTGAACATGACGTATATCGACCCATCGACGGGACGGCGGTCTTACTGCGACGCCACGTGCCCTCTGCCACAGGGCAACACGACCGCACAGGATTTCACCTTCGTTAATGTCGTAGGTATGAACTCTTTCAGACTAGACATCTCGGACTGGTACGGTCAAGGAGCTGGCCTAAATGGCATTCAGCTTTTCCAGGACGCAATGTACTCGTATGCTATCAACGATTTTAACGAGCCTCGGGACTGTGGCGCCTCTGAGTCGCGATCTCAGGCAACCTCTACTGGTCCATGGCGGATTACTCCTTCGCAAGATAGCAGCTCACAATACCTCACTGCGGTTCTACAAGGAACGCCAATCGACACCGACGCAGCCACCGTAACCTTCTTCCCCGACATCAAGCAGTCTGGCAATTACTCTGTTACGATCTACACTCCTGGGTGCCAGGGTGACGGTACTTGCGGTACCCGTGGCCGAGTCAACATCTCAACAACGATGGGCGATGGCAATGACTTCTCCGAACTCTGGCAGACCAACAATTTCGACAAGTACGACGAGGTCTACAACGGCTTCATCGATGCCACCAGTAGCACTCGCCCTTCTGTTATTCTTCGGCCCGCTGAAGGGCAAGGCCCTTCGCCCTTGACTCTTGTGGCCCAAAGAGTCCGATTCAACCTTTTGAGGGCCACATCTGGTAATCTGAATGGCATATTCGAGTACAAGCCTGGCCAGGAACCCGACGCAACCGACTTCTCTGATTCTGTGATCAACGCAGCTGGTGCTAGCTTGACTCCCCGTGAGAAGGCCCCAGTCATCACACTCGCTGTTGGTGGCCAGAACCTGTACGTTGGTGGCAACTTTTCATCCGACGACGGCCGCAACAACATTTTTCGCATTCAGCAAGGTGATACTGAGCCTACTGCTCTTGCTGGACAGGGATTGAATAGTCAGGTCATGACTGTGTTCCATAATGACAGCACCCTTTACGTCGGTGGAAACTTTACGAATACCGGTGACAACAGTGCCCCAGGCTTGAATGGCGTAGCCGCTTACACTAACAACGCGTGGAGACCCCTTGGTGCTGGTGTCGACGGTGTCGTCCTGTACCTAGTGCCCTTCTCGCTCAATGTTACCGCCAACGTTCCGGAGGATGTCTTGGCTGTGAGCGGCTTCTTCAGCCGTGTCAATGCTTTCGACAATAACCCTGCCACAAGTGTTAATGATTTCGCAGTCTGGGTACCATCGCGTGCCAACTGGCTCCACAACCTGGATTTCTCCTCACTCGCTATGTCAGGAAGACTAATGACGTATGCGGATGTTCCTGGGGGCGAGCGATGGTTTGGAGGCTCAGTCTCCTCTGGTGCCCTTCTCGCTAGTGGCAGCGCAGAGCTAGACAGTGGTAGTAACCTTGCACTCCGTGCACTTCCTATTGATATCCAAGCTCAGCAACAGCAAACATCTCTTCGCAAGCGCGCTATTATCGAAGGCGAGAATATGAATACGACTGGAGTACGCACTGGTACCTTCTACAAGGAAAACAGCATGAACAAAACTATCCTTGCTGGTCACTTCGCTACGACTGGCGCCGACAAACAAAACATTACAAACCTACTCATCATTGACGGAAACGATGCAAACAAGATCACCGGGTTCGGAGACGAGTTAGACGCCAACTCGACTTTCGCCACTGTTGCAGTGCAGGACAGTATTCTGTTTGCTGGTGGCATGGTTACTGGTCGTATCAACGACGACCGCGTTGCTGGTGTCGTCGCCTACGATCTTGCAGGAAATAGATTCGCCAACATCCAGCCGCCTCCGCTTCAGGGTATCAACGTCACCGTCAACGCTATTGCACCACGCCCAAAATCCAATGACGTTTACGTGGCTGGTCAATTCCAATCTGCTGGTGCTCTGACGTGTGCAGCGGTCTGCATCTGGAACACCCAGCGTAGCCAATGGACTGCCCCTGGAAACGACCTTGGTGGGCAAGTGTCGTCGCTCACATGGATTGCGGACACCAAGTTGCTTATTGCTGGCAATTTGACGTCGAATGATAACTCGACAACAATCATGACTTATGACTCGGGCAACAACCAATTCACCATGATCACGGGTGCCGACAAGCTACCCGGCCCAGTCACGGCTCTGACCATTGCTACTGACAGCGGAGACGAGCTATGGGCCGCTGGCCAAGGTGCTGACGGTGCTGCCTACTTGCAGCGCTTTAACGGTCAGGAGTGGACCGCTGCGGACAGCGCCATGTTCGGCTTGAATACAGACATCCGGGGTATCCAAGTCGTCAGTCTCTCTGAGAACCACGAGCGTTCTGACATTATTGATGCCGGACAAGATCTTTTGCTCATGGGGCAAATCAACATCACCACTGGCAACTTCGGCACCGCATCCGCTGCCCTTTTCAACGGCACTACGCTCATACCCTTCCTTCTCGCTACCAAGGGTCAAGACGGTCAGACCGAGCCCGGCAGTATATCATCCATTTTTGTCGAGAACCCCAACTACTTCTTCATGCAATCAAGTAAGTCTCCATATAAATCACCTTTCGCGATCTATCTAATGAATCAAAAGGGAGGCATCTCGCTCTCTGGGCCATCGTCCTCATCGGCCTCGCCATCGCTCTCGCCTTTACCTTCCTCCTAGTCGTCGCCGGCATCATCCTTGAATGGTTCCGCAAACGAGCACAGGGCTACTCACCTGCCCCGCAATCCTATCCAGACCGGTTAGGCAACGTAGGCCGTCTGCCGCCGGAGCAGCTATTCGGGACGCTGTCGGGTCCGAGGGCGCCAGCAATATAGGCCTCGCGACTATGAAAGATGTCAATGAGGAGAAGGTGGAGAGGGATTTTGGCACAGAGAGTACCATGGTAAATCCTGTACCGAATGATGAGGATGATGATGGAGAGGATTTGAAGGAGTATGAAGGGAAGGGCAACGGAAAAACGACTCAAGATGTCAAGGTCCAGCCTAGAGTAGGGACTGGTGCTGTAGCCAGCCTGCCCGCGATATGGACAGAAGTGGATCGAAATGGGCCGAGACGACAGTCTTGCAAAATCAAGGGAAGGGGGGTCTGGCCCAGCATCCATTGATGACTGCCATTACTCTGTTCTTTGCACCTTTGCAGACTTTTTTTCCTCCCCGTTCGCCTCGTCGTTTGTATGATTGACTGCGACTCGATTGCGACTGCGATTGCGACTGCGACCTTTTTGTTTCCTCCACCGAATCCACCACCCATCGCTCTTCCCTTATCCATGTCTGGATCTAGACCTCCCCCCTTTTTATGTCTTTCCTTGCCCACTTTTTTGTTACATATGTGTGTTTGATACCACGTGGCTCGCGCAATCCGCGGCCCAATCCGAATTCAGTCCTTTATTTCTTTTCTTTTTTCTTTCCTTGTTGATTTCTTATCTCTCGCTCTGCAGTGTGTATGTATGCATGTGCGTGCATGTAGTGTAGTGTTTTGGTCTCTTGCGAGGCGCGAGTTGTAATGTCTACTCTTTTTGGGAAGTTGGGGGTGGGAAGATGAGATGAGATGAGATGAGATGGGGTGGGGTGTTCTGTGAAAGGAATAAGCAGAGGCAGAGGAAGGGAGAAGAAGGGAGAAGGGGAGGATGTAAATATGGGGAAGATGAACGAGATTGAGATTGATATTGAGATTGAGATTGATGGTGGTGTTGGTTAGTTGGAGTAGGGATACAATGAATTCAAGTGTTTGAGTGCATTCTTCTAGTTGTGGTTGCTTGGTTGGTCGGTTGTGAGTTGATCGATCAACTGGACGAATGTCCATGTGTGTATATGATGATATGGTGATGAGGGAACTATGACGGCAGGGCTGTGTTGTTTGCGATTGGTATAATATCTTGTCATCATACGACTACTATCATATTTCCCATCTATGCCCATGTCACTCACTCCAGCAATCCACACATCCCAATGACATGACCTCCATCAACGCCCCATACTACTAATCATCTCCCTCTGCGTCGCGCGATCCCTCTGCACACCACTAAGCCCCTGGACACTCCTCAAGTCGCCCACGACATCCTTTGCCTTGCCAAAGTAGACTTCCTGGAGCAAATTGCGCATCTTGAGTTCCATGTCCTCGACCATTTTGCCAATGTTGGCAACATGCGAGGTGTCGTCTTCGACGGCGAGGTCGGCTTCGACCTGGCGGACCATGTTGCCCGAGAGGTCGAGCGAGGTGATGGCCGGGGACGAGGTGCCGAGCGAGAGTATCACCGTCGATGTGAGTTTGTAGTGGGCTGTGCGGGTGCGGTCTTGGGCGTCGAAGACGTGGATCGAGTCCCAGGAGCCGGTGGAGGTGGGGGAGGGCGTGACGGCTGGGAGAGTGGGTGTTAGCGGTGTGGGGGGATAGGAGGGAGGAGAGCGGATTGGGGAGAGATAGGGGGAGGTGTATACCTTTCTTGAGGAGAACACAGCCGGCGAATCCGTCGTCCATGTCCCAGAGGTACACACTTGATATGCCTCCTTCAAAGTACCTAGACCGCATTGTAAGCCCCACGTTCCCCCTTTGGACAACAAACAGGTTGAAGAAAACTCACAACTCGCGGTAGACATCAAATGCCTCGTTTGCCTTGATCTCCATCTTCCTGACCCTCTCGCTGGGCGTCACGCCCTCCTCAATCGGCGGCTCAAACTCATTGCTCCACGGACTGCGCCAGCTGTCGCCATCGCGGTTGTAGTCGCAGCACAGGAAGTCACGTTTTGTCTTGGAGCACTTTTTCACAGTGAGGGGGATGTCGACGGACTCGAGCAGGTCTTCTTCCAGCGCAGGGTTGAGCGAGATGATGGTGCTGACATTGCGTTGAACATCGGCGGGGTTGAGGCGGCGGAGGAGGTCCCTAGAACGACTGTCAGCCCCATGGATGCCTGCCCACCTGGTCACAACACGTGACTTGAAGGCTGGTGCGAAGAGCGACGGCGACCTACAAGGCGGAGTCTATAGGGTCGGCCATGGTCTTGCGTCGTGACTGTGGTTGTGGTTGAGGCTGAGGTCCCAGTTGCGGCTGCTGTCGTCGTGCGTGGTCGTGGACGTGTTGTTGTTCCGCTCCTAGGCGACCCCACCCCTCCATCTGCGTCGGCTCGAGCTCGGGGGTGGTGGGGCGGCGGAAGGGCGAGTCAGCCTCATGGCGGCCCATTTTCGGTATCGCGTCCTGGCTGCTGGACAACCTCACTTGCTTCCTGCAGGATGCTAGTGATTGGCCAAACATGTTGTCACCACCGCGGCAGTCACTAGAAAGAGAGAGACAAGAGCGACTGCCACACTTGAATAACCAGGACTGGCAGCGACGTGCACTCTTTCCTCACGCAGACTTTCAATATCGCAAGCTGCAAGTGAGGAACAAGGTGTGAGAGTGCGAGTAGGTTTGAGATTGAGCGAGCGTTGCAAGCAAGAAGCATTTGTTGGCTACGGCAAGTATTCTGAACTTTTTCCAACACTCACTCCCGCTTTCCCTCAGGAGACCGTGTATGTATAACACCACCAGCTAGTCAACATAGTGTCCACAGCATCAACACAATGAGAGCAAACATGACCATGACAAATCCAATCACCATGGACGTGCATCTTTCCATGCTAACCAGCAAATATCCAGAGCGCCGGGTTGTGCTGCTAGGACAAACGCTGCGGCCATCTGCGGTGAAGGTAGAACTCATGATGATACCAATGGTGAGAATGATGCAGCCTCACATGTAGTAAGTTGGTATCCACAGTAACCAAGGCAATGATGATGAAGAAAGCGAGGAGGGCGATGCCATGTGTAGCGTCTCAGTATTGAACTCGTAAGGCTGATGTACGTGGTGGGGGTAGCAGCATCGGCCATGGATGGAGGTGGCAGGATTGGCAGCAGTGATGCAGGAGTGATGGCGGTTCAGCAGTGAAGGTGGAAATGCTAATGCTAACAATGCCAACTAGAATCATGATTGTTATTGACCATGTTAGATAGTGTTAGGTGATTGAGAGAAATAGAAGTGAGCAGTGGAGCCATCTTCATAGTACCATGCGTGGAAGAGCAAAGGTAGGCGACATGGGCACCAAAGAGCAACTGCCTCTCTTAGAACTATGTAGGAAAGCATGCGTCTCAATGAAGCTGCACTGGGAGGACAATGATTATGATTCTTCTAATATCTGAGTACATTTGCTCAGAACCATAGTGGAGCTGAGTTAATTGGCTGAAAATACATACCCCTTCGTCTATCCTACTGCATTCAATAGCGACACTTTTGTCTCTCTCTCGCATAATATCACCAAGCCCGCAGGTAGTCAAGACTGAGCTATGACGCCGCCCACTTATTATGTTGGCTGCGTGCCCATTGCAAAGGTGAGGCAGTTGTGAGCTAAGCATTGGCCAATATCGCTCAACATACGCATTCACCTTCACCTGAAAGCCATCGCACACCCAAGCGAGCCACTCCCATCGCCCGCAATGCCATATAAAGCGAGGGTCCCCTCCCACTTTGCTCCATCTCTTCTTCCCTCGACAACCACCGCGTCTTCTCATTTGCTTACATCCACTCACATACCATATTTCCCTCCATCAATACCCAACACATCCTCACCACCATGTCCGACACCGAGAAACCCGCGCCCCCCTCCGCAGCCACCTCTCCGCAGTTCACAGAGCGCGAGCTCCAACTCCTCGGCTGGGCCATGCAGTCGCTCAAATCCGGACCTCCCGAAGTACACATCCCCCATCCTCCATCCCAACCCCCTCGCATCCGCACAACTTCCATTCTAATACCCACCCACAGATTGACTACGAAAAGCTCGCCGCCTTCGCGGGCATGAGCAACCACCGCTCCGCCAGCAACGCCTGGGCCAGGCTCAAATCCAAGCTCATGACTCCCTCCGACGGCACCGCACCCCCCCTCACCCCCAAGAAGGGCGGCGGCCGCAAGAAAGTCGTCAAGGAAGAAGGCGGCGACGACGCAAACGCAGACGCAAAAGCAGCTCCGACTCCCAAGAAGACGCCCACGCCCCGCAAGCGCGCCGCCAAGAAGCAAGATGTCGACGGCGATGCGTCGCCCAAGAAGAAAAGCCGCGCAAAGTGTAAGTCTCAAACTAAGATGCTATCTCTCCTACCTGATAGCCTTTCTGTGGGAATCCTGCTGACGAGACGTTTCTAAACGTGATAGCTGCTGCCAAAGTCGAGTCTGACGACGACGACGACAACAACAACAACAAGCTTGCTGAGTCGCCTGTCAAGCAGGAGCCAGAGGAACATGCTGTCGATGAAATATAGATGCCTATTTTTTTTTCGCACTGCAGTACCTCGCTTGCTTGCTCGCTTGCTCGCGCCGCAATGCAGTGCAATGAGAACTAGACAGATGGTATCGTTGGACGTCTGATAACTATGCGTGTCTGGCGTTGATTGTGCGGTTTGTCTGGCTGGCATGGCATGGCATGGCATGGCGGATGGATTGGGTACTTTTTCTTTTCCAAAGGCGATGGTAGGAGAGCAGCTGCCATGTTTCGGCATGGTGTGCAGTGTTCACACTTTTTGATCATGGGTCAGGGCGACATATTGCCACTTAGAACATAACATAATTTATGTTCTGAAATGGCAGTGGCCGTTAGCATGATGTTGACAGAAAGCTATCGCATGTGCGGTCTTGCGAAATGAGGAATGAGGAATGAGATCCTTGCAAATCATGTTGGTAATGTGTTGTTGCATTGTTTGATCAAGTGACTCGGAGTTCTCGTTGTTGTGATGTGTCATGGCATGGCATGCTATTCTACATTCTCTGTGATTGACGATATCACTATCGGTATCTATGGGACATATCCAACTCATCATTTTACTAGGTAGATACTTCCACTCGACCTTAATGCCGTTGAAATTTAGTACCATACCATACTGTACTCCAACCCCCAACCTCCATCCTCCATTCTCTAAACCAATTGTAGGTTCTTCATACATACTAAGCTTATAACAAGAAGAAGGACAATCTTAATCTCAATCTCAATCTCAATCTCAATCTCAACCTTGATACTCAACACTAAGACTTTCTTTACCTCCTCCTACACCGCCTACCCCTAACTCTGTACACAAAAATTCCCGCCCCCGCCCCCTTAAAAAATTCACACTCCTTTCTATCCCCCTCATCCCTCTAATCCTACCTTCTCCTCCTATATCTAAAATGAAACTACCTCCATCCCTCCCTCCCCTCTTACTTTATACACACACACACACATATGCACAGCTATATATAATAACTAGACCGACACCACTAGGTCACCACACTACTAGCACACCACACCACCAGCACATCACATCTTCACAACTACTACTTGACAAACTATCTTCTTTTTATAAAATTAACAGAAGACGTTGAAGAAGGTATATAGTAGCAAGGACGATATAGTATCTAAGGATTTTAGAACTTATCATCATGGCTTTTTAAATAGCAACGCATAGAGCAGAGGGGAGTAGAGGGGAGTAGAGTGTAGATTTTTATTTTATTTTCATTTTCTCACAAATTATTAACTTATACATATAAACGTACATGTCTTTTTCTTTTCAGAGGGAAAGGGGGAGTAGAATACTATAGGTTATTCTACGGCGTAGTAGTAGTGAGGGGAAATAGGGACAGATTCGAGTCTTTAGTTTCCAACTTGATATCTAACGATAGCATAGCAAGTGGTGTGTGTAATGGCAAACACTTGATAATTTTGCTTTTGCCCCATCTAGAATGCTTTGCAATTTTTCTATAGCCAGACTATGCAAGATGCAAGATGCAACCCAAAGAACCACCACCACTAGTCTAGATTAAAAAAGTCATATATACAAAAAGAATGCCCACAGTGTCGAATATATACACAGGCAGAAAGAAACCCCCCAATGCCCCAAGGTGCCCTTGTTCATTTTTGCTCTTGTACACCGGCTTTTTCAACTCCATGCTGTCTACGTCTATCGTCGGAAGGATCCCTGTTGCTGCTGCGCGTTCCTTGCCGCTTGCGCCTGGTCGAAACTCGCTCCATAAGCTTGCGTGACCGACATCTGCTGTTGGTAGCCCATATTGCCCATACCCTGTGCACTCGTCGGCGGGAAGTACTGTCCTTGAGATGCCTGTGGGCTTGGCGAGACCCATGCGCCAGGAATAGCCATGTGCGGTGTCGCAGCCTGTTGCGGAAAGTATTGCTGTTGTTGGAAAATCAAAGGGCTAGGTGTCGTGTATGCCATGCCCACCATTCCTTGGGGAGTCCCTGGACCAGCAGGCATACCCATGACGCTCGGAGCGCCCATGACACTTGGTGCACCCATGACGCTAGGTGCGTAATTACTCTGAGCCATTGTGTACTGTTGCTGCATGACCTGTTGTTGCTGTTCCATGTACGCACGCTGGCGTTGTTGGGTCTCCATCATTTGGCGATGCTGCGCCTGTAGTGTCCGTCTGTCTATCTCCGCTTGCATCACTGAAGAGTGGCCTTGGCGGTTCGCTTTTGCTGCTGCCTTCTCCTTTTCGCGAAAGTCAATGTAGCCAGTCAGACCTGTCGGGACAGGCTTCTGCAACTTCTTCGGTTGTTGTGACATGTCGAGCAACGGGGTATTGGTCAGACGCGCTACTTGTTCTTGCTCCCGGGCTGTCAAATTGGTCGGTCGTTGGTCAAGAAGCATTTCTGCACCACGAGACTGAGGTCTGCTGAGAGGTCGACTCAAAGGGCGAGGCCCTGGAGAGCCACCGTCTTGGCTGTGTTGGAATTGACTCCAGTCTCCAGAGTGCGAACGTCCGAAAGGAGGCGGAGTATGCGACTTGGCCCTCCTATGTCCATAGTTGAGAGCTTGTGATTGCTGTGTCGCACGATGCATTACCCAATCCTCCGGATCAAGCTTCTGCCTGTCTGGCTGGGGCGGCGATGCCATACCAGGTTGCCATGCTACTTGCCGCGAGTCATTAATCTGAGGAGAATGCGACCCACTGCGCATGTGCAACGCGCCACTGGGCGTAGTCCGTCCTGAGATGTACGACTGACGTCTTTGCTCGTTGGGAGTAGTTGCCAGATTTTCCTTCGAGTGTGAAGGGCCGTCATGCAACATTTGTGTCATTGTGCCACTGGTACCAGGGCGTTTCTCATCAAACCCTAGAGCGTACGTCGGACCAAAGTCGAATGCAGGCACATCGGCTGGTACTGGGGCGCCGTCACCACTGGTGGCGTAGGTTCCATCAGCTGTCAATTCGGCCTTGGGCTTGTAATTAGGGTCTCCAACAATCTTCAATATGCCACTTCTTGGTCGATCTTCTCTCCTCTCTGGAAGCCTGCGCAGTGGCGGCGCTGGCTCCTCACTAGCCACACTAGCATAGTCAGGCTCGGATGAAGCAATGGTTTCATCGTCTTCGTAGCGGCTGCTTGACGTGCTCTGCTGACGTACTAGCATGGGACTGCTGTAGTTGAGAGTATCGAGGGCGTCGGGGTCGACTACCTCGTTTCGTAAACTGTCGAGACTTGAGCTTTTGGTCGATTGGGTGTCATCCTCATATAAGGCTAGGGGGGACCGACCTGGTACTGGTTTGCGCTGAACACTTCCGCTTTCACGGCGCGGGCGATATGGGAGTTCTTGACTCGGCGATGCTTGTGGAAATTCACTGTGCTCTGGGACAGGTGGAGCTGTAGGTTGATACATTGTCTGAGACTGAACGAACTCCGAGTGCTCAACGTATGGTGACGCAGGAATCGTCGACAGTCGGTTGCCCGAGTTGTTGTTCGAAGGTGGAGGCCTAGCATTGGCATTCAAATACAATGGCTGGCTATTCTCTCCATATCCATTATAGTCGCCACTTCGTCGGCTGTGGATACTCTCCTGGCTTCTCCATGCAGCCGCAGCCCCAGCAGCAGCTATGCCAGCTGGAAGAGAAGTCTGAGTCGCATCGGCCATCTGATGGTAAGTGGCAGGGTCGACGGCTGCATTTGGCATCATGGTCGATGGCACATTAGGTCGGACAGGAGGTTTTTCGTTTGCAGCGTGCGCGTGGACTGGTGGAAAATCGACTGGACCTTGAGGTGGTGCAGAGAGGTCCGTCGGTGGCGGTGGCAGATTCTGCGGTTCGTGCGTGGGGCTCTCATCATTCTCGTAAGGCTCGTATGATTGAGACGAACGGTTATTGACTCCGTTGTATGTTCCGTGTGCAGGTGGTGTCGGCGCACGGTCACTGTCGTAGGCCGCTTGATTTTGTGCCCGCCTCGAAGCTGTCGTTTGGTACTGATGTTGGCCATTAATTTGCTCAGATACCGAACGCTGATGTCTTGGAATAACAAATGGCGTTGCTGCCGGTGCTGTGCCGACGCGACGTGGGCCTGCAGCCTCAAGATCGGACTGTGCGTGTCTGGCAGGAGACGTTTGACGCGTGGAAGGATTCGAGCGGATAGAGGCACGATCCTCAAATCTCGTGCTTCTAGTTGGGGCGAAGCCTGCGCGACTGACCGTGTTTCTCCGGCTTGCCCTGCTGTAGACGGAATCTGCGTCGCCAGGACTAACCGCCATGCGAGTGGAAGTCAGGTCCTTCAGCTGCTTTCTCCATTGACGCTCCGACCAATTCGCGCTACCCTCGGTGTTGATTAAGCCTACAACATCCCACATCTCTAGGTAACCATAGCGTCGGTCTGACGGCATTGCAAACATCAGACCGCGGGCATCTAGGACATCCGCAATGAGCTTCTTGGGCCGTCCATATAGGTTGAAAGTGTCGTATACTGGGAACAGATACTGAAGCATGATCTCAAAACCCGACACTGCTGGACGTGCTTCTGGCATTACAAAGACAAAGCCTTCTGTCGTGCTCTCTGGATTCGAATGCACTGTGATCTTGCCCTCGATTTTGACCAAGGTGGACTGGTCAATGAGCGGCTTGGACTGCGGGTAGATTGCGTAGCAAGAGTATGCATCCTTTACCGTCGCAATGGCCTTGGTCTTCTTGGTGACCTTTTTCGTATCGTAGAACTTGATGTCACCCTTGAGAACTGTGGGACGCTCATATACGTTTGCCTTCTTCTGAGTTTTATGCAGCTTCTGATACTCCTTTTGGTCAGGTGGAGACACGACGCACCAACAACGGCGCCAGGGCGTGCCTGCGCCAAATCGAACGCGTACCCAGTCCTCGTACTTGTGGCACTGCCTATCTAAGATGCTGCGAATATTGTTCAGGGTCTTGCCCTTGCCTGCGATTAAAGCCCCGGTGTAGGCTTCTTGCAGTGTCGTGTGTTCGAACATGGCAAGACGGATGCCAGCGGTCCACTGGGACAGGGCGTGGTACGAGTCGAAGTGGAAAAGGTACTTGTTGCTCGCGGCCGTCGAGACACTGAGGATGTTGTCAAGTTTCTTGCCATCTTTCAGCGTCATGGAAGGGACCTGCCTCTGTTAGCCACTCGAGGTAATGCAACTAGCGATGGTAGACGGACCATGTGAATTGCAGCATCTGTCAGATTGATAAAGGTGGGCAGCACCTCGGCGTCACCACCGGCCTGATCGAGCGCACTCGCGTCCCATAGCGAGAGAATGGTACCCACGAGCTGGACAAAGTACTCTTGCCACTTCCGATCTGGTGCAGGCCGGCCACCTACATGGCTGTCAGTGTTACGAGGCAGGTAGGGAACAGCAGGGTCGACGTACGGGTGTCGCTGTCGTGGAACTTGAGAAAGTAGCCCTCCTGATACAGCTTGTTGGAGTGGCTGTTGAGGAAGGTGAAGATGCGCTGCAATTCTGGCAGCGTATCCTGGCCCACCTCCATGATGGGAGGCTGGTACGTCTGAATCATTGACATGGGACGCTGCGAGGCCCGCGAGTCGGAGCGCTCGCGCTGGAATGACTGCGACTGCGATGTATTCCGCTCGTGATTGTACGATTCGAGAGCGCTCGCCGACTGATTATACGAGGCCGAGGCCGAGGCCGGCGGTTGCTTGGTGGTGGGCGAGGCGGGGGCGGGCGATGCTGGGCCTGGCGAGGGTGCAGCAGACGGCGAGTTTTTGTGCAGATGGGCATTGCCACCCCATTGTGACATGAAGGAGAGGACTGTGGGCGGGCGAGGGCGCAACATTAGTCAAAGGATGCCAAAAGCGGATTGAATCCAAGTGTGGCTGCGAGTGAGGCATGGACGAAAGACATGGAGGAGAGACACGGACGAGAGACGTGGATGAGAGACATGAGGCGAGGGAGTGGGCGCATAGTTTACCTCTTTTCGGACGACCCATGGCTGGCAAGAAGAGAGCAGTCGAGTCTCAGTTTGTACGTAGGTGGAAGGTACGATGCTTGCAGCCACACACGGACAGGGCAAGTGCTCCCTACACGCGCGGTTGTCGATGCTGGATGTACGTAGACGGTAGTACGGTCTGCAAGGGGCGCGGGTACGGGGACAGCCGGCTCAGTGGTAAAATGTGCAGTCGTCCAAGGAGAATTAACGTCTCAATAGCGAGTGACGGCGGCAGCGAGAGGGCGTGGAATTAGGAGAGGACTGTAGCAGGGCAGGAGCCGTGTGCAGAGGGAGCAGGCCAGTATGTGTTTCCGGGGTGGAGGATTGTGGAATTGCTGGGCGCACGCGCGCGGCCGACAGGGGGGAGTCGGGTCGATGAACAATGACGAAAGATGGGGGAATGGTCAGGATCGTCGCGCAGGATCGCTAGTCTGCTGTGCAGATGGGTACATGAGCAGAGTAGACAAGCTGCAAGGCCGTCGTGTTTCAGGGCAACGTGGTTCTAGTATTTATTGTACCTGCGTCTGTTGCAGTGCCGGTCCCTAACAAATCACGCGGCGTCTCACTGCGAGGCCGCGTGTGCTCTGCAGCTTCCACATGCAGAGAGGGCCATGATGCCGACTGCGCTTACTCATTGGCCCTTGGTCCAAGTCTTGCGCGCATCGACACCGCGCCGTGCTAGACAAAACTCGGTAGAGCGGTTTTGGCTTGCGGCCCGCTCGGCACCTTGGTCTCGTCTTTCCAGGCCCATTAGTCATGATGCGTGATGCGTGCGTCCTGAGGGCCTGAGGTGGACCTGCTTGGCTGTGTTGTTGGCCAGAGGGCAGGAATGCAGGCGCCTCTTTACACAGTAGACACGGCCCCCGGCACCTTCTGGCTTCTGCAGCCCTGGTAATCCTTGCATTGAATGGAACATGCGCCGAACCTGCACACGAGACATGCAAGCCTAGCCGAGAATCTTTGCAGTCTTGCTACTGGGTACTTTGCGCATATATTTAGTGTTTTTCGTCTCGCGTCCTCCTCAACACGGAGAGGACCTCCTCTGCTGTCTAGGCTCTGGATGGCCAAAGGCTGCTTCCTTATATGTATTTTGTTGCTACTCGAGCCAAACATGATTGACGCAAGCATACCAAGCAGTACCAGCAGAAGAAAATGTGTACTACGTATCACACGCGGCTGCTACTGCCGACAGTTCAAACTGCACTGCACAGCTGCCGCAACATAGTACTACAGTACGTATCTATCAATACATACAGGACAAACACCTCAAGTGCTGCATTGTTTCGACTCATGAACACGTGACGTTGCGAGACTCCCGAGTCGCCCCACTAAGCCAGACCCGGCTAGCGACAAGTTGAGGACGCGTCGTTCAAACGCGACAACAGATGCACGCTGACCATCGCAAAGTCCAAGTCGCTCGTTGCCACAAGTCTCATTTCACCACAGAGATAGCATTTGCTGCCATTGACCTTGTCCAAAACTCGCTCCTTTCCCCGGCCATCGCAGTTGTAACCGAAGTCCGCAAAGGTTCGTATGCGACATCACCGTCTGATGTACGTTGTAGGAGATAAAACTTAGCCACAACCCACAGTCGCTTAGTCAACCACACTTGCTTCTCAAACTTTACTTTTTCTACAATGACACGCAAACGTAAAGCCTCCGAGCTCAAGACTTCGAGCAGCGACCATGTCTCGGCTCAACATGGTAACACCACGTCATCAGCCAGAAGCGCATCTGCAGAGACCAAGCCCAAGGTCGACTGGTCCACCATCGACCAGCGGAAAGACTTTGACGGTTTCAAGGTGTTGGCTGTCAAGCTCAAGCCGAACAAGGAAGCCGCCAAGCCCGTTGTCAAAAAACAGAAAACCACCCTCAAAGCCAGCAGAGCCAGCGAGATTTACAAGCAAGCCCCGCTGAGTGCCCAAGTCTCACAAGAGAACCCTTTCCCAGAGACAGATCTTAGTGAGATCTACTGCAAGATTGAGCCCGCCCTCGAATGGGAGAGCACGCAGCGCTACCGCAAGTTCACTAGTAAGTGCCCACTGCATTAGGTTCTCCTGCAGACACGGTAGCGAAGTCAAAGCTCATGCAGCCCGACAGTCAGCGGCGAAGGATTCGAAGTCAATCAGTTCGTCTTCGTCAAGAAGGAACCAGAGAAGCAAGATACCCCAGAAGCAATCGAACATTGGATTGCCAAAGTCCTCGAAGTGCGTGCTGGAAATACACAGCACGTCTACTTGCGCGTCTATTGGGCATATCGACCGGAAGATCTACCCGGGGGACGGCAGCCACATCATGGCGAATGCGAGCTAATAGTCAGCAATCACATGGACGTTGTCGACGCGCAATGCGTCCAGGGAGCTGCCCATGTGATATACTGGGATGACAGTCCTGATAGCTCAAAGTTTCCAGCACCCGAGCAGTTGTATTGGCGGCAGTCTCTGGACATCAATAAGCGCAAAGGTTTTCAGGTCACAGTATGTTTTCCCCCTTGTTCATTTTCATGTCCAATCATTAACCATCTGCAGAAGCTCAACACATACTGCGTCGACAAGAAGCCCAGTAATCCTGACGAGCCGCTCATACAATGCCCATCATGCTCTTGCTACTTGCATGCACGCTGCATCGAGGAACGTGCCGGCAAAGCCGCATATGATGAGCACAAGGCAAAGCAGCGAACAAACTCCACCAAAGATAAACACGCGTGGAGGAATTCCTTTAAAGTGGAACTCAGCATAACAGACACCGATGAGCCGCGATTGACCGTCGTCGACAAGCGGAAAGGCAAGAATAACATTGCTTGCGATGTAGATATACATTGTCTCTCATGTGGAGCACTCATTGCGAAAGCCAACGCCAATCCACCCATCCCCAAGACCCCAGCTTCTCAAATCGTCGACGACGACGAGATAGAAGAGGATGAGAAAGACGCATCCATCATTCCAGATGCCAGCAGCCCCGGCGCCCCACTGGATGAAGCAAACCTTGCAATCGGAGACATACCGACCCCTGCAACTACCGACCCGACATCCGCACCCGCCGCAGTCCAGGGTGAGAAAACACTGACCAATCCCCCCGGAGAAGTAGCTACTAAGTCATCACCCAGCACCACGAGGACGGGGACGGCCCAAGGGGTCTAAAAACAAGCCACGAGGGCGACCGCCGATAATCAAGACGGAAGACGTCGAAGACGAAGACATGACGAGTCTTGTCCATCAAGACGAAAATATCGGCGCGAACAACATTATTGAGCAGAACTCCGTCAAGAAGGAGGTTGTAAGCCAGAACATGATCACGCCACCACCTGCGCCTGAGTCAACATCAGTCTTCCAAACCGGCGTGGAATCTGTCAAGCGACTCCTCTTTAAGCCTTGAGCTCTGGAAAACGAAGCAAACTGATTAGCGAGTGTTTCCTTGTTATTGTGGGTGGTGTTTGTGGCTTTTTCCGGTTTTACATGATACCCCCGTCTCTCTCCCCCCACCCTTTGTTGTTTTCATTGTAAAAATTGTGAATTAATTGTTTTTGTGCGGAAGATAATGGACACAAGACGTAGGAGTATAGGCATATAAGCATACCCAGAAATACAAGCCCTGCCCAGAAATTCCAAATATTCCAAAATTACAAACACAAATCTACCCAAAAACAAAAAACTCCACCTCAAGAGTCCACACCCTAAGACCCAAGAAAATAAAAATAAAAATATAAACACACAACATCTTGACTGTGCAAATCCTAAATGGCATTCATTATTGATGCTAGGTTTAAACACCTACTCACCTACCTACCTACCTACCTCCCTACCTATCTACCTACCTACCTACCAACCTTCCTACCTACTCTCCTGCCTACTACATACACTACACTACACTACACTCCCCTATCCTCCCCTGTACCTCCTATCCGCGTTAGATAAAGAGCTAGAGATTAAGAGAAATAGCTAGACATAGAGATACACATGCGTTCATATTTATACTATCTCTCATGTCATTTATTATTTATCAAAGTAGATTCTTCTGTTTTGTTGTTGTTTTTTTATTTTAGAAAGAAAAAAAAACGTTAGGAGTAGGATGGAGGGCGACGAGTATACAGTACCATGGTAGTGAGGGGTGAATATTTAGCAGTTGTAAGTTGTAGCTGCAATTGTAGTTGTAATTATAGTTGTAGTTTATAAGTCGTAGGTGGAAATATTTTGTTTTGTGTAGTGTATAGTGTGTGTAGTGGTATACTTTACTCGCCCGTACGCTCCCGTTCACGCTTAGATTTTAGGTTTTAGGTTTTGATATTTTGCGTTTAATTATCTCCTCGTCATACCCAGACTCTGGCTTCATGGCGTAGTTATACTACTTTGGACTACTGTAGAAAAAGAAAGAGGGATAGGGGAGTCTCCTTTTCTGCCCACATGACCAATCCCCTCTCCTCCCTCCCTCGCTCGCTTGCATTTAGAAGGAAAAAAGAAAACAAGAAAGGAAAAAACGCCATCGCTGAATGCATGAAAAAATAGCAAAAACAAAAAAAGACCCCTGAATGCAGAATACTACAAAAGCAGCATGCATATGAATAAAAACAAAAACGGTATAACATGTTTCGGTGGAACTAACACCACCTCAGCCCCCTCACGCACCCCTCCCTCCCTCATGAAACACGAGCGTCAAAGACAAAAGCAGCGACCCCACACGCCCATGATGCCGAGTCCATCAACGCAAGAACGAACCAGAAGAAAAGAAAAGAAAACTCTAGAATGCGTACACCAACAAGTGCACAATCATCATGATTGCATCTCGCATCCCATATTGTGAAGACTCCAAGACCCCAAGTGAATGAGCAAAAAGTCCAGACCAGACCATTAATCAGCGCACAGGCAACTTGCCCTTTGAAAACTTCATCTTTACAATCATGCGTACTCTATCGCCCCCACTCCGCTCCACCTTGACTAGACCCGTCTTGGCTCCGCTATTCGCAGCAGCAGCAGCAGCAGCCGCACTACCCGTTCCATGCGGCTCGAGACTCTGTCTTTTAGACGGGCGATCGTGATCTGGTGGCGCGAGTTTCCTCTTCTTACCTGCGTCGTTGGGTAAGGCGGCTAGGACGCTGGGCGGGAGACGAAGTTTGACAATCTTGCTCCTCTTCGGCCGTGGTGGTTTGTTTGTGGAGGCTGAGGACGAGGACGCTGTTGGGCGTGATGGGGGCACGACGCTGGGTCGCGGGGAAGGTGCGGGTGTGTTTCGAGGCGAGGGTGCAGCGCTGGGGCGTGGAGAAGGCGCGGCGCTGGGCCGCGGGGATGGGACAGCGGACCCATTCGCATTCTTAGTGCGAATCTTGAGTTTGGGCACGGGTATAGGAATGGGAGATTGGATAGCAGGTGGTGTGGCGATGGCTGCTGGGACGCTGATTGGAAGTGGTCGCGTTGATGCTGGTGCTGGTCTTGGAGGAGCAGGCTTGGGCAGTGGCACTGGTGTCTGTATGATCGGCGGGGGTGCTGGCGGTGCTGCTTTCTTGGGCGGAGCCATTGTGGGTGGTTTGAGCGGTATGTCTGGCGATGATGCACGAGAGTCGTCCTTGACAACTGGCGAAGGCAGTGGCGACGCCTTGGTCGACACGGGCGCGGATAATGCTGGCTGTGCGGCTGGGGACATGATGTTGTTTTGAGCTTTGAGCACTAAAGTTGGTTCAGTAACAAGCAGTGGGGACGCAGCAGGAGACGCAGCTGCAGGCTTCATCTTGATCCCACCAAGCTTGAGAGACAACTTCGGAAGAGGAACGGGCCTCGGCGGCGGGGGAACAAGTGGTTCGGCAGGTCGCGTTGGTTCAGGTGGCTGCAAGGCTCGCATAGGTTTCATGCGAATCTTGTCAGTCTTAGAAAACCGCACATTTGCTTTACCAAGATGCTCCGCCTTCCAGTAGCGGGGATATTTCAACTTTACAAGTAGCTTGTTCCGCTTCAGATGATCAAAGACCATGTCACAGAAATCCACGAGCTCCGACATGTCGCTGGTGGACAGTGTCGTTGACTGCAAGGCGCTTTCCATGGCCAGGCGAAGGGCCTGGTTGTCTTGCAGATCGCTTTTGAGCCCACGCAAGGCTCCGGACAGGGTCTGACGAGCGAGTGCGGAGGCTCGCTCTAAATTACCAGCATCTTCGACGACGAGGGTGTCTGACGAGACATCGTTGGCCTTCTCCGGCATCCAGATGTCGCCAGTAGCGACTTGACCAACAGCTACACCGAAGATGCGGAGCAATTGCTTACGGAAGTAGGGGGATGGATCCGACCGTAACTCGTGTATCATGAACCTCAGTATATTGTCTTTACGAAACAAACCCAGGCGAATGAGACATTCCCAAGCCTTGAGACGAACATTGTCTGCATTGCCGAGCTGAGCGTACTGCAGAAACTCAGATGGCTTGAACGGCGTGACCCGATTCAAGGTAAGCCTCGTCGCACACTCAAGAGCAGTCGTGGTGTAGATATTTTGATAGGTGGGTATCCACTCATCCAGACGTTGGTAGCGTGTAAGCTCTCCAATGGCTTTCTCTTGGAAACGTAGTTCCTCAGCCCACTCAGCAGGGCTAAGATCATCGTTGTTGGTTTTAGAGCTGACCAGACAGTCCGCCAGACAGCGCATCAGAGTGGAAATGTAGTGATCGTCGCTGTAATCATTGCCACGGTTGTCGTTGTACTGTAAAACGTCGAGCAGGAAGCGCTTCACCTCCATGGGAGCCCTGCCGTCCTCACCTCTAATCTTGGCAATTGCTTTGGGAATTGCGCACTGGATAAGATACGAGCTACGGTCAGTGAAGTCGTTGGACCGAGTCATAGGAGAACCTGGTAAGCAGAAGAGCTCACGAAAGGCCTTCTTCAAGTGGAACAGACCGACCCACTCTGTTCGTTTCAGAGCACTCTGTGCCATGACCTCGGCTGCCATGGTTCGAATTCCATGAAAGTATCGACTATCCATTAGTGTTTTGATGAGAAAGGTCGAAATGAGCTTATGGCCTTCCTTTTGGGCGAGGAACTGGATTGACTCGGCCTGCGCAACCACATCCTTGTCTTGCTGTAGCTGAGAAACGTACATATACGATGGCATGTCGTTTATGACTGTCTTGCATATCCATTCGAAATCTGCGTCGACCCTGATCCACTCATAGGCTTCTTGCTCCTGCTTCGCTTCATCTTCAGCAGGCCAGTCATCCAGCCGCCAACTGGCATGCTCCTCAGGGGTAGTGAAGAGATCTCCTAGCATGTAGAAGGTGACGTCTTCCTGCGTTTCGCCCGAGGCATCGAGACCTGCAGCCGCCGCCATACGCTCCTTGTTCAAACGGTTCCTCTTGAGTCGTTTATATTTTGTGTTGTATGGGATCTCCACCTTTACGCTGGCGGAATTGATATCGACGATGTGTTCATAAGGCGTACCGTCCGCTTCATGGATCCGAATAGTCATGGGGCCTACAAAGGTTGGATAATCTGTGCCTGATCGCAGCTCATGGGCCTTCTCTTTGGCCTCACGCATGAAGTCATCTGCGGAGAGGCCACTCTCAATGCGCGTGATGGATGGCTGAGCTTGCTCTTGTGTGATTTGAAGTTGAACGACTTGCTTCTTCTTGTTAAAGGACGGGAAACACTGGAAGATGGGGCATCCAGAGCCATACACCCACTGTGCAAAGAATGATTCCAGCTTCTGATGCCCAACCTTTTCGCAAATGTCCAGAAAATCGTCTGTGGCGATTGCTCCGTTGGAGTACTTGCCTTGGCGAGCATTGAACAACATTCGATAGAGACAGCGATCGACTCCGTTCTTGCCGCTCTGCTTGACCAGCCGATTGTGAAGGATGGAAAGAACCATGAGTGACTTGAGCTCCATGAACTCCCATTCCGCAGGATCCAACCGTAGATATTCACCAAGATGATGTAAGGAAGGCCGCTTCTTATCCATCTGAATGACTTTGTCGACCATCAATTTTTGCCGGAAGCGCCAGTCGTTCCGCCCAAAGAGTTCGCGAAGGTAGAGCTCAGCCATGAACCATGATCCACCGACTATGATCCAATAGTCTTCTGGATTATGTGCTACCACATCAACGCCGATCCACTGGCTAGCCACAGCATGGACCAAGACCCTAGTGGTGTGCTCGAGTGGTTCCCAGACAGTCTCCGGAAACAGTAGCCGCGAGCTACATATGGAGAAAGAGGCTGTATGCGTGGTGTCATATTCCAGATCATCCACAAACGCCAGCTTGTACGCATTACCAAAAGCGTAACTCTGGAAGCGTTCCGTAAACGTATCTAGAGCTCGTGCAAGTATCATGCCACTATTGCGAACTTCGTCTTCCTTTCCAGGCATACAGAAAGCGTGTACTTTGATTGCATTCTCTCCGAGACGTTCATCGTCTGCGGTATCGCGGTATTCGGAGAGGTCGACATGCTGGAAGGGGCCGATGACGAAGCCTATATGTTGCGGAAGCACAGGATTCTCGCCGCAATCGAAGCTCGCAGTTTTCCGCGAAGCATCTGCAGGGTCGACAATCTACACACTGTCAGCCTAATTTGACGTTCTCTAGAGGCGCCTCAACTCACATCGTCCGTCAAAGTGCCCGAGCAGATGACCTGCATCTCCATGGCCTTTTCTTCCTCGGACAGATCCAGCTGATCGTCATCTGCATCGAGCATGACACTATCCGCTTTCTCAACCCCGTTAGTCGCGGCCAGCGCATCCGTAGTCGGCTCCCGCGAATTCTTGCTAAGCGCATCGCCCAGTGTCCTTGGATATCGAATCGACAATTCGAATATCGTCCTTTGCTCTCCATCATCGATGCATGGGAACAAGCACGATGCGGTGCCAGGAAAGGGCGAATTGCGCGTGTAGGCGTGCGGGAAGCGGAGGTCCCCATCCTCGACTCCAGCAAAATGTAAGGCGTCGCGGAAGTCATTCAACTCGTATTCGATTTCGAGCTTGAAGGTGGCGTAGAATATGCCCTGCGCATCGTCTGCCATGCCCGCCTCCGAGGGCTTCACTTCGCGGACCTTGATGCTATCTGGTACGTAGATGACAAGCTCATCATCGCGCTCCTCGACATGGCGCTTTATCCGATTTTTGATGATGTGATATTGCTCGAGACCGTTGCCAGGATACAGGGTCAAGTGCTGGTGAAGGTTCGAATATGTGAAGGCGGCCTTTTGCCCATCAATCTTGATGTTGGTAGGCGTAAGCTGCCTGCAGTTGAGCGATATTTGGCGCAGATGCGGTTTATCAGGCTGGATCTCCAGGGTGGTGCGTCCTTTGACCTGGCGGGGGGCGAAGCTGAAATCGAGCTCCAGTTGCTGTCGGTTGAGGGTGAAAGAGTCGCCCATCGAGGCTTCGTCCGCTATGGCGGCTGGCTCGAAGGGCGCCATGTTCGGCGACCGCAGGCGATCCTGCTCCCAGTATTCCGGCTGCCGTGGGGGTGGTGTGGAATGGAGTTGAGTGGTGCGAGGTCGACGTCGAGGCTGCCGGGCCATGCGCGTCGGCGGGAAGTCGCGACACTCACTTAGCGTGGGTAGTAAACTAGCCACAGGGCCCGTGCGCCAACTTACTGGAGGCGCAGCAGTTCCGCGCCTTCTTCAACGGCAGTGGCACTAACTTCACGAAATATGTTAGTCATTAAATCTTGATGGAACTTAATAGACGCCATGCGATTATAAGAAGCTACTCATAACTACTATTAACAATGAATAATACTTGTGCTTTGAAGCTAGCCTATAAACTACTGGTATGCTTGAACTTCATGTCTTCGTGCATGATGTGAACAAAACACCTAACCCAATCCTGGCGTTTGCCCATATCAGCTCCCTCAAGCGCACAGCAACCCTCCGAGAAGATGATGGTGGGGCTTTATGTCTGATGCGATTGATTACAGTTACTCGATGCGCTGATGCTGCTGTTGGACCCCTTCCTGGTCCCGATCGTGATTCCATTAATCTCCACCAGGGGCATCTCATCAATATCCATATGCTGTACTTCAAACGACTTCGTCCGAATGATGGTGTGTGAGCCTCTTATAGTAATCCCACTTTCCAGGTCATTGTTTGCCGACGCGCCTTCTTTGCTCTTGCCCATACTTCGCGGACCGTTTGAAGAGTAAATTTGCCTGCTGTTGCCTTTGGACGTCATATCCATCAGTTTCGGTAGGAAGCGGCCAACGATGAGCCGCAGATTGGGCATACAGGCGCAAATGAGTGCCGTGTTGACTTCGATGTTTGACCAATGTATGGCTTCGCGTTGGTCCATTGTGTAATTCTTCGACACGGCGAAGTGGACCAAAGACTGCAGTCGTATAATGGAAACGATGGTAACAAACGTTCCAACGCAAAACATGAGGGTAACACTAGCCTTCTTGCGCCATGACATCTGCAATCGTGAAACCACAAACAGCGGGAGAGCCAGCATCCAAAAGTCCAGAACAATGCTGATGACAGCATGGCTCCAAGCTAGAGCGTTGACGTTGATACACTGCGGGGACGGAGCAGTATCCCATGATTCCCACAGATGCGGAATAGGCCGACACTCGAAGATGACCAGAAGCAGGGAGGGGACGCCCCAAGCGATGGTAAAGCCAACAGTAGTCCAAAGGAGTCGTCTGGTCACCGTGCCTGGAAACATACGCAAGAAGAACATCAACAGCGTCAGCTTCAGAAAGGTGACCTGTATAATGTACAAGACCCCAAGCACGTACAGCCAGCGAACGAAGTTGGTGATCTTATAAAATGGCAAGGTCCAAATGTCTTCACAGAGTTAGCTCTTTGTCCCCAAGCATGCCATGTGCATGGACTCACCTCGTCCCAGCCCACTCGGCAACGCTCCCCTGTCAATAATGACCACAGCTGGTATGCCAGCCAGCCAGGCTATAAACACCGTGTAATCATCCAAGCCGAAGACCCACGAGGAGAGGAACATCTGGTGAGATAAGCGCACCATGACCACGACAGCCGAGAGAGTCGATAATACAATATTGCTGACCCTCGTACTCTCGCCCTTGTCCACAACCGGAGCTCCACATGTGGTCGAAGTGACATTCTTAGTTGTGAGACTGTCCCGCGCTTTACACGATTGTAAAACGCAGGCCTCTATTTTCCCTTGCAATTCGACATTGGTGCATAGACAGTCCGTATCTGTGAACTGGCAGACTGATCTTGGAATCTCTTGTGAGAGGCATAATAACTGGGGGATAATATCAGTACAGTGCCAGAGTCAGCGCACTGGTAGACGCCTTACCGCGCAGGTCGGAAGCTGCTGTGGAGTCGCAGGCGATCCCGAATTCTCCTGTGCCAGACTTGTAGGCCACAGTGCCAACAGTGGGAAAAGAAGCAAGGCCAAAGACCTCATCTCGCAATTGACACACTTCACCGTCCGGGGGAGCGAGGCGCAGTTCCAAATTCGGACGTAACGATTCTTGTGTGTTCTTCACATCAATCAAATGTGAAGTTTCGGCGGGACCAGAGTCGACTAAGGCATTCGATAGCCCAGAGAAATGGGCAAAGAATGGGGGCGGAAAACAGGGAAAAGACAAATCCCGCTCCAAGAGCCAAAAGAAACCTGCAATACATATACCTACGCTACCCGGGATTACAGTGGCTGTCATTTCCGCCCGATCCAGCCGCGTACATTGTCAGGTACGTACGCTAGCTGGACCGTATATTTGAAACCGAAGAACGGTAAGATTCGGCGGAGGAGTTGTGATCGCCCCGAACTTCAATGTTCTGCTGATCCTCCCATCCTTAGTGCAAGCTAAATTGCAACGACCCAATCCAAGTGGAGATTCTGATGGATGCATGCAGAAAAACCCGTCCTCATCGCCTTTTGAATGATGCATTTTCAACGCAATCTACCTACACTGCTTGTCACATCTGCACTCAACACCTGCCGGATATCTCAATTTCCGACGCCTCAACGCTGTATGGTAGCTTACGGTATGGTATGGTATGCGCTGCGCCACCACGTGGAATGCACTGTTCATCACTTGGACGCGCGAGGCACCGTCGTCCAGCATGCATGCCCTTCAATGTCTCGGCAAAGCTTATGCGTTCGTCGACCTGGAATGGCGAAGCCAACCCTGAAGCTAACTTAGGTACCACAATGTTTCGAGCTGCCGCATCCGTGCTACGAAAGATAACTACCACAGCCTAACCCGGCACACGCGGAGGCAGCCTCGGCAACGTGGGAATTGGTCTGTGTAACGAACGCGTCGGCAAACTCTTCACGCCTGTGTAGCTTTGTTACCATGGATGAATTCGATGGATGGTTTTGGTTCAGGCTTCCTTTTGGGCGCATGTGTAGGTAAGAGCGGCTGATACGACAGGGTGCGCATTGACCGGGGCGGTTCCTGCACAACATCCACAGATCGATCTGGGGAGCCCGGCCCCCCCTGGCAGCGATCATTGGCAACATCCCAGGGTCATGTCAGCGTCTCAACACAGGGAACGGAATCATGCACATTGCACCATACCTCCATTCATGTGGAAAAGTTTTCCCTCCACGGCCAACAGTGCGAATAGATGATCACTTGCAATGCCCAACGGCTGTCTACACCCGCACCCACCTACCCGCCCCTGACTCAGTTTTCAATAACGTGAATTTATCCTCTCAGACGATCCTCTAAAATCGCGGCAAGCCACTACATGTGGCATGGCATGGTCCCTGGCAGGCTTGAACGGCACGGCTCCTTCACATACCTACATATAGTTTCTGACCTAGCGTTCCCTGCCATGGTTTCGTATTGCTGAGACCCTGGTGCCGGGGCACGTTCGAGATGACTAGGGGCGGGGTTCCATCCAAATGAGGGGCTTTTTCTGGATGAGATTTTGGTTCGCTCACCATGCCTGGAATATGTGCCCGCTGTTTACCTTGGGAATCTACATAGGCTAGATATGCGTGGCTGTGGCCAAACTTAAAAAAACTCGCACAGCGTAATTTTAAACGCGCAGATCAACAATGTGCGATAGCCTACCATTGGGAAATGCAGAAATCATCGCGTTATCTTCTCGCTGCGTTAGAATCATTCCTCTTCATACTATTGATGTTGTGAGTGCCAGTTTCAACAAAGTAAAGGGGTCGGTGCTGTAAGAGGTAGAAACGTAACTAGTCAAGCGCAGTTCTGCACAACACAGTATGCAGGTAACCACTGAACACAGCGCTACCCAGACGCCTAGTATTACCTAGCGCACCAATAATTCGCCGAAGATAAACTTTTATGCAATTGTAATGCGCGTCGCCGGGTAGACATCCGTCACCAAGCCTTGCTTTGCTTGCAAACGCGCGGAGTAGGTAAGATACTAGGTGGGCAGCCTTGTGTGCCGGTACCACAAATGTCCAAGCTGCAAGTGCTGAATAGGTGCTGTGCTATACACGGTATGGGCTCACTTCGTTGACTCCTAGACCAGAGGCCCGGGCTGGGATGTCGTTGCGTGCATTCTCTTTCATAGTGGACGATAGCGTTGTGGAACATTTTGAAAATGACTCCTTGGCTAATCGCACTCAATAATGGTGAATCTGGGATTGATTATGCTAATCAGACGTCCATAAGCCTCAAGGGCTGTTCTAGATTGTGTAAGAGAGGTTGGGCTTCTTGGAGCCAACGGACCCGCTCTGAGTCCTTCGGTACATAAACCATGGTCATGATGCAGTTGTGTAAACGATGCATTTATAGATTCCGTATTACCGTGAATTCGACAAATCATTGGTGAATATGAGTGGACGTGTAGAATATACAGTCATCATTGACTATAAAGCGGTAATTAGCGTCGTGGATACATTCGTTGTCGACCCTCTCGCGCCAGGTAATCAGTGTTGCTCGTCTGGTATACTCCTGCAATGCTAGCAGTACGTTTTGTTTTGCCATTCTCTGTATTCCCCATATCCTCATCGATACCAAGAAAAAACCATTCGAACTCTGGCACAGCGTAGCCCGAACTGAGATACTGCGCTTTCAACTCGCCATCGCAATCACTCTAGGAGCTCGACACTGCTATTATTTTGCGCGCGGGGTACTGGCAATCTTGACACGGTCACCGCACGCACTAGTGAAGTTGTCATCTGAACGTTGTCGTCGATAGTCACGTCCTTCTCCTCACACACGAGCACAAAGTCGATCTTCGAACTCGGCTCCAGGCTGACCATACCCCACTTCTTGAGTAGAGAACGTGCTGTATCGAGAGCGCTTGAAGATGAAGACAGTTTGAAGGGCTCTTTCTGAATGATCTTGATTGTGATGTCGTTTGTCATCCGGGTACAATACCAATGGACCGAGACCTTCTTCTCGCGAACCTCTTGAAGCCAGGCGTTATTATCATTGTGTACGAATCTAGAGATGATCGTCGTGTAGCTCATTTGATCCACAAGGAAATCTCTCCATTCAAGATAGGGAACATCCCAAGGTGGGCATACACACTCGTCGAAAGTGTTGTAACAGTCTGGCATGTCATGTTTCTGTAGGAGCTGTTCTTCAGAGCAGTAGTCGCAGCGTTCGAACTGCCGAGGTTCCGTGAATGCCTCTGGGAAAAATGCGCAGCGGAACGTTTCACGGCTGGCACGTAATTGAAGTAGGTATGTCATCTCGCCAAAGGGAAGCGAGTTACTCATACCATATGCCCAAGAGAACTGCAGAAGTTTGGGCGCATAGTTGACAGCCGAGTCTTTGGGAAAGAATGTAGTGAAATAACTCTCTGATAGCTCGAACCTGATGGGGATACAAGCGTCGCGAAACCAGATGGGACGATACTCTGCTCGGATCTGCTGGCAGACCTGAGTCAAACGCAAAGAATTTCCACAGCCGCTCTGCATAGGGTTTGACGTTTTCTAACAACTCAACGCTCGGCGCAAGACCCCATTCGGGACCGTCTCAGGCGATTTGAGAACCTTCTACCTCACACTCCTCGGGGCAATCAGGTAGGTGGGGTGCTGGTTTCCAAAGCTTTGTATGGTCAATCGCGAATTCATATATGGCATTTCGAATTTCTTGTGCCAAGTTAACTTGCTTTCCATCATGAAGAGGCGTGGAATTCATTGTACCCGGTGAAGCGTTAAGTAAGTGGGAGGGCTGATTTTCTAGGATGAGAGCTTCTCTCGCTCCATCGTTGCCTACGCTCTCACGGCGTGGGTGGCACGCAGTAGCTTGCCTGTGTCTATATTAGTACAGTTCTAGCCGCAAAGCCTCAGCTACACTTACGTGGTGAGCGCCATATTTTGTGGCTACCGATTCGAGATACGGTTAGATGGCGGATTGTATTGTTTTGGTGTGACTGCTGAGAGGCTCGCAGGAAGTGGGAGCTGCCGCCAAGGCTCAAAATAAGAGAGGGAAGGTGAAGGAAGGCGCGCCTCAGGCTATGCAGCCATCTGGTAAATCGCAATACAGCGTCATAAGACTTCATACCGCCGACTAAGGCTATAGGCGGTGAGACACCTGCGTTGTATACTAGATCTTGAAGCTTCTCGAGCTGGGAACTTTTTGCCAGACTCCCTCACCCAGATGTTTTCCATTCACATGGCCGCCGCGACTCTCAATCTTGGGCAAACGAAGCAAAATGTAAGAAATCGGCAAGAATTTCAAAGCGTGTTTGACTAGAGTGCGGTATGTGCGCAGGGGGAGTGCGCAGGAATACCTGTGCAGCAAACGCGCGAGGTACCATGAGCTAGTGCTAACTTAATACGCTTCAATCTTTACCTTTCACCTCACATATAAATTTCCTAGTCGCTTCCCTATTAGCAATGAGTCAATATAGGTAGGATCTTACCCCTCGCAAAACCAACTCACTGACCAATAACTCTCACACTCGGAAAGCGCGAATAGAGGCAGCCGCCTAACGAATCTGGCCAACGTATGGACTACTATCACTGCTCTGTCGAGAATCTACAACAAGAGATACGACGCCGTGGTTACAGACCCGCAGGTACAATCGACGAACTTAGTGAAGGCTTGCAACAAGACGATGAGTCAAGGGGGACACGCGCCACGACAGTGTCCACAGAGAATGTCGGTTACCTTGTAGCGCACTTGCTCGGTTTGCCGCGACAAGCTGAGTTTGAGCAGTTAGCACGGGCTGGGTCGCTGATTAATCAGAGTGCGTATAGGTACCATGTTGTAGAATACAGGACAAAGTACTAATGCAATACTAGAAATCGTGTACTGGACCATGGGGACCTTCTTCCCCAGCCTGCAGCTTTTCTTCGAGTCCGGCCTCTCATGTACAATTGATGCTGGCCATGCGAGCGACGCGACAATGGGCTTAGACGAAGAGCTTCGATTCCGGCTCACGAACTGTACACACGAGGAGGATGGGCGCATCATCAAGACACCGATGCCGAGGAAGTTCGAATACACAGCAAAGGGCTTGGCCATCCGAGAAGTCGTCATTGCTCGGCGGACAAGCGCTGCAATTCAGCTTCACCGTCCAGAAGCCGCGTTGCCCGTACCTTCCTCAATATCAAATAATGCATCAGCATCTATTGTACAAGAGCAGCACACCGTGGTTGGCATCCGGATTGAGGGCATGAGCAAGATGGCCTACGTGTGGGCCAAGGTTGGATCATTGTCCAGAGGTCGAGGCGCGACTTGGGTCGGTGTGGGGATCTCAGATCTCAGAAACGATGTACCAGTCCCCTTTGTCGGCGGTCTGGGGCAGGATCTGCGGCCCGGAAAAGAAGCCATCTTGATCGTCAAGAAGAGCTTGGTCAGCAGGGATGTGCTGATGAGCGAAGATTGAAGCTGTTCTGGCGGAAAGGCCAACTCTCGTCCAAGGTGAGCAACGCATACCAAAAGAGTTGAGTAGATTAGAGTTGTGACTGTAGATAGATGTAGGTATTTGCAGATTTATTTTCCACTTTTCCTACGCCAGTACGGTTTGATCGGACATAGTCGGCCAACAGGTACACATTGTGCATGAGAGCTTACTCGTGATAGACTACGTTTATTAGTCAGCTGGGCCAGGTGAAGTTAATGCGAAGGATACCTAGTTACCTGGACAAGATTGTTGATCTTGTCAGCCGACTGATTATACTTTGATGCTAGATTACAACTCGTCATGTCGTGGGCTGTTTAACATTAATTGAACTGAGCAAGGTTCTCAATCATCGCAAAGTGAACCGCAATACTTGCATGGCATGTAGAGTAGACTTGACGATTCATTACAAACTATACGGTGTCTCGGGCCACGGTACAGAGTAGGAGTAGTTAAGTGGGCGGATGGAAGGACGTCGAAGTGGGGTAAATTGGATCCACCTAGTTAAGTAGTGTATAAAGCCAACTCGCCGACCACAGCGGATGGCTTACACACAACAGCTTAAAGTCAAACTATCAAACATCGAATACCCTCTCCTTTCACACTCAAGTCCTCCCCAGTTACCAGAGTAGCCAATACCAAAATGCCCAACGCCATCATCATCATCGCCTACCCGCGCACGGAAAAGTCCACATTCAACAAGGACTACTACGTCTCCACCCACATCCCTCTCGTCGAAAAGATATGGAAGCCGCTGGGCCTCAAATCCTGGACCGTGGGCGAACTTAACCCAGACGGTCCGTACTCGTACAGCGTGGTCATGGAGTTTGAGAGCCTCGAGGCATTCGGCAAGGCAACTCAGGACCCAGGAACGAAAGCTGTCATGGAAGATGTGGCAAACTTTAGCAGTGAACAGCCGATGCTGTTACATGGTGGGGTTATCGCACGGGGTTAAATGCAATGGATGGAGTGGTTGCCGATTTGGGACAGGCAAGGCTAGCAATGGTAGTACCGGTAGTTATATGGTAGGTAGAATTCGCGAATGCATACGTCCACCAGGATTCAATATAGGAATTTAAATATTATTGGGCATCGCATTAACATGTTCGATTTGCAAAAAGAAGATGTAGAGGGGTAACTTCCAAAGCTTCTGCACCCCGCACCATCTTCCTCGGCACCTCTTTTTCAATGATCGTCGCATCGGCTAACTTATGAAACTGCCAAAAATGACGTAGCCCGACAATTTCGGTAGACTATCTTCAAGTTGATGTAAATAGTGCTTGACACGTGTATTTCTGTACAATAATCTGATCGTTTCACAGTTGACTAAAACAAATATCGTGGCACGAGTGGTTTGGTTTAGCGTGTCAAGCGTTCCATATCATGTTGTTCTTAGCTTCAGAATATATTAAGATTCTAAAAAAGATCTATTATCATGGATGTTTGATGAATAGACATACGATCGAGATATTCCTGTACGCCCCGTATGGTACCTTCAGAACCCCCATGACGAACGAAACAGACGTGATATAAAATGAGACCAAAACTTACAATTAAGATATATATCAACGCCGCAGACCCGTCCCGTGCGATTTCTTCACGCTAAGCACGCAGTCTAACACAAAAGTTATGCGCCGGATTCACTTGAATAGGAGATTGCGTGTGCATGCTTTCCTTCAATGAAGTAGGTACCAATCCTCTATTGTCACCAAATGAAACAAGCCTACTAACTAAGCGGCCTCAAGATATACTGCTCAGCAGCCTTTCCAGGTAGCCTGCCTTTTAGCGGTATCTTTGCGGGCGACAACCCGTCACATACGACCTACGAATCAACCCATACTTTCAAAACTAAGTAATAGCTTTGATTGTGGGACGGAGCTTTTGCCTCCTGCGATGAAAGCTACAAATTAGGCTGATATACCGCGTGAGCGTGTGTTCGTATTTCGTCAACATATTTCGCTTGATGCTCCAGTGTCTGAGACGGAAGGGCAGTGGGATGGCGCGAAGAGCTGGCGAGCAGGATTGGGCACTCTGGAACTAAGTAAAGCCGCCACAGCCGCAAGATTGTTCAAGAGTGGGACACTGGACTTCCAAAAGCCGTCGAGATGGCCCATTACAATTTCATCGCCCAGCATACCATAGTGTTGAAGTATAAGCACTATCATACGCAGTATGCTTCCTTGTCCCTCCTGCTATTCCATTCCAAGTATAACGCATTCAGAAAGCAACCCGCAGGTCATCCGACTCCTCTGTACCCCCATATTCCAAATCGAATATACCACAAGCCCAGCTGCAGCGGCATGAAAACCTACATAATGCGGCGCTTTCAGCTCGAACCCCAGCTCCGGAACATCAACCGCTTTCAGAACACCGAAGCCAACATGGTTCCCCTCATGGTCCTATCCGTCACCAACTCGTCGCCCATGAAGAAGTATTCTTTAGCATCCAACGCCATCCCAGGGTCAGCGTTGCACCCCTGGCCGCAGAGCCACAGGCCCGCTAACTCCAAAGCGTTGCTGAGCGCTGATGCGCCGTTCAACTAGGTCTGGAGCACGAGCGAAACGAGCTGGACAGCGAACCATGTTGCATTATCCCAATCATGATGTGACGGGGTCTGTGGGAAGGCCTTTACCAGACTATGATGCGAAGTTGGTGGATGAGCAGGGCGTGGATTATGATATCACGAATTTCCATGTTACAGGCGAGTTTGGTGTGAGGAGTCCGCTGATACCTGAGTAAAGGAGTATTTCAAGAATCCCGAGGCCAATCGGCGGGCGTGGGATGAGGAGGTTATTTTATTTCTGGTGATGTGGTCGCGAGGAGGAGCGAAACTGGGCTGTGGTATATAACCGTATATTGTTGATTAGAAGAAGGAACTAAGTATAGTGCGCCTATAGGGACGGGTTTAAATAGTGAAGCCACGATACTAAGCATGAATTCATCTAAGGATTATCTTGAAATTATCTTAGAATAATTTTAATACTCTATCAGAATTATACTAGAATTGTCTAAGGAGTATACTAGAATTATATTAGAATACTTTTGCAGTAGTATTATAATTCTTTTAAAAGTCTATTAAAATACTATTCTGACTCCCTCATTTCGGGGTGTACTAGCATCAAGGTGCGGGGTTTCTAGGTCGCCCCCGCAGAGCTCGAGGGTGTTTTGTTGCCGCATCTGGAGATTAGCGATGTGGCTGTGATGGTATTGCGGCTAATGGTGCAGGTTTGAAGGCGGGCGAGGAAGGTAGTGCGATCTCAGGAGCATATATTACCGTCAAAGATGGGAAAGGCTGAGTCAGCTACAGATACAAAGCTACATGAGAGATCGATTAGCTGGATACAAGCAGTTAGTGGGCGGCGTAAAGTAAAGTTTGTAGACGCGAAACCAAAGAATGCGTCGGGTAAAATATGGTATTGAAGAAGGATTTAGGCAAATTGCTAGGAAAGAGGTGGCTTCTAGACTTTAGATATCAAGGATTGAAAGTAGGCGCGAGTAGACTATCGCACTTTGATATTATAGAACCGTCGATGCTCTCCTCTCTTAAGAAAGTTAAAACTTGAAGTGATGAACGTACTACATACGAGAATATGACCCTGTTTGGCGATTCGAACCAAACTACAAAGTAAGAGAGAGTTGTGCATGTGTCTCTGGTAGGAGCTTTAAGCTCTGGTTGTCGCTGAGTTGGCACATCTTTCATCTCGTTTACGACCATTTTCATCAAGTTCAACGTTCACTCGCTGCTTGCGAATTCACCACAATGCTGAAATAGATCAATACGAAAGCATTGATTGACATGTTTCCCAGCGGGGAGAACTGCTGTGGAAAGAGAGGTTTTTAGAAGTAACGGGAAGATAAATCACTAAACTGCTATATAGCTTAAGAGCTCTAGATGTATCCGTGTTCGGGATGAATTTTTCCCATGTTCAGTACGATCTTAGCTGGTTTGGCGTAATCTAGCCTTGAGGAGATTTTTGATGAAGCCTTGCTCCATTGAACTTTTCTCAAATCGAATCCGAGCTCAAAATTGCCATAGCTGTTACACGCGGGACGAATTGGGCAATAAGCTAGTCCTCATTGGGGTGTATAACACCCAGCCCATCAATCCGGTCCTGCAACAAATTCCGCAATAAAAGCCAACAGTGTTTCGCGATAGTTCTAGCATTTGCCAGAATTTAGAAGAGAAAGGTTCTAGATATTGTACTTACTGGCATTCAAGATACTACATAGATCAATGTTGAGCCGTGAAACCTTTTATTGTGTTCTTCAAGATGCTCCACGTTCACTGTCGCTCTAGTCTTAGGAAGTTACACGTCTAACGTCAACACGCTTGAGGGCACAAACTCAACGTCAAGATGCGCCAATCTTTCAACTGAGTTTATCAATAGACCCGGCTGTATCCTAAAAACCAATGGGATATCGCAATGAGAGGCGCAGATCCCCACGCGTTCCCGGGAGAGGCCGATGGCTTGACCATCGGCTATCCATCCGCGTCTTCTAATTCGGCACGACTTATCTGCACGCGCGGTCCCTAGAAAAAGCAGCGAGACAACAACTCCCCAACGCAACCACTGACACCTGCTAGATGCTGTCTGTCTCTCTGCAAACGATTGTCTTGCTTGGGCGTCAATACAAAGGATCGCTGTGTTGTACTTCGATGCCAGCTTGATCGCTTTTGATGTCAATCCCCGCCATGGACTGTCCCTATATTACAACACCCTTACCAATATTATACGCATGAAGAGAGCGGCCATTCTTCAGACGCAGTCTCCATGACGCCAGCGCCACATCCACATCCCGCGCTCTTCCCACCAGCCGATGGAGCGCATCACACCTGGCCTGCTCCGAACTTTGTCAATCCAGAAACCAGGAATTGGGCTGCACCAGCGAGCATTATTGCCCTCTTCATTGTCACCTTCGGCATCTTCTCTGCGCGAATATGGGCGCGCTTTGGCATCACGAAAACTTCGGGTCTTGACGATTGGCTAATTGTCGCAGCGATGCCAACTCTTCTGGGCCTCACAATCGCAACAGTACTGGCATTGCGAGAGTACGGATTTCACCTGCACATCTACGACCAGACGCCCCGGACGAATATTACGGTCCGTCAAATCACTTTGGCCATGGAAACTATCTACCTTGCATCCACGACATTGACCAAAATATCCATTCTCCTGTTTTATCGTCGCATCACTAGCTCCATCATCAATCGTAACCTGCTGATCGCAGTTTGGGCTAGCATTATTTTCGTCGCTATATATGGCATTTCGTCAATCTGCGCCATCATATTCACATGTTCACCGATCGAGGCATATTGGTTCCGTTTTACAACGTGGTGGTTGAGGACACACAAATACAAGTGCTACGACGAAATCCTTGTGCTTATCGTCATTATTGTTATCAGCGCAGTTCAAGATCTCATTGCCTGTGTAATACCCATGTTCGTTGTTGTCAAGTTGCGCCTTCCATTGAGGCAGAAGATGGCTTTGTCTGCTATCTTCCTGATTGGATTAGCGTATGTTCTCTATTTTCTTGTCTTGTAGTTCGTATTCTAGTTTGATAGTCACTACTGTGCTGACCTGTTCCGGCGTCCAGAACTTGTGGAATTGGCGCTCTTCGCATCCACTACGCTCACCGCGTCTACTACTACACCAAGCTCAATCCATCACCCACTTACGACATCACTTGGGAAGCACTTGGATCCTGGGTATCGACTGCCGTAGAGGCCAATCTCGCCATTATCTGTGGCTGTGCTCCAGCACTCAAAACCTACTTTCCACAATGGCTCAACAGTTCTGGGCCTCAAACTAGGAGCTTTGGCTGGTATGGTAGGCGACGACGACCGGGTGGAAGGGATCTTCTGAGTATTCTGCGATCGAGTGGGACAGAAAGTTCTAGGTCTGTGTTAACTTCGGTAGAGATGACTATTCATGATAGACCGACGCCACGGACGCTCCAAATGGTGGACACGTTGCGCATAGAAGTGTGTTCAAGATCGAGCAAGTCCCAAGGTAACAGAACTGAGAGCAGCTCGGAACAACATGTACATAGTCTTCATAACGTTTGAGGTCAGCAATCGTAATTGGAAGGGCACGAAGACCTTGTTGCTCCGACAAACTACTACCTACGTAGGTACCTACTTCTTCTCAGTTGTCGACTATTGATATGCCATTAATCAATGCCACGCGCTAACAAGCATAGCCAATCCATTACTTACGTGACCCAACAATCCGTACCCAACCCTGCAGCCTTCGCCATCATCTCCTGCCACTCGAAGATATGCCTATCAGTCTGTCGCTTCTTTGACATCGCTAAACACCTGTCATCGTATCCTGATATTGCTGCAACCTGCTCATGAATAGTATTCTTATTTCTTGCCTTCGGCACCTCATTTCAATTTTTAAGGCACTGCCATGTCAATTTGTTGACGACGGTGGCGACTCAAAGGATAAGCTTCGAGTATACGACGCCCGGTTTGATCGATCAGAAGATTCGGCCATGAAGAAAATTCACATGGAGAATGAACCGCTAGTGGTCCTTGTATCTGTGGTGGACCTGTACAACTGCAATGCCGTCGTCGCAGGGGACATGATACCCAGTGCCGACGGTGGTGCTAACCCTCACATATTTATAGTTACGCGCCGATCAACTTAGGAATCAATTGTCATTGATGCATATTGACAGGCGCAAGGTCAAGCTCGTTGGACTGATCGAACCTGAAAAAACAGCGGGTTGATGTTTTGCTATCTCGAAGGCGCTCACGAATGCCAGTCGCCGGATGCTGCCCCATCTGGAGCATTTTCTTTGGTCTATGGTGAGATTATCAAGTACTAAAACAACCTTGTCGTCAGCCAGTTTAATGCGGTCTCAGTAGACATAGTACCAGCCTGCTATTGGCTGAGTAGGGTGGGGACGTGGGCGTAATGAGAAAACGGCCGGACCTCCCAATGAAAGACGATGTTGTGAAGTTCGAATTCTTAGTTTTATTTCTTGTATGTTCAGGGGTAGCTGTATGTGATTGAATGGCTTCCTGTTTCTATCACGGCCTTTGGCCCGTTCTTTCGATATTCCTTGGCATCGTTTCCCCGGGCCTGTTTTTGACAGGAATATAGTTTGAATTTTCAACCACGCCTTTCACATACGACCATAGGACACTGAATATAGAGCTTCCCGTTCGCTCAGCTGTACTCAAGCAGTGTACCGGCGGATTAGTAGTCAGGTGGGTGACCACTGGCGAATCCCCGCTGTTGTATGTTTTTTTTTTCAGACTGGTATTCCCCATAATTGCTCCACTATCTGGCCCTTACAATGCTCTGGAGATTGAGGCAAAACTATTCATAGTATAAAAAGACATAACTCAATTGTTATTTTTTATATTTTTGTAGAAGACTAATAGAAGGATAGATACTCTAAAAGCTATCCACTTTCTATAATAATAGGAATGTACGCAAGCTAGCTTATAAGTGACTTAATAATATATATAAGTAACGATAGTTATTCTACATTATAGTAGAAGAGCTATAGAGCTAAGTTTAAGCATATAATGAAATTTGACAGAAAGACTATAAGTAAATGCCGAAGATCAAAAACATTTTGTATCGCAGCACAGAAAGGTAGACAGTTAGCGGGTTAATAAGTAGACAAGCTAAGCATTGTGCCATAAGGGTAGCGATAGAAAATACGTCATCCGAGAATAATCTCCTTCCACTCACAGTCCGAGAAAGTGAACGCTGCCTTGAAGACCTTGCCAAGAGCTACACGACGATAAATACCTTCCTCAGGGTAATGCTCCACGAGCAGCACAAAGTACAGATCCCACTCAGAATCTATCCTCTCTTTTGGCAGATAGTACGTCCAAACTGGGAACTCCTGTTGGCTGAATGACTTGGCGTCTGAGATGGCAATGAACCTGAATGGCGTCTGGCCGCTTTCATGCTCTTCCAGCCACTTGTTGTTAACAATGATGGACCCGCATTTGTCGCCACGTCGGTCTATAATGTGGCATCGAGTTCTTGTTTTTCCGACATCGTCTCCCAATCTGGACTCTGCCGAGCGCACGACATGGAAAGAGGCTCGCCAGGTGAAAAATTGTAGGAATGGCCGGTCGGGAAACTCCCTGAGGCCATTAGCCATGTGACTATGTTCCGTTACCTTAACGTGATATGGATCCTCTGGGAGGGTGAATTGAAAATCCAGTCGATCCCTGTGCTGTATTACATCCCATGGACCTCCTTGTAACCGCCGGCCGTAATTATCATGGGTTTCACCCCTAACATTCTCCCTCGGCTCCAGTTCTTTTCTGAAAAATATATCGTTCCGCCGACGGTTTTTATCATCATATGGAGTTATATGCCAGGGGGAGTCAGTACCCTTACTGGAAGGAGCATTCATAGCGTTCTCGCCATCGCTCGATTCGAGCTTTGAAATGAACGTTTGATCACCCATTGACCGCCCTAACGTGTCGTAACCCGTCCATTTTTCATCAGTACTCTGATCCGCGACGGCGAATCTCCTGTCCCAGAGGCGACGCAATGTTCCATGGCCATCTCTAATATGCCAATCAATCCACGTGTGGTTTGACAGCCAAGCATGGACATCAGCGAAGCATCCATCGACCATGTGTGATTTGTACTGGATTCCATCACTCTTCCATCCACACCACGACCAACTGGGGAATTTTAGGTCTTTGTATTTTGGATCATCCTCGGCTTTGGCGGAATCAAGTGGAGTCAAAAAGTCGACGGGCTCCCATAGTAGGGCCAAGTCAAAATGGGATGTCGGAAGTCCAAAAGTAAAGGGCGCTTGCATGGTGCTCTCCATCAGCTTACACATTCCACTGAATGCAGCTAGGATATCGAGCGGATGGTAAAGCTCCCGCAATGTATAAAGGGATACGCAGTGGGCATAGAACCACATGCTGCGTTGCTTGAGCTCCGACAGCAGCTGGAGAGGAGCTTGCACTAGGTCAAGCGACCAACCTCGGCCTAGCTTATCTGTAAATATGTCTTCAGACATCACAGTAGAACGGCATTGGAAGTAGACTTGACCCCCGGTGAATATTAAGCAGCGTTTCGAGAGTAGCCGTTCCTGGAACGTCCAAGCGCGTTTGTTCCACTTCGATGACTGAATGCTCATTTCTGGTGGCTGGTGCAGGATCAAATTCACACCTTTTGCATAAGTTATGGATTGTTGCTTAGGCCGCTGATCTTGGTCAAGAGCTAGCAGTCCAGTTTCTGCGTCACCATCTGCTGCGCAGACTGTCAGCGTAGCGTTGCCGTAGATGAGATGCATCGCTCGCGCGTTGAGGTTCCACGAGTGGCTGCTATCTTGAACTATACACAATGCATCAATCCAAACATATCTGATGCCCAGATCATGGACAAGACGAATGCTTTGTCGGAGTGATTTTGGGAGAGTCTGGATAGTGGCAGCCAATCCACCAGACTTACGTCGACTCTGGATATTTTTCGTCGTCGTTCTGTGGTCACGGTTGCTGTTTTCTCCCCAAACGTAGCTAATGGCTGCGTATGCTTTAAGTTGATGGAATTCTTTGGTTCCCCTGACTGGCAATGGGACAAGACTGTCTTTCTCAATATCAATGACCCCAAAGTAAGGCTCCATCAACGTGTCGAAGAAGGAACCCTCAATTCCAAGTTCCTGGGTACAACGGTGGTCGTGGTTTGTTTCGCAAAGCTCCAAGAACTCGCGGATCAAGTTTTTCTTATTTTCTATTGCGCCAAAGCGCCGTCCAAGAAACTGGGTCTCGTGGTTCAACTGCTTGGGATAATCAAAGTCCGAATTTTCATACTTCTTGGGTGCAGCTAACACCAGGTATGACACGGATCTCTTGATACCAGAACCATCCCATGTAACTCTCAGCCGACGGGTGCGCTTCTCTTTTCGTGTGCCTCTTTGTTCGACAGACATCCGCCCGTCCATTTCCCAGGTGAGATGACATTCTGCAGATTCGAAAGAATCATTGATGAGGTCCAGTTTCCTCATAGGATATGCAACAAGAGAGCAGAGAGAGCATGTCCCATGTCTCGTTCGAATCTGAGAAAGTGTCCCAAAATAGAACCGTTCGTTGGCTAAACGCAAGGATGCAAGCGACGGTAGAAGCTCTGCAGCTTTGTCGTACTCAATTACAAACTTCTCGACGCTGAGATTAAGTGATACACATTTCTCGCAAAGTTGGTTGGCCAATGTTGTGCCCACGCTGTTGTTCAAGATCTGACCCCCTGAAGAGCCTTTGATCGACGGGATTGGTGATCCAATTACGGCTGGAATGGAACGAACGGAAGGCGGTAAGATTCTGTTGCAGTTTTCAAATGGAGTTCGACTGTCATCCATGATGCTGACGTTCAAGTTAGGCTGAAGACTTCGCTGCTAATATTCGAGAAATTGTAGCTCGGGAAGGCGGGTTGACTCCTGCTGTCTTATACTGCGCTCATATGCTTTGAATTTTCACGAGTGAGATCAGATTTAGATATAATCCGGAGACTAACGCAAAACGTCGTACCTTGAGTTTGCCATCTCGTAAGCACGCCAAGTTAAATTGATGAGATTCGAAGAATGCCTGTGGTGGGCCTGACAGAAAGGATCAATATTCCATTGGTCAAAAGGCACGCACTACATGCTCAGTTTAGGGATAGCGAGCTAGAAAGGAAGAGAACACCCCCTCCGCTTGGGTAGCATGCCGGTAAGCCGCGCGCAGCTGCCAACATCTCTCGCTTCGCTTTGGTTGGTTACCTAATTACATAGGATGAGTAACTGAGTGAGACAACTGATTTATGTATAGGCGCACCAGTCATGTGGGTTAAGGGACCATAGTGCTAGTCATTGGTCTGTAGTACTCGTTGCACTTCTGCATGGACTGCTTCATGTTTAGTGAGTGTAGAGGTAATGAACAGATCAATAGCATTTTAACAGAAAATTGCAATACCAGCTAACTTAATAGCACACGTCATTGGCTCAGCTTCAAAGGCGTGAAGCTGGTCACTGGCAAGGGTGAGTAAGTTGTGCGTAAGCTTCGAGGTGGTTGTGGCTGGCTCGTCCATAACTTTGATTGGGCCACGTTGATTGCCAAGTACCGGTGCATGGGAAAGAGGAGAGGACAACAGCCCGTAACAGCGCCAGCGGACCTACGATTCCCGATTTCTAGGTGAGATGCTCAGACACCGGTCAATAATTCAGGCTGTAGGCACGTCGAGTTGCATGCCTGTGAGCGCCTCTATTTCATCTTATTTGAAAAGAAACTGAGCTATTTAACATCGTAACGGTAAACCATACAATCATAGGATTTCGTAATAAGCGGATAATAGACAATAGAGCTTCACATTCATTCAAATGTTGTCAAGTAGTGTACCGGTAGATTTTTAGCCTGGCCGGTAACTATTGACGATTACCGCTATTGTATGTCTTTATATTTTCTGGCAGAAAAATATGGTAGCCGATATGCTAGGTCTAAGCCTGCGTTCTGACGATTCGACCTCACCTTTGAGTATGATTCTGATCGGAAAAGTCGAGGACTGTCCCTAGCCTACCGATTACCAAATCAGCGCAGTGCCAGTACCAGGAGCAGCACCAGTGTCACTAGAACCTAGCAAGATCGTGTATTATCCTGCATGGTACTTCCATCCCGCGCATATGCTCGAACGTCTTGTAAAAAATGGGAAGCCGAGTATTAGACGCGTACTATGGCTGCTGTGTCTGAATGTTACCAGGAAGCCAGGCCTAGCGATTGACCAGTCCAATTAGGATCTTGAGATGATAGGAGGGAGAGTATCGAAGTGAACATGGATGGACTGTGTGGGAGTTGAAGTGTATGAGATATACGAGTAATATGCCGTGCGCAGGATAACATTGATCTAGACGAATCTCACAGCAACGTGCAACTGTACGCATGGGACCAAAGTTAGCATTGCGACGTCTGCCAAGTGGATTGATTTTTGTCTGTCTCATGCCCATGCGCCAACCAGGGCCATTAATATTGCACCTCCAATAACACTTGCGAATGCTTGTAATCGACGCTTGCCCTTCAATGTGACATAGCTCTCATCGCTCAAGAAATCTTCGGCGAGGAGCTCGACTAGTCCGGCGAATAGGAGCAGTCCACTTGAGATGGCATTCATGAATCCCACGGTGAGTAGGCCGGTCTGGCTTGCGGGGTCATACAGAGTATGTATAGCCAGACCGATAGCTTGCCCAATCGGTGTAGTTGTTCCATAGGCCATAGCCATTAGCCAGGGCTTCGGAGATCCGGCGGGAAACCTTATAGCGCTGATTCTGGAGCCAAGAGCAAATCCTTCAAACGTCTGATGGAAAGAAATAGCTACAAGTAGAACTACAAAGGACGTACCCGTCGCCACGGACAGTGCCATACCAATGAACACGCTATGGAACAGGATGCCCGCTTCTAGTAGGAGACATTGCAGTAGCAACTTATTATTTTGTGCTTCAGTCTTAGCTGCCTCTGCCTGTGAGTTTTCTTGCGTATGCGTATGGTTCTGTTGATTGGCATGCGTGAGGAGCTGCGAATCGTCCTGTGTGTCGTCAATATCCTGAGGTCCAAGCTCTTCTGGAGTAATATCAAGATCGGAATCTTCATCATCGTCTTGATCAAATGATTTCCTTGTCTTGCGGTTGCTGGGCACGCTAGGCATCCCAGGCGATTGACCCGCCATCAAATTCTCGGAAGACTCGACGTCATGCAGGACAATGCCCGGGACATTTCCATAGGCCTGGGACGAGCCATTGCTGTACCTGCCGTAGCTGTGGCTTCTCTTGTGGACTGCAGGTGCATGTGCATGCTGATGGTCCAGGCGCAAAGTTTCATAGTCGGTGGAATGCACGTGGCCTGCACCCCTCGAGGCAAAGAACATCTCAATGGCGACGACAACAAAGACTGATGTCATTGCTATCAAGCCCGGCATTGCCGCGTAGCCCTCGTTCCAGAAGCGAGGGAGACATGGGTCGGTGAGCGATTCGAAGGCGGTGGGCAGGAGGTGGACAAAGGCGGTGGCGATGAGCACGCCTGTACCGAAGTGTCGAGAGAGGAAGAGGAATTTGTTGGGGATGGGTATCGAGGGAAAGCGCCTGACGATGATGGGGAAGGAGCAAGCTGCCACATGTTAGCAAGCCATTGAGCCATGCACTCGGCCACAACGCATACCCGCAGTGCTCAGGAATAGTATGAGGAACAGGGCAAACACGTGAGCAGTAGTGTTGTAGTGTTTGTTTGTCCCTTTGCTTCCGCACGCCGGCCGGTCTTGTTGGTCTCGACGGCGCAGTTCGGCTTGTAGGAGGCGCGTGGATATCTGGGAGAGTCCTGTGGTTGTCCCTTCAGTTAAACCGGCCATTTTACTACGTCCATGTGGCGCTGTGGTGACAACTTACCCGTCGAGAGACCATCTCCCTGTGTCATCTCGCGTGTTGCCCAAGCGTCCAGAGGTGGAGACGGCGACATCAGACAGGCTGGGTCGTGCTTGCCAGTCCAGTACCAACTAGTCTCGGCTCGGAACCTCTTTGATCCCCAGCTGACGCGTGCGCGTCCAACGTCTTTCACTCCTCCATCGCTGAGCGCAATGACGCGCTGGCGACGGTGATGGAGACTGCCATGCTCAACGGAAGCGGCGTTTGCCAGTCAGAAGGTAGCAATGCGAGCCACTGACAGTGCATATCGACCCCTGCAAGCGACCGCATCCGCCTACAGACCTTGAGCAGCGAAGCAACACCAACACAACGACGGAATGCACAGCCAACAAGCATTGGTATCAAGTGACGGTGTATCTTGAGCACTTCACTTTCGTTCCTTCCCTAGCCATGGAAAAATCCAAATTCCATCATTTTACCTTTCCAACAATACACCCGTCGGGGCGGTGTGTGGCGAACCATCTATCGCGCGCTCCGATTCGCTATATCATCAGGACATAATAGTTCAGATACAAACGGCTGCCCTTCGGCGATTTGGATTTACGTACATTCATCACCGCAGAGGTCGACTCGTTTGCACGCACTTCACCTGCCTGACGGTTGCCACAATCGCAAATGCTCACGCGTGGGGATTGCAGGCCAAACAGATCCTACCATACTGATGATCAAAAGCAAGATTTTACTCATGAAAAAGTGTCGCACGTGAACCTCCAGGCCCCCAATGACTGATTGCCAGTACTCTTCTCATCCTACTCACACAATCAGATAAGAAATCTTCATGCGAAACGCTCAAGTCAATGTCTGCACATCGGCCGAGCTCGCTTCTGCAGCCTAATACGAATCGGGTCCATGATAGTTTCACATCTCCCACCCCTCCAAAACATCACTTACACGAAGAAACGAAACAACCACAGCCTAACGCCATCCTGGTAGACGAGCGGACCGAGATGGTGGCGATGAACCATCGAATGGGAAGCTTTCGCGCAATCAACACCTGCAAAGTTTCGTCGTCTACGTTCTGCTGAGCTCTGTCACCGTCGCCCTCCTCAAAAGAAGTTCATCTACGCGGCGTCTTGCTGGTTCTTAGCTAGGTCTGAAAAATGAATGACCAGAAAGAATCTGCGAGAACAAGGCAGCAATCCCAGCAAACTGTCCCTGTGCAACAGGACTTCCTTTTCGTCGACGCGGCGCAAGCAAAAACGTCGCTTCAAGGTCGTCGAAATGCTCGTTCTTTCGTCATGCAAAAAGCACGAAGGGAGCATCCATGGTCCACAAGCAAACATGCTGCCAAACAGCGGAGGGTTGGCAGTTCCAATAGCAAGAGTCCTGCGAGTATAGGTACCCCAGACTCTACACACTCGCCAAATACAGGAACTCCAAGTCCTCCGATGTTACTCGCCAGACCTGACTACTTCACTCCAGTGCGGCCAGGTGCCTTCGCACTGACTGGGGAGTCGGTCTGCCCGGAATGTCAGATCTTGGTTTGTCGACCTGGGCAGGATTTGTGTCCAAGATGTGTCATTCTCAAGCCTCCAGCACCCGCAAAAGACCCAGATAGCCGGCTATTCGACCCTTTCAGGACCTCATCAGTGGAAATCACTGCGAGCGTATCAGAACTCTTGGAGCATTGTAAGTACCCTTTGCTTGTTTCCGTACAGAGACACCCCGTGAACGAACGCGTGACTTCGTTTTACCATTGCCTGTTCCAGCCATGTTTCCATTCCCATTATAACGGCATAGAGCACTTATACCCAATTGAAGTTCGAGGCTTGCAAAGAACTGACGGTTACTAATCTTCTGGCGCAGTTGTTACACAGATGGCTCCCGGCATCATCGCTGTTGATGTTCGTAATCGATCCACGTTGATGAGGTCTGACTGGTTTGGTACTGCGATGGGCCATCCGGGCTTCATGCACAGCCTGCTCTGCACCGTCGCGTTGCACTTGTATATTTTTGGTCGGGGTACTGTCGACACAATTCTGTATCATCGAGCACAAGCGATTGCAGCGATTAATGCAGCGATATCCAGCCCCGACACAAATGCCGGGATCTCAGATGCAAACATTGGCGCCGTCTTCAATTTGCTCACAGTGGAGGAAAGCTTACAGCTGCCGCAGTTCGAACAGGCACAATTGCAGGAGGACCAGCCGAAACAACGCGCAATACATTTGAATGGGCTAGGTAGAATGATACAGTTGCGCGGAGGACTCATGGCAATCAACTCCAATCGCATCTTACAAGCCTTTATACTTTGGTGTGTAAACCTATGGTGGCTGAATCCGGTTTGGCATGTGCTTACTGAGCATCAGGCATTCGACCGCATACGCCATATTCCACTTTAGCGCGCCAGACGACACGACTTTGGATTATATCAGCACTGCCAACTTCCCTCGGCATCCGCCTGGCTACCGGCCAAATATCTCACAGCATTTGATTAACTACTGTCGTGATGCAAACGTTACAGAGAAGCTTACCGCATTGGTAGAGTCCGTGTTGGTATTGATAGCAGACCTCAATGTCTGGTACGGCGATCCTGAAAGCCCACTGGATCCACTTGACATTCAGAACTTCTCATGTGCGTTAGAATGCTTGCTTCTGGACTGGCTACGCGAAAATGAATCCTCTGTCACACCACTCGAGGATGCACTATGTGTTGCACTCCTTATTTTCACTGTACGGACGACAGAAGCAATGAAGTTGCAGTCAGGCGCGCACCTTCTTCATTTCGCTGCAAGCAAGCGACTCCAGAAAGCCCTCAACTGCACGATCCGCAATCAGTGGCAGTCGTGTCCCGAGCTCCTCTTATGGGTTCTGTCCATCGGTGCCATCTCTGCAGACGGCTCGGATGATAGTCCCTGGTTCGTTTACCAGACTTCGCTCGCGTGCGACACATTCAACATTCATACGGCACAGGCGCTACTTGAACGCTTACACTATTGTGGCTGGGTCAGCTACAAGCTCGATGAAGCTGTATGCTATCTATGGGAGAGGATCGTCAAGCTCAGGTTAGAGAACCGTTACATTCATCCAAACCATTCGTGTACTTATACTTGATTCATCCTGCACTTAGGCTCGAGCCGTTTATCAATGTTCCTACAAAACCTGAAGACGCCGACAGTCCAGTCGGGCCGCTGCAGCATCACGTCGCCGAGCCAGATCTCGTCGAGTGGGAGAGCATCGACTGGGCCGCTCTGAGTCTTGGATTTGACGTGCCAGATGAGACTGATACAGCAATCGGTGGGGATGGTGGACTGTTTCTTCCTTCCTTGGTTGGGGTCAACACAGACATGTTACATGACCTCAACACTGGCTACACTTCTGGATGTTCGTACACCTCAAGTTCTCACAATTTCGTGTGATTCCCTTGGAATCACGTCCGTCGATCCTAACACTGATGAAAGCTAACACACATTACTTGTTTGTAGGGCCTACACCGCAACATCCTTCGCAATGACAGGGGAACCTGTATTATTCTTGAGAGAATTGCATCATCAACGATGACCGTTTAACGCGTAAACGACGAAAATGATATCGGACGTACGACGTACAAGAGGAGTCTACTGCATGAGCAATGAGCCACTCTTTATACTATAAGAAAGAGGCTTTCCTTCAGAGGCATACGCGTACCAAACGTCATTCGGATCACTGACTCCTTCGAGTAGGTGTGGATGGTCGACGTCTGTTCAACGCTCAGCGTTGTCAGCAAACTGTCACGACCAAAGAAAATGCTGATTCCAGCATGGCAGTGACTTGATAAAGTGGCCTATTCACCTATGTGTATACAACTCGGACGTTCTCTAGCGAATACACCATCATCGAGACCCAGACTACGAGAAGAAGACGGACGACATCACAATGAGCTACACATTGGACCTTTCAAGGGAAGCGAATGTATGTGATGATTCAATACAACCTACTTCTCAACTTCCTCCAGCACCTCATCTTTGCGAGCCTCTTGCGACACTTGGTCTACGCTCGTTTCCTCGCTACCCTCGAGATCCTCAATCTCCTTACATCTCCTCACCAAATCCTCCACATGCTCATCCCCACTCTCCTTCCCCAAACCCTTGAGTGCCTCTCCCAAATTATACAAATACTCCCTATTCTCGCCGCTGGGCCCCCGACTCTGCAGAATCTTCCTCGCCAACGCATCCGGATCCTGCGGGCCCAGAAACTGCGGATTAGACGGCAGCCCAATATACACGAGACAGCGGATTGGGGGCGGTATGGGCGTGAGCGAGATTGTAGATTGGCGGCGAATGCCTGTTGGTGTTTGCGCAGCATCTGCGGCGGTTGAAAGGATAGCCGGTGACGAAGTGATGGTAGTAGATGTTGAGATTGCAGGGTGGAACGGTGTGAACTGTATGCTGTACCCGTTGATCTCGCGGATGTCGAGGTATTCTCTTACTTCTGCGACTTTGGAACTGGGGATGTGGTAGGCGGCGCCCCAGACGCGCTCGGTGGCTTGATGCTAACACAGGATTTTGCTTTGAGCTTTTGACTTTTCTCATGTTGTTTGCTTGGTTCCGAGTGTGACGGTAATGGGGGGGGAGGAGGGAATGGTTTGGGGTTGCGTTGTGCAGGGGACAAACGTACAGTGTCGTTCAAAGTATCCCAATGTTCTCTCGATATCAAAGTTACCACGCGTCCAGGCGCTTCCGGCGTCCCACGATGATCCTCACTTTTTCCCACACGCGATCAGTTTCCCGCTCAATGATTTCCATTCAAATAGTGCCAATTTTGACATCAAAACATACCTTGCCTAGTGGTTCCCTCCATCTTTAGCTTCAGTGTTTCAAAAATCTCGGAAATGAGAATATGGGGGATAAAGTTCATCGTACCTGCCAAAAGCGTCGGACGTAGCCCTCAATGTAGCCTGGTATCCGCTGATCTAGGCGCTGGACTTAGTCCCTGCATTATATCTGGGCGGTGTGATATTTAAAAGGAAAAGAGAGAGTAAAGGGAGCGAGAAAGTGAAAGAGAAAGAGAGATGAAATAACCCACCATAATGCGGCGGAGGTTTCCAAATCAAACTCCTACACCATGTCAGCAAAAATACCCATGTAACTACCAATATCACCTCCAACACCGTCACACCGTTTAAAAAAAAACCCACATAACTCACCCATAACCAAACAGCCAGAAATCATCCTGTTTGCCAAATTCCTCAATCTCTTTCTCATGCTCTGCCATTTCTTGCTTTTTCAAAGAACGGGGGACTTTTTTTCTTTCTCCTTCTTTTCGTGCTGCGAAAATGCGGTTTCGAAGCTGGTTGGCGCCCTTGTGTCGGGTTGTTGACGGGATGGGGTGGGATGGATGGCGGTGATCCAACCGAGGGGTAGCGAATAAGTGGGGGTCAGAGGTAGGGGGGCCGGGGTGGATCCGATTGCGCTGGTGGAAGAGCTGGGGAAGAAGCGCGATGTTTCATGGGAGCTTGTTGGAGGATTGGCTACCTTGTTCTTTGTTGGTTATTTTGAGATCAGTGATTGTGTAGGTACAGTCATAGTAGGCACTACCTCTGTACAATGAGCACGTGATTTTTCACGTGAGTAGATGAGGCTACCTAGGTATCTACTAAAATGACAGCTGCTATTTGTTCGTGTCAATTTATCCACGTAAATCATACGATAGCAGTCGTATTCAATTCCGGTTTGAAATGAACGCAAGGCTGCAAAATCGCATTTCATGCTCTACTTTCATTATCTTAACTGGCTGTCCCAGGTTCGCGATATATGTACAGGGTGGAATTACACAACGGAATAATCATACATCATTCAGCCTAAGAGCCACCTGCCGCTCTGCTCATAAGAAAGCTTTTCAACGGCCCCATTGCATCCACGGCCCTCAGTCCTAGACTCCGTAGTCCCACAATCGGTCCCGACTCCACGCTGTACAGCCTATGCAGTTTGTCGCATACACCCAACATGGCATTGTTCTCTGCATATCGCTCACTATTGTAGCTCTCCAGAGCAAGCGTGGAACCGATATCTTGCCCTGTCTGCACCGCATGCGAGATCGTTCGTACGAGCGCTGCCGCATCGCCTTGACCCTGATTCAGACCTTGCCCTGCTAGAGGGTGTATTGTGTGCGCTGCGTCGCCGACTAACGCGACGCGCTCACCGGTGTATGTATCTGCGTGGCGCATGCGGAGAGGGAAGGACGCGACAGTGCCGGGTTGCACGTTAGTAACTCGCATTGGGATTGCGCGTGGATCGGTGGGCGTGTGCTTTTCTCGCCATGCGACTTCTTCTTCCTGGCCTGAGGATAGGGTGTGCAGATACTCCAGATCTGTGGGTGATAGTCTGAAGCCTGCATTCACCATTGCAACGAAGTCGTTTTGCGAGAGGCTCTTTAGCTTTGCAGCACGCTCAGGGGTAGTGCTCCACACGAGTGTGGACATTTTGCCTGGGAGTGGCAGCATAGCGATAGGGCCTGATGGGAGGAAGCGCTGGTATGCGATCTTGTGGTCTGGGCCACCCCAGCCAATTCCTTCGAGTGTGAGGCTTGCTACGACGCCGTGGCGGGCATAGTCGAAGCCTCGTGACTCAATGCCTGCGAATGTGCGGACTGGGCTGTTTGCTCCATCTGCACCGACCAGGAGTCTCGCAGCCACTGTCTTGCCGTTTGAGAGTGTGAGGATTGGCCACGAGGAGAAATCCATGTTCTCTGTGTCGGCACCTAGTACGATCGAGTCAACCTTGGTGGATGTGAAGAAGTCGACCCCGCCTAATTCCTCCAATCGACTCAATAGGGTTGAGACGGTGTTGACATTCTCAATCATGTATGCGATCGTGGTAGGTTTTGCAGGATTGCGAGGTGTAAGGAGTGGGCGCGCAGTGTCCCAATCAAAGGAGATGCGTGCATCGGTCACTCCGTCCCATACCTGCATCTCTTGGTATGGTTGTACGCGTGCGGCATTGACGTGGGACCATGCTCCAATTTCTATGTCAGAGGTCAGAGGACTATTATGTACTTCACTGTGAATATAAACCGTACCCTGCAGGTTCTTTACTGAAGCTGGTGTCAGAGAGCTACACCTGTTCGAGAAGCTGTCCAGAGGCGCGTCTTTTTGCAATCGGTTTTTGTACAAATCTTGGCCCTCAATCAGAGCAACTTTCAATCCGCGCGTGATTGGGGATGCTTTCAGTCCGGCCAGGAGACTCAATCCTGCTGGACCGCCACCCACACAGACGACATCATAGACCTCAGGAGCGCCTGCGGAGTTCGAGACGAACCTTCGCGGAGGTCGCGTGCGGATTATCACCGCCGATCGCGACGATAAGTTCCTGGGCACTCCCAACAAGATTCGAGGAGGCATTACAAGCCCAGTACGAGAGCCGAAGCATGTGGGTAGCGTGATGGATTGACAGACTACCAAAGCTGGGATGATGGTGCATGTTTGGTGTGTTTGCATCATCTACAGGCCCCACTAACTTAGTGCATAGGGATGACATAAGCTTTTCACATGCCAATTCGAACATCACAACGATCCGTTCCGACCTTCCCGATCCACCTCTTCCAACTTCGCTTCTGCTGTTATGATGAGCTATCAGAGTGATCTATCAGTTTCGTTATTTTCGTTTACTAATCTGGACTATCGAAAACAAGGAATCCCATCCGGGAGCGTGAGCTAAAGTGGTCTTTCCAAATACGGCCAAAGCAGCTCAATCCTTTCACTATCGAATTGCAACGTTTCCGTGGTACTTCAACCCTCCGCCTCCATACAGTCTAGCTTCGTTTCATTCTCGATTGGATTGGACATTTATGCGTATTGCGGTGTCGCCACAGATCTCCGAACCTAACGGCCTTGTTCAAAGTTTCTGCAACCAGTTGTCTATTCTGAACAGTCCCGTTGTCTTCAACTGCTCTCCATCACGTGTACCCTCAATTCAGACTAATGAGGTCTATAACCATTGATAAAACCAATGATCAGTTGCCATTACGCGTTGTAGGCCCTTGCCGATGATACATGATACTCTACATGGACCTGTATTTGTGGAGGAAGCATCAAGGCCGAGGTTTCCAACAGGTCTCCGGACCATGATTCTTGCAGGTTAGCATCATCAATGTATCAATCAGGTACACTAAACACCGTAATTAGATCAGCAAGATCGCATATGAGGGCCGCGCCTATCACATTCGTCAAGGCGAACTATCTGATTCCCGTTACGCCGAGGCCCATTCCGAGCCTCAAGCACGATGCCCGTTTGAGGCCTGGGGGCCACCGCGACTAGGTAATCAGCTTCGAAACGTGGCAAGTTTTCTTCAACGCTTGGATCTTAGCGATGGTAGTCAGCCTTGCGAGATCTAGTAGCAGCTCTCCACGGTAACCTGTTGGCATACGTACCTGGACCCAATGTGCCGCTGCCTCCTGGTCAACACGTGCTCTTAAGTTGAAATAATGCTTGTTCCGCCAGTTCGAACACTGTCAGACACTTATCGCACGCACCATTTCCATTCATAGCTCTCTTCAGCCTCAAGTCATCCATCAGGTTCTTTTGCAACGCTGGAATTACTCTCACATACAACGGAACATGGCCGATCAATGGTCTAAAGCACCGGTTACTCAGTTACCTCGAGCCATGGCGTGCGTTTCTGCAGTTGCTACTGATGACGAATGCGTGCAGCCTCCCCATCCTTCAAGGCCCACTTTGAAGCGAAGACGGAAGTACTCCTTACAAACCTCGTTTTCAAACACATTCAAACGTCAACGCACCAGTAGTGATCGAAGTAGCTCGGCTGACTACCCACGTTCATCACCACCTTTCCACAATATTGAGCACTCAGATCCTTCATCAAAAAGCAACAGCTCATCATCATCGAAGATTGCTTCAACCTCTGAACGAATTTTAACACAACATGGGACGTCACGTAAGACCTCACTCATTGCACAATTCCTACAGCAATTCACTCGGCCGCTGAAATGCATGCCGGGCTCAAAGCACAAGGAGACTCCGGTTATAATACCATTCCATCTTCGGGAAGGAGCCATCGCAGCTGATTCATACCCTACCTCCGTGGAATACTCAGACCACGACCTCCAGCTCCAGCTCTTCAACAACTTGGCTCACGTCGGCATGGCGAGCATACCCGACATCAATTTATACTTCAACGCGAGTCCAGCTGCTGGCCCAAGTAATTACTACGCCCGCCCTGACTTCCGGAATTTCCGAGCCAGAGGAAGGGCCCCTGCAACCTTTTCACGCCAAGATATGCGTGGGAATCCTCTGGCACCAACGCGTGACACCAACCGTGACGCCAGCGTCGATTCACAACGGTGGTCTGAACTTCGCCCAGGCACCCCTGGTATGGCACATGAATTCTCTTACTTTCCTCCACCTCGTTCTAGGAAGGATCCTCTACAGCCCACGAATACACTGGTACCCAGAGCACAGGAAATTTTGCCAAACCTCAGTCGTCACCCTAGTGATTACCGACCCGGTACCGCTGATCGCAGATGTGATTCAACGCAGACTCAAGGTCGGTTCACTTGCAGTGACCTATCTGAGCAACTCTCAGTCCTGGACCTGCCATTATCCATGCCAACTGCACACAGAAATAGGACCACATCACTCCCGAGCTGTCTCAAGAAATCTGCTCATCACTCCGGCCTCTCATCGACGACACCATCTGTTGCAAACGCTTCACACCGCACACCCTCTGGAAGAGAAAGCTCATCTTCGCTTAGAAGTGAAGGGAAGTATACACAGCGCGATATGGACAATGACGCAGACGACAATACCAACGTTTCGAGCGTTGGCGATGTGCCACGATCCCAGCCCATCGACATCCCGCAAACTCCCCACCGAGACATTCATCGCCCCTCTCTACACAGAATTCAGTCCTCAGAGCACCTGCGTGTACTGTCTGTCAGCCTCCCGGACTCTGATCCTATGGATGTAGAGTCCTCAGAAAGCACTCCTCCGCGTCGGGTAGTTGGGGGCCCCCGCCTGCGAGTCAGTTCCACGATTCGATTCGTGGAACCTGATGACCAGGAAGAGGGCGATTTGTAGTCATGGGCCGGGCTGTCTGTAACCATGGAGTTACCGTGAACTTGTGTTGTGGGTGGCAACACTTGATCAGATAAGATAACGAGAAAGGCTTGATAAAGTTACTCATAGTATGTGCTGATGAGATTGAGTCGTTCAACACCAGCTACTTCCACTCGTCTCGCGCTATGAATACTCACGACTTATGAAGATCTTTGGGCACATACATGGCGTTCCCCGTATATTTTCTCTTCAATTTCGTGGTTATACCGTTTTGTTTCGTTTAGCGAGATCCATGGGTAATGTCTACACTAGATTATTGGTTTCCTTATCTAGCTGTTGCGCCATCTTTCTCGACGCAACGCCTGCCTTTTTGAACCATGAATCGTTAAATAGAGACCGAACCACGTTGTGAGACTAATGGACGCCTATTCCCATCAGTTGCTAGCGTCTAATGGTCACAATAGAAACGTTGTAAGTATCACTGCGTGAACGAGCAAATAATGATCTGACAATGCATTGCAGGCACAAGTACAATAATGGTAAAGAGGAAGCTTAGCACGAGATACTGAGCGAAGTCAGCGTATTGACAGGGGAGCAAAACTGACATTCCAGGAATTCCAGAAGTGTTATTGCAAGGTTGCTTTTGTTGGGATCGGTACGATATATTTTCATAACATAGATGTTATGTTCTCACATGTCGAGTAAACAGAGCGACTGCATATAGCAGAATGAATTGTTGTAAGGATATCTGTTATTCTATTCATCTATAATTCATGAACGTTAATTACATATACCGTTTTAGCTTACTTCTCTCAGTGGTAGTCTTGCGACCTGACAGTTACCCTACTTGGGGTTTGGCCAGAAACCAGACATGAAGAGAGACGTCCTTTTTATGCGAAAAGCTGCACGGCCATTTGCCACGGAAAGCCACAGTCACCACCCGCTCGCTCCTCTACTCTAACATTGCGAACCAGAATCGTACGCCAAGCAAGAGCGACACTTCGGCATCGTGAAGAAAACCAGGGCTGAGCCCTTGGAAGTAATTCGCCATGTCTGCGCATGAGTCGCCGCGTTCTACATCACCAATATCCCAAGAAACGCAATCTACGGTATCTGACACGCTGAAGGAGAGTGACAAAGTGATATCGTCACCTGTGAGCTGAAATCGTCATGTATGAACCAATCAGGCCCGATATTGGGCTTCTTCGACAACCCGGAGGTAATGACGTAGGTCGCGGTGTACAAATCTGATGATGATGTACTGGAGAGGTATTGGTGGAGGAGAGGTGAAAGAGCGTGGAGTTGGGATACTATGAGGTAAGGGTTAGGAGAGGTATTTTCTCGATAGTTCTTGATATCTTCTTACCACTTTCGGGCGATTGTTGCATAGAGCGTCAAAATCCTTCTTTTATCTGGCTTTGCTGGGTCTCCTGGATTATATGGAGTTGTATAGTGTGGGTCCACGGATACATTGCATGGATGATGGATAATGGGTGGCTTCGCAGCAGGTAAAGGATGGTGAATGAAAGGACGGATTGAAATGTGCAGGCTTTGGATACCCCAGATAGCATTGCATAGCGTGCCTTAAATGTGCATGGCGGATATGAAATATATAGCCATGAAAGCCTCCGCATTGGCAAGATGCAATGTCAACTGTTGTAGATACGTGTGCGAAAATGTTTGCGTTCCTAGGATTTTCTTGTGGGTGAAGCAGACGCAGTCCTGCTTGACGGTGTTCTCTTGCGTTTGAGCTTGCAGCGCCATCTTGACTTCTGCTGTGGTGGTATGGCTGTGATATTACCATGCTGATGTGCAGTCGGATTTGCAGTAGCCGAAGTTGATTGAGCCTGCAAGGAATTGTGACTCTGAGCATCCCATGCTTCTTGCTGTTGTTTCTCAAGTAATCGCGCTTCAGCCTGTTGGTCACGAGGGAGGTCATCGATGTGGTCTTCTGCTTCGCCGCGGCGAACGAGCTCTGCGTACGAACGAGTGATAGGTACAGCATCTATGCCGCAATTCAATCATTATCTTACAACTCGTACTCTGGAATCAATGGCACTTACCTTTTTGGCGGCAGTTGTTGTTATAGTCGATGGCGAAAAAACAGTATGCCTCTTCGTCCTCTTCGTCCTCGTCGACGAGATAGCAATCATATCTCGAGAAAGCATTCGTTCCGAACAGGAAATCGTCACTGGGGATGACTGCTGCTGGTGCGTTTTCCAAGATGTGGAAATCAGGGATATGCTCCTCTGAATCTCCGCCGACCCCAAATTCCCATCTGACTCCGTGAACCATGCCAGAAGTCATTGCAGTAGAATTGTCGGCGAAAAGGAGCCTGTTGCAGTACATTGTTTCCGATGAGATGGGTAAGCCCAATGATCGAGCATAGGCACCGTCCATGATGAGCAACGAGCTACCTGAGTCGGCAAGCGCGGATTCTGGACGACCATTTAGTAGACCGGTGAACGTTAGTGCGTTGTCCCCAAGGTAGAAGAATTCGTGTCGAAAGACACCTTGAATTACGCGCTTCACCACACGGCTTGCTTGGTGGAGCTGTGACTTGAAGGTATTCGTGCCCTTCAGGAAAGCCTTTCCGAGTATCACATCGTGGATACGATTTGGGAGGAGATTAAATAATATCGAGTAGACCTCCGGCTCATTCTGGAAGCGAAACCGACCTGTTACAGTACCTGCTGTTGAGATCAGATTGCCGCTACCAATAGTTATTTTCGACACTTTTTGGTGTTGAATTAGGAGCCCTAAGCGCTCAGCGTAGCTGTAGTTCATGGAATTGTACTTTGCGCCAATATCACCGAGTGCGCGTACTCCATGTCTGTCCTCAATCCATCCCGGTATTTCGGACACGGTCGTAGTGGTAGACAAGTTAGTGCGATTTTCAGTAGTGATGTTCGGCCTGAAGTTGAAATTGTCCTATATTGCGAAGCCATCAGCTGTGTCTAGGAAGACGACCTTGGCCGGCAGGCAACAGCACGGCAAGAGAGATTTTGTACTTACGTGGAGGAAAACCTGTATCCTGCCTTTAGCGGCTTGTAGCTTGGTAAGAGAGACGAACTCGTGCTTGGTGCCAGGATCGGGCTTAAGTGTGTCTTTCGCGTCTAATACCTCGGTGGGTTCCATCTCGTCTTTGTAAATGTCACGATTTTCCGAGTCCAAATCCATCGAGTTCCCTCTTGAACGTGCGGCCGGAACTACGAGGAGCTTTGAGCCGTTCCAGCCTGGCAGCGGCGATGAAACATTACGAGGCAACGTCGGTGTACTGGCGTTGCTCTCGAACGAGTCTGGATCGCAAAGTTTCTGTAGCAATTGTTGCGTATATGTAGAAAATGAATTATCGTCTGGATTATAGGTGGTGGATGTCTTTTCATCCTGTATCTCTCCCATGGATACCGACTCGGTCATGTTTATGCCGTTGGGATTGACAGCAGATGTGTCTATTGTAATGGTGGGAGCGCGTTTACGTCCTTCAGCAGGGCCGTCACGCACATTACTGTCAGCCATAACTATGGTGTGGTACCCTGGTCAAGCCTTATGGGCGGTTGCTAGGGTAGCCGGCCCAGTGTTAAAGTGGCAGTTTGCAAACCAGCTTTTAGCTTGAAGCGTGATTCGTATTTGTGTGATATATTGGGATATGAAGAGGAGAGTGAATAGAAACTGTCCTGGTGCTCGACTGCTAGTTAGAGACAGAATATAAGCTGAGAGCTTTTTTATTAAAAACAACAACAACCGGTGTGTCGATGCTGAATCGAGATTGGTGGTGGAGGCGCAGCGCATCATGTGGCAGGACAGTACTGGACACTTGCATTTACCGGTATTGGCTGTGTCACATTCGCGCAGACAATCCCTGATCCGATATGACATACACAGCCTTGACAACAAGATAACGACACACTTCTACGCCGTACGAGCAGACGATGCAGCTCCATTCACATTGCCATAGAGTCCTCGGAACAAGTGCCATGTCGAATAACCTGCAAATAGGAGACGTAGAACTTGGCCAAGTTCGCGACGGCTATCCTTCCCTCGCAAGCTGGATCGCATGCGATCCCGACCACGAGACCTTCATTTTTCGCAGATTTGGAAAGTTGGCAGCAAGAAACCTACTACACTTACAAGCTCGCTTGATTGCGCTCGAACATGAAGTCGACCAACTCGACGACGAAGCTCGGAAAAGCCCTGATTTTGAAGCGAAGCAGTCATCAAGGCGCTGGGAGACGCTCATGGGACATGCATGTGATGCGAATAGGCCAGAAAATAAGCGTGTCGATAAGCTGGAACAGTTACGCAACCTGCTGAAAGACTATTGTATGTTATCAGAAACCTTGTGAGCGACTTGACGTTGACCAACCTAGATGAGACATTACTTTTGCAGTCCCAGATTGCGCAACTACGAGGACCAGAAGATAGACCACTTTTTGCCTTCCGAGACTTCCTGGACGGTACTGCCGTCGCAAGTAAACATGCCGGGGCCATGCCTCTTATCAGCGGACGCGCAAAAGCCTTTCTCGAGGATAAAAGCGACTTGCTCGCCTTGATTAAGCCGTTAGAAGAGGACTACTTTAGCCGCTTTCTGCAAGATCACTGGGTGTTTCGCACACGCAGAGCTTCCGATCCGCTCGACCGTACAACCATCTACAAGAACTCGCATGTTGTCCGTACTGTTGCGGCTCTTGCTATGGTTCTTGCCGCTATCTTACTTATCGGTGCAATCGTTAACCTATATCTTGTCCCAAATCCAAAAGCTAAGCTAGGTCTGGTTGCGATGTACACGATACTATTTGCTGCAAGCGTGGCGTTGTGTACAAACGAGAGAAAAGTAGAAGTATTTGCAGCGACAGCGGCATATGCTGCGGTGCTCGTTGTGTTTATTAGCGGCGAGCTCGGAGGGACCAAGAGTGAGCAGTGCATGATTCAGCTTGAGGGTGCTGTCTGGAAGACGGTTAGATGTCCAGACTGAGGACGATGTGTTCGACATTCTTCGATCGTCATCTTATCACCACTTGGTTGCAATTTGATTTCTAGGGTCAGCTGAAGCTTTGCATACCATGTCTTCTTACTTAAAACCCACTATACCTTTAGGCTTATTCCCCTATAATAATAGTAGAGTAGAACTTCCCTCATAGAAAACTAGCTGATTGGCAAGGGAAGAAATTTTCAGAGACAGCCATGGTACTCCTCAATGGCTGGAGTAGCGAACCTTGCAGATTCTCCTGCCCTCGAGACGATCGTGAGAATGCAGACGTCAAGACACGCTGTCCTCCCTGACATTGTCAATGGCGAGGAGAAGTAGCACCAAAATGTAGAACATCGATTTAGGAGCAGGCGATTCCCCCCAGATCAATATATATGCAGCGCGATTACATTGAAGTGTTGACAGATGGAGTACAAGAAGGCGAAGGACGTTGTGCGGGACATGGGTGGTTTTGAGCGAGTGCAAGTTTCTGGCGAAAAGGAGTTTAAGAAGGAGGATCTTAGTATGGTAGCGTTTACTCTTATTTGTTACTGATAAGCATTGAGCTGTGCCAGTGATTATAGATGACGGTTCGTTGTATGAAGATGGTGGAGACATGGTTCATGGGAGGTGGGGCACTTTGCTCAATCAAGTTAATCAGATCGAACGTCACCCCACAACGACCACCCATCTAACGACTCGGTTTGGACAGCTTAGCCATCACTCACATATTCTACAGATATGAGAGCAATACGAGCACGTCTGGGCTGTAAGCTAGGCTCTCCAAATACGGTAAAAGCATTAAACAAGTCATGACCTTGCCACCATGAGAAGTCCTCATGCTAAAGACCAAAAAGTATGCCAGAAACAGCAAGAGAAGATGCATCTCCCATTCTCAACGACATCCCAAACCGCGATGCCATCTACACCCCCCTCGGCCCATCCTTCTTCCAACTAACCCTCTCCCCCACCAACAAAGCTGAAATCCTCTCCGAAGCCCTCTCCGAACTCTCCAAAAGCAACGCCCAAACCACCAACATCCTGCAACACCTCCAAACCTGGTCTCCCAGCACCTCCTCCCTCTTCACCCTCCGCTGCACCTCCACCATCCTCTCCACCCCCCTCCGCCTCATCTACCCCACCCACGACCTCCCTGCCTTCACCCCAACAACCGGCCTCTACCCCCGCCAATACCTCGCAATATCCTACTGCTGGCGCTCGCCCTCCTTCCTGCCGCAAGACTACACCCCGTACTCGCCATGGCCCATCAAAAAGTCGCTCGTCGATGCCATCCTGGCTGAAAAACCGCACCCGCGGGTGGGCATCTGGATGGACCAGCTCAGCATCAACCAGGCGTCCGCAGGCGACAAGCGCGCCGCAGTCGCAGCAATGGATCTGATATACCGCTCGTGTCTGCGCCTTGTCGTCCTGCTCGAAGACGTGCAGCTCAGCGCTGCCGAGATTCAACTCGTGGCTAAATACGACGTCCACACGCGCGTGTTTGACCGCACGTGGGACTTTGAGCCAGAAGAAATCCCCGTGTTTGCGGGCTTTCATGCAAAAGTGAATGGAGCGCGGTGGTGGACGCGCGCGTGGTGTTTTCATGAGTTTAGTGTGCATGGGCCGTGGTTGGAGCACCGGCAGGGACAGGCGCTGCATAACGCGACGTTTATTGTGGGAGGGCCGGGGGACTCGACGGTCAAGATTAAATGGGTGAATTTGCAGTTGCTCATGGGGAGTGCAATGTACGTTCTGCCTGATACATCGGGGTGGACTCAAGCACAGGGCTTGTTCTCAGGGGTGATGAGCAAGCTGCGGAAGCAGCACGAGGACCAGTACGACGCTGGAGACAACGGGTGGCGAAGCAGTATCATGGCGCGGCACAACGGGGTCAGCGAAATGGGCAGCAGTGTGCTCGAAGACCGGCTCAGCATCACAATGAACCTGTGTGGCCTGGCTCTCGCATATATTGGCCCGCCCTTGCAATCCCCAGCCGAAACATTCTATCTCTGCAGTCTCCTCGCTCTCGCCGCGGGCGAAACAACACCCTTAACCCTCATGCACCCGCACTACCTCACGCTCTACGGAGCCCCAACATGGCTCTCCAACCCCAGCGTAGCCCACGACACCACAATCCCAGACTTCAAACCCAAACCCCTCACCAGCATCCACCACATCTCCCCCCGCTCCATAACGCTCGACATGCTCTTCCTCACCGCACCCTGGCGCTCCCTTCCCCCGCAAACCCAACCCCTCTCACAAACCCACACCATCTTCCCCACCACAATCCGCACCAGCATCCCCAAAACACACATCCCCACCGCATCATCCCGCATAATGTCCATCTACAACACCCCAGACACCCACCTCGACCTCCCGCGCCGCCACTTCCTCGCGTCCTGCATCCTGCACGGCGCAGAGTTTACCCGCCGCCTCTGGACCCAGATAAAACACGACATCATATCGCGCAACTACAACACCGGCGCTTTTGCTAATCTCGCGGCCAACCCCGCACTCCTGCCCGCAGCACAACACTTGCTCGCACTGCTGTATCCCGTGACTACACTGCTGTGTCTCGCGACGCCAGCGGAAGCCTGGCCGTTGAACGACGCAGCGCTGTTTTTGACCTGGCTTACGGATCCGAGGTCCATGTATTATATTGGGTTGCAGACGTTTTGGGTGCCGTGTGGGGGAAACGGCGACGCGGTGTTTGTGACGGGGGTGGTGGGGAATGAGGATTTTGGACGAGGCGGGGAGGAGGAGGACGGGGGGGAGGAGGTGTGTGTGGCGGTGCCGAGGGAGTTACTGGGGGAGTCGTGTATTCCGATGCGGGTGTGGATTTTGAGGGGGGTGGGGAGGAAGGGGGGAGGTGGTGGCAGTGATGCTAGTACCACCACTTATACCAACAGACCAGATAACCCCTCTCCACCCCCTCCATACCCCCCAGAATATCGCATCGTGGCCAAAGCCCTGCTCCTCGGCGAACCCGATCTACTCCAAGAAGCGCTGCGGAGTCAAGGGACACCGGGGGCGAATGTGATACTGAGGGAGAGAACGGTTGTGTGCGGGTGATTTAGGGTTTGTTAGGATGGGACGGGACAAAGGGGGCTTGGTTGATGAGCCATGTGAGTTGGGGTAGAGAAGTATGTTTGCGTGTTGAGGGAGCTGGAGTTGGTTGGGGCTGTGAGGAGGGAGGGGTTAGTGCTGATGCGGTGATGTGGTGATGCCCTATGTGTGTTAGTAGGAGAGGGGGACGGGAATGCTTGAAGCGGTGTTTGCGTCTTGAGGACAAGGTGAGGAGGAGCGCTCATGTAACTCTCACGCTTTCAGCACTTTGCTGTACACCAACCACCAAAGGTACTCGGAGATACTCGCAGAGCGAAACAAAAGATCAAGTCAGTACGCACCATCATCACTCACTGCTTCAGAACGAGCATCACCGGCAGTGTCAAGCGATCCAAGCAAATTCAACAACGCCACCGCGTAAACCAATCATATTACAACACCATCGCTACATGTGCGATGCCTAAATGCTTACAAGAACCACCAAAAAAACTTTCCATTCCCAAACATGATACGCCTTCGCATTAGCATTAAATCAGGGACGGGCAGAGGCCTCGCGGGAGCCTCCAGAAAGACTGGAAAATGAGCGAGATGAAGAGTCCCAAGACTGTGTGGGGTATAATGATGGACATGAAAGGACTGTAATGTAGATGCGTAATCGCTATGCAATGCAAAAAACCATGGACGCGGCTAGAAAGAGCAGGAGCGGACACCCTCTCCCGTGCTCGGGAAGGTAGGGGTTGTGTTCGTGTGTGCGTCTGTATGTGGAGAGACAACTAGGCGGGACTATCCTCTGTATTTTACTACAAGAGGATGGCGAAACCAAGGAACACGCTGCCGACCACAGCGGCCATGCTCAACGCAGCATTGGGCACGAAGCCCACGGACGCCGCGCCCGTGTTACCGGAAGATGCGGAGCCGGTTCCTGTAGCCTGCTGTCCGCCGAATCCAGTAACAGGAATCACGTTTGTTGCAGAGGCACCGCCAGTTCGAGAGGCAGTCGCCGTGGTGGAGGAAAGGGATGCGTTTCCTAGGAAGGGGGACTGCGCACCACAGGGATGCTCAGATCTAGATGATGCAAGTCAGCGAGGAGCCAGGTTTTCACTTTTAGGTTGCACCAAAGGGGGAGAATAGAGAAAAAGAAGAGAGAAAATGGTAGACATACCGGCACTTGTCCTGGCAGGTGTTGTCGCCCTGGCAGCCTGCAACGCAGTTGTTTCCCCAAGCTTGGCAGATGAAGAATGGGAGTGTCTGGGAGTATTGCGTGATGTTTGGTGCGATACCATTCTCGCAGACGCAGGTATAAGTCAGGGCCTCGGGGTCGCAGGTGTTCTCGGTGGTGGTCATGGAGGTCACGCCTGGTTGCTGGAGGCAGATGAGAGGGCATTGGGCTTCGTTCTGGTCACACCAGTAAGCTGGAAAGACTGTTAGCATGTGTTCGCTACCATGTTTGAGGGGTGATGGGACTCACTTCGGTCGGACTCGGAAACGGTGTTTGGGTCGATGGTGTATGGGTAGTCCTGCTGCGAGGTGCTCTGGGCGGCGGCGAAGCCAGCGAAGGCCGCGGCGCTGAGGGCGAGGATGGAAGCGTGCATGGTGAGGTGAGTGATGTGTGTGTATTGAGTGATGGACGAGGCTGATTTTGAGGTTGAGGAGCTTTGGGAGGTTATTCTAGGAAGTTCTGCGCAGGAATGGGTCAGCAACGTGGCGCTAGAAGAACGGTATCGGTTGCCATTGAAACGGCGGAATGCACGTACGCGTCCGAGGGATGTGGTGCAAGCTCAAAGTCAAAGCTGGGTGAGTATTACGAGATTACGGTAGGTAGCAAAGTATGTAGTATATATAGCCAACAGCGACAGTGGGGTCTGATGATGAATGCTTTTTGCTCGGCTCGGTGCAACTGGTGTTTCAACTTTCAACAGCGAATGTGTGGGCGTGAGAGGAAGAGGCTGGAAAGTGGTGGCCAGCCGGATGTCGGTATATAAAGGGAGGTGGATTGCTATCTAGTGCTATATAAGACGGGAAGTAAGTAATGGACTAGTGTGAGATGGAGACAGGGTGCACGATCGGGTGCGTGCGCCATGGCCCCAGCCCATCGACGGCGAGTCAGGAGGGTCAGGCGGGTGGATGGGTTCGGTGTTTGCTGCGGTGGAGGTGCTGCGATGCTACTGTGTCTGTGGTGCCATGTGTCGACTGAGGGGTGTGTGTGTGTGTGTGTGTGTGTGTGCGGGCAGTAAAGTCCGTGGAGCAACAGCGAAAAGGAAAGAGCGTGCATCACCAAGTTGGTGGCTGCATACGCACACACATGCACACATAGTCTACTGTACTTCCGCTCTGTACACTACGACCGACAATGTTTCTCCCAGATTCCTCGCCGGCTCGCAGGCATGTATTTCCGCGTCGGCACCGCTTCACGCCATTGACCACTCACACGCCCGCTTTCTGCCCGCAACGCCATCAAGCCTCAAGGGTCTTCGGGCTCCCCCAGGCCGGCCTAGTGCTAGACCGCTTTGGCTTGCAAGGTTCCTCTGCGCATCATGCGGCCCAGCGCGGGCGAGGGCGAGAGCGACAAATCGACGCCATCTCGTGTGATTGGAAACTAACGTGCTACTGTACGAACAAACCAAACACTGCCAGCTGCCGTAAAGCTATCGCTGCTGGCTGCATGCACCGTCTTGTCCTGCCGCCGCACACTCTACACTCTGTCAACAGTCAACAAATTTTTCCTGTGCCCTACCTAGCCCGTCCCCTCCCTCTGGCCCAGCACCACTCCATCCCACCGCCTTCCACTTTGACCCGCCACCCGCCCAGCCCGCTACTGTAAATGGATGGAGCCGGCGGTCTCTGAAACTGTCAACCAGCCATCTCCATCGTCTGGCCGCGATGGCAATACGCCCGCTGCTTGCCCCCGCCCAGAGCGCAACAGCGTAGTGCCACCATACTGGCGGAAACACCATCGCGATCCCAGCCGTCTGAGCTCCTACTCCACCAGCGACAATGGGCACCCCACGCCCATTGGCCTGGAGGACCACACAGATGAGGGCTCCGAGCAGTGCAAGGTGCTGTGGGCCAAAGGTGTAACCATTGATGATTACGTGGTTGTCAGTGGCACGGCGCCCGGCCTCGGGGCCTATGTGGTTTGGAACTGCACTGTCGAGACACTGGATGTGAGTTTCTTACCGACGACGAAATGCGCGACGTGCAAATGCCGTGGCTTGGAATGGGAAGGATTTGATTGTGAAGCAGGCAGCTAACGTCACGCATCCAGGGTGGACCCATGAAGATACGGAAAAGGTGGGTTGAACAAGGCTCGAAACGGCATTGCACCACCGCCGCCCCTCCCTCTGGCCACCCAACTAACACGTCGTCCCCAACCGCAGATACTCGGAATTCGAAGACTTGCGCGCAAAGCTCGCTCAAACATTTCCTCAGGCCGCGGGCTCCTTGCCCCAGTTCCCTCCCAAATCCGTCATCTGTAAGTCGTAATCCAATACCGGCCTGCAGTATCCCCACACAATATGGCTCCACTCTCACGCATACACAACTACTGTACATACAAGCCTACACATGTGCATACAAGTGCTTACTCAACTGCGCGGCACCCTAGCTCGGTTCCGGCCCAGGTTTCTAGAAAAGCGCAAGCAAGGCCTTTCATTCTTTCTCAAGTACGGTTTGCCCCATCTGTCGTTATCGATAACGAAGCACGCTAGTGGACATGGAGTGAACTGACGGCTTCTATTTTTAGTTGTGTGCTGCTGAACCCAGAGTTTGCTGGGTCGCCCGTGTTGAAGGAGTTTTTGTTCTCGTGATGGTGGGGTGTATTGGATTGGAGGCGGCGGTTGTGATGGTATAGGTTGCTAGCATTCGATATTAATACAGTACGAGGGAGCTTGCTCGTGTGATCTCAATTCACAGCATCGACAACTATCCGACGTCGTCTTCGGTGTCGATGCGATTTAATTTATACTACACGTGCAAGATACTTACAGTACGTTGAACAGTAGTTCACACTACCCCATGCCACCCTTGTCATGTCTCCAGACTGTGGCTGAGGTCGACCATTCGATACAGTGGCAGTTCCCTCAAAAGTGGGTGTGCATTTCTGTGCATTTCCGCCATCAGGCCTCGGTGATTGGCTGACAATGCCTGTGGCGTCCACAATTTCTCATGTCCTTTCCGAGACGCTGGCGTTCGATTCGCTGCCTATTTGCCCGATTTACTGGAGCAACTGGAAAACAGCACGGCTCGATTGCGAAGCTTAATCCAACCTCGTGAGCTGGGTTGCAAAAGTATTGCAGGGTGTAGGCTGTGCTGCACAGGATTTGGCAGAGCTCGCCTGCCAAAACAGCGCCGAAGAGCTTCAGTGCTGGGCGAGAGGTCGACCCCCTAACCCAACGGCTCTGCATTTCGCGTTTTGCCCTGAGCCCACCCCCCACAAGAAAAGCCCGCGCGACAATCCAATCTCAATGGCAGCAGAGTAGGTAGCCGGCCGTGAGCTGAAAGATGCGCTGCAGAGACGCGCTGCCTGCCGATAACCCACACCATGGCCAACGTTGCGCGCCCGCCGCTGCGCCAGACACGACTCACCTTCTCGCCTGTAGTCGCGCCCAATGATGACGCCCACCAGCACCAGCACCGCCATCACAACCACAACCACCAGCACCACCGCCACTGCAGCAGCAACAGCACCACCCACACCCCCAGCACCACGGCTGTCTCGACGCGCCGCACCTCGCGCACCAGCCCGCTGCTTGCCCTCGCCGACGATGCAGCGAAGCCTGTCCAGCAGCCGGCCCGCCACAAGCAGCCGCCTGCGCCGCCCACGCCCACGCCTGCGCCTGCGCCTGCGCCTGCCCGCACCAGCACCAGCAGTAGCAACAGCAACAGCAACAGCAGGAAGCGGCCAGCAGCCGCGCTGAGTCCTGACGCGACCGACACGCGACCGCCCACCAAAGTCACCGTTACCCGGCCCCATGGCGAGCTTATGCGCACCACAAACGGCGTCTCTGCGCCCCTGGGCATAGAGGCAGACCATGTCCATATGCCCCCAGCCTCTGCGAGGACCACGCCGCGGCCAGGTAGCTCTGGCAAGCTCGCCGTTCCCGCGCCTGCCTCGACCGCCTCGCAGGACAAGAGGAGCCTGCGGAGCCACGATGGCGGCTCGCGGCTGAAGACCGACCTTCCCACATATTTCGCCAACTACGACGAGGTTATCGCCGGCCTGCCTCAGTCGTCTGGTACGTTTACATCTCAATCGCGCTTACACAGCTGCTGATAGTCGCGCACAGAGCTCCTCGACTTCGAAACCCCCATATACATCGTCGACGAGCCCCTCAAACCCAAAACCACACCAAACACCCCACGCACATCCGTCAGCCCAACACGCTTACGGAAAGCACGACTACCCTCCCCACCCCGTAACACCTCGAACCCCTCCATTACACCCCTCCAGTCCTCGACAACCTTCCAGGTCCTCGACTACACCAACATCGCCAAAGCCGTCCGCCGCGACGCCGCACTCGACCCCCTCGCCGACTCGTACTTCTTTGCCAGCCACCGGCGCGCCGAGCGCAAAGAGAAGCAACTACGCAACATTGAGAAAGAGCGGGCAATGCATGAGAAGGTGCAACTCGAGCGTCTCCTCGACGGCCTCCAGGGCCCCGACTGGCTGAAAGTCATGGGCATCACGGGCGTCACAGACGGCGAACGTAAAGACTGGGAACCCAAGCGCGACTATTTTGTGCGCGAAGTCGAAGCCCTAGTCGATAAATTCCGCGTCTGGAAGGAAGAAGAGAAGAGGCTGCGAGCAGAGAAGGAAGCCGCGCTCGCCGCTGCAGACGAAGGCTCCGACGAAGAAGGCGAGGGAGACGAAGAAAGCGAAGACACGGACTGCGTGACTGTGCACCCTCGTACACGCGACTCAATACATACCCCACGTTCCCACGCCGCCAAACCCTCCTCGCCACCCAAACCCCGCCGCCCACCACGTCCCCATGGCTTCTTACTCCCCGTGCTTCCCCCGGAGCCACTTGCCCCCTTTGTCTCGTTTTACGCCAAACCGCACCAGCGGGCCGCAGCCCTGGGCAAACACCGGCACGGCCGCAATGCGAGCGCGTTTGGCCTGCCCGTACCCGAGTGGGAGGAAAGGGAATTCCAACTCCCGCACGGTCTGCTGGGCGAGCACATGTTAAGGGATAATGCGCGGAGTCGGAGGCGGAGGAAGAGGGAGAGTGGGGTGGGTGGGAAGAAGGATTGAGTTGGTTAGAGAGAGAGAGATGGTGTGTGGAGTGTGTTGTAGGAGTGTGTATAGGCGTGTGGAGAGACGTGTAGACATTCTTCTTCGGGGGATTTTTACTTTTCCTCTTTTTCCAAACTTGGTTGGTTGGTTGAGTTGAGTTGAGTTGGTTTAGAGTTGGTTTTAGTTTGGTTTCAAGGTAGTTTGGAATGGTTTATACCCTTTTTTTTGCCTCTTCTCTTCCTCGCCCCATCTCTCCGTCTTCTACTGCGTTAGGTACGTTATAAGTAAGAATTTACAGCGAGGGTGTGGTGTGGTGTGGTGTAGTGTAGTGTAGTATTGCTGTGCTCTGGTAGGTATTTCGCCATGCCTGTAATATGGCCATGCTTTAATATCGCTGTGCTATACTATACTATCCTTCAACTATACTATACCACACTATAAACCACAAGTTTTCATACATCGCATCTGCACAACAGCGGTGCGGCTGTGAATAGGAGAGCTGTTTTCTTGGTGGTGAGACTGCTAGGGGGGGGAGATTGTAGGTAGGTAGGTAGGTTGAGGGTTGGTTGAAGGGTCAATAGCTGAGTATTACTTTCTTCTATCTTCTATCTTCTATCTTCTATCTTCTATCCTCTATCTTCTATCTTCTATCTTCTATCTTCTATCCTCTATCTTCTATCTTCTATCTTCTATCTTCTATCCTCTATCTTCTATCTTCTATCTTCTATATACAAGAAGAAGAGAAGAAGAAGACGAAAAATACGTAAACCTAGCCAGTTCAAACAAGAACACGAGAGTACGAGAGAGAGTATATCTGACACTGGGTACCTTACTTGTGTTTTATGGCTTGTGTTTATGTGAAGTTTCGTGGTAGTAGTGCTGGTGCTGGTGCTAATGCTGATGCTAAGGTATTAGGATGGGAGTGGATGGGATGCTATAGTGTTGGATTGGACAGAGTAGAGCAGGGAAAATATACGTCAGCGCTGTGTGTAATGTGTAGTAGATGAATCTACCCCCGCGCTTAAGGCAGTAATAAAAGGATAGTAGTTGTGGTAGTAGCATGCCATGTCTTGTTGTTCTATAGTGGTAAAAATCGAAATCTAGGGTGTTTAAGGGCGGAATTGTGAGATCTAGTATACGTTTTTGAAGTGAGACTGCGAGAGAAGAATGGTTGCGGAGTAGTTCAATTGAGAGTGTATTAGATAGTACTCATATACTCTATCAAAATATTCCCCAACACACGTACAACAACAAAACTAATCAAAGTCCAATCCAAACATCTCATTCTCACCTTACAAACACTGATAGTAATACGGCGGCGACACGGGTTTACACGTATACGGAGCCTGTTCGTTGCGTGTGTCAGAAGCAGTAAACTAACTAGTCTACAAGGACCTGCAATAGGAATTCTTCAAAGTTTTTTTTTTTCAAGAAACTTACCTCGCAAACCGTACACCCTTTCCAGTCATTCCCACCACATTGATCCCAATGCTTGGATCTACATCCCCCACCCCCACCAGGTGTACTCGTCGGCCTCCTCGTCTCGGACGATCTCGCCGTCGACGACAGCCTCGTCGTCGAAACGCGCACAGAGGACGAGCGCGGCACAGAGCTTGTGCGCGACGGCACCGTGACAGTGCGCGTGGAACTCGGGATCGGTACCGGAGGCAAAGACGGTCGAGGAGGCGCCGTACCCCCTACCGTCGGGGTATCTACAAAACTCCCATCGCAATAATACGTCAGGCCGTTGAGCGTCAGGTCTTTGAGTATCGAGCTCATGCCCACCGGGACTTTACACGACGTGCCGTTTACGGCCTGGGGGTTGAGCGGCTGGGGGTATTCGATGTGGAAAACGGGTTTGCCGGATGCGAGCAAGGCGGTGTAGGCGGAGCATTCGCCTAGTTGGGCGCATTGCTCGTTTACGGCGAAGGCGATGAAGGGGGTGACGGCGGGGAGGATATCGAGGCTGTTTTTGAGCCCGATTTGTAGGGCGTGTTTTGCGGCTTCGTCGTGGAGCCATTGCATGTAGGCGATTGCGTCGGTGGATTGGAGGTTCAGGCCGTTGTCATTTTGCTGAGGGGAAGTGTTAGTCGTGGTGGAGTGTTGTTGGTTTGGTTGTGTATGGTACATAGCCATCTGTGTTGATGTGATTAGTAGAGTGGTTGATCTCTGATGATCTGGTTGTACCTGTATTATCCGGATCTATGGCATCGCAGCCCTTGTCTGCAGCCATTTTGATCCGCTTCGCCATGATGTTCCGGATCTTTGGACTCCCTGTCCGTATCCATTTCTCGTTTGGCCACTGCGGTAACACCTTGCCCAAGTCAGCAGCGGCAAAGTCCTTGTAGTCGTCTCGCCAGTCTTCTCCCGTTCCCGCACTGAAGTAGCATATGACAATCTTCCCCGCTGCTTTGAGAGCCTGCACGGTCGAAGCGGGGCTGTCGAATAAATCAATGTCCCATACGGGTGCGTCGGTTGGCGCAAGAGGCATCTTCGACACGTCTGGAACTCCCAGGAGAATGATTTGGAATTTCTGCCCTCGAGAGAATTTGGCATCTTGACATGAACATGGACTCGCGAGAAACGATAGTAAAAGGAAAAGAAACAACATGTTGAAAGTTTTATGCTCAGTGCTGGCTCACCATTACTGATAGGCAGGCCGACTACATTATGACTGCAGCTTCACCACGTGGCTGTGTCTAGCAACATGGGGGAAGCCCAAGCGGCCACCTGGCAGCCATAGTTTGATTGGATTGTCGTAATTATGAAGGCGAGAAAAAGATGTCAGGTCCAAAATAACGGAATATAAGCTAGCTGTGATGCGGAGAAGTCGACCAAGATCCATTGCACAAATTTAATTTTCTAGCTTGTCGCGAATCTGGAAGCTGGCCGATATACCCTTGATATTGTCGGAGTCGGTCATAGATGAGTCCGCCAGATATATGAGAGAGCAGAGCCATATGAGAAGGAGTGTGGATATGTGTAATTTTCAGATATGAGTACTTGAACTCTCACATCCTCACGTTCATACGCAGGCCTTGCGCATAGAGAAGCATTGGCACAAGAAATCTGATCTCAAGACGGCTTGCAGGACATGATTCGGAAATCTCAGATCCTGCTTTTGAGCCATAAGCGGAAAATTGCCAGAGTGAAGGTACACATAAGGTTACAGTGCGGCAGATGGATGCATTGCGGGGAAAGCTTGTTCTCGGTTCTAAATATGGCTCTAGAAAGTAATATCAGCTCTCTCCACTGTGATATTAATGCATGGTGAGCAAGTTCTAGACTGCGGCTAAATCAAGGTACAATTTAAAGGGGCCGACCTCATATATATTGCGTGGCCAACAATGAGTCTTCATATGGTACTGTATATCGTCAGGTCAGACGATAGGTTGGCCATTTGTCAGGTTGAAGATAATTGCCAGCCGATTTGGCAAACAAGTGGCAGTTTCTGATGTTCAATCGCACTCGATGATCGATTTTATATGCAAGGCGCAATTCGCTCGCATCCATCAGTACAGGTGACGTCTATATGCACGTGACTAGCTTGACACGTGATCGGGAATATGTTATCGATAAGTTCTAGCGTTATCTGAATGTTTCCCTCGAGGCGCATGCATTCGAGTCTTCAGCTACATCTTGTATAATGCAATTCTCATGGATCTGCAAATGACCAGTCGTAGCTTCTCTAAATCCTAGAAACCCCGCGCCTGCTGATGCTCAGGCTTCCAAGACGACCATGGCAACTCCACTCTCCACGATTTGTGCAATTACGAACCTTGCGAACGAGCGCCCAGCCCATCCCTAGCTACGTAAAACGATGGAACCCAACGCTTGCTTCGAAATCTCCAAGTCCGGCGCCTGCCTGCGCGCCAAATGTGGTCAATAAAGCTGGGGGCAATGACAAGCCTCTACGAAGCGGCATCGCAGAACCTAGTTCTGGGGTACGACGTGTAGCGTTAGATCCGCGCTCTGTCCCGAAGCTGGAGAGCTTGCTCAAGTTGGCCTCTGCGGACATATCGGCAGGATTTCTCCATACACCATTATGGCTTGCGTATCAGAAGGCGAAGAAAGCGGATCCAGAACGTCTAAGTCGCATGCGGACTCATTGGTGGGACATCACCTGGACTATACTCAAGAACGCCCAACAGGCGGCGGTAGGCAAGGAGTCCATTCAGTTCCAGAAGCGTCTCTATCAACTCGAACAGGACATGCGTCAATTTGGTTCAAGATTATCGAGCGGTGTGAGGTCGCAGCAATTGGTGGACATGCTCATTGTCAGGAAAGGAGAAGAACTGGCCGTAAACGAATGGGAATCAGATCATCGGTCTTATTCGGAAAGTGTAGTGCAGATGTACCCACCAGAACACCTCGAAGTGGGAGCCAAGCTGTTTGCATTCACCGGCAATATCGATCGATCGGTACAACTAATGGACCAACTTTTCAACCTCTACCCAGACTGGGACTCGTCAATCATGATGGATGTTTTTCGGGCTCATACAAATTCGAAAGCGCAACATGACCACGAGACTGCCAAAATCCTCTACTTGAGATTGAAGGAGCGAAAAGGTGAAACCGTGAACATGGATGATTACACTTCGTGGTTTGTTGGATTTCTGGAAGCGCGCCATTTGTCGTATGCGAAGCTCGTCTTTCGAGACATGGTCAAGGACGGTCACCTCAACACTACCGGCGATGCAGAAGTCATTGATGAGGTTCTGACGAAATTGCATATGTTATATCGGTTAGGTAGTGATATCTCAAGGATGACGAGCATCGCGCTTCATGCTCTTTCAATCCTACCACGCGCTTACCACAGCCACATCTTCGGAGACTGGATGAAGGCGGCTGTAGTTTACAGGGCGCCAGAAGCAGCTGGCCAGATTCTCGACATGATGTATCAACGTGGTATCCAGCCAACAACTTTCCACTTCAACTTGCTATTGAAGGCACTCCTTCGCACCAAAGAACGACCTCATGTCTTAAAGGCTGAGAACATCGGTTGGCAGATGATCGAAGAGGCCCGGAAAGCACACAAAAGGCTTCTCAAGCTCGGCCTATCAGCTGCTGAGATCATCGATCAGAAAGCACATCAAGAGCCACGTGCCACCGAAGGCATTATGCGCAAGACAGCAGTTGCAAATGTAACGACATTTGCGTTGGTGATGCACCACCATGCCAAGGCTTTGCAATGGGAGCATGTCGACTACCTCGCCCGACAGCTACAAGAAGCCGCCATATTCCCCAACGCCACCATCATGAACGTCCTCATCGACAACAAGTGCCGTCGGGGCCTCTACGCCGATGCCTGGGGTATCTATACAACCCTGACACAACCGCCTGAAGGCGAACGAGGCGTCTTCCCTGATGGTGCCACCTTCCGCCACCTCTGGAAAACGCTACGACTGGCTCTTGGGGACCACGCTACAAGAGACGACCCCAATCTACCTTCTCCAAGAGATTTGCTGAAGGAGATGGTGGACTGGTGGCGCATGACGCGTAGTCGCCACGATGCTTCCAAGTTCTTACAAGGTCTCGCAGCCTCGAACAAAGGTGCAATCATGGCTCTGATGTTGCATTGTTTCAGCTATAAGCAAGATCTTGTGGGATCACTTATTGCGCTCCATGTCCTGCGACACTACTTTGGTATCATGCCCATCGATCGTACAATCGGGATTCTACAGCGACAGATAGCTTGGGTGGACATGTCGCGCGAATCTGAATCTGTCAGCTCGCAGTACTTTCATAGCCGGTCGAATGCACGCAACTCTGAACGCATTTTCAAGATCTACGACTTCCTCAAGCAGCACCGCATGGCGCGGATGGACTTGGGCAACAAGGATCTGCGAGGCCTGTCTGATTCGGAGGTTGCGGATCTGAGTTTAAATACGCTGAGTGAGCTTGTGAGGGTAGTGTTGAAGAGGAGTTATGGTCCTGAGATTGTAGAAGACATGATTGAGGTTGCAAAGAGAGTGGTCGGATTGCCGGACTTGCCGACGGGGGATTTGACGGCTTGGGAGGTTGTTTGAAGGAGGTTTTGGTGTTGGTGTTGATCATACCATTCCAATTTGTACTGTGGAATTCAAGATACCAAATATAATAACGGTATATCACCAAACAAAATGACCCATAATCTTACATACTCCTTAACAGCCACATGTATCCTCTATCCATCCTTGCCCATTTCTTGTCTCCCTACGCAGACACTACAACCCCAAAGGATTACTCGCACTCCCCTTCTTCATCCCACCGCCACCACCAGACAAACTACTCATCGCCCCCGCCCCACTCGTACTCAACCCCAACGGATTCCCCTTTGTCGTCGCACGACTCCCCTGCGCGCCTGAAATATCCTTGAGCGAGTTTCCATACTCGCGCACCATGTCGCCCCACGTCCGCGATGTATTGGTAATACTATTCATTACCTTGCGTTAGCCCTTGTCTCGAGCAATAATTAAAAATTGCACATGGAAGACCGTGGATCAAGTTTCGAAGAAGATTGGGATAATGAAAATTACACGTACGAAGCACCAGCGCCCTTTCCTGCGCCCGCTACACCATTGCCTGCCGCTGTCACCACGGCCCCTGCTGCGTTGCCGATGCCTGATGTGGCGGCGTGAGCGGCACTTCCAATGCCAGAGGATGCGGCGCTCAGGCCTTTTGTTATCCAGCTTTGGGACTGGGCGGGTTGGCGGGGTGTAATGGTGCTTTGGGGGAGTTTTTTCTGGCCGATGGGCGTGGGGTTTGGCGTTTTGGTGGGTTTGTAGGGTGCTGGGAGGGGCTTTTTCGCGCCGATGGGTGAAGGGCCTGGGGGTTTCTTTTGAGTGCCTGGCTGTGTTGAGGATATGGGTTTCTTGAGGGGTTGGTTCTTCCTTGTTGTGACGGATGGGTTGGGGGATTTCTTCATGGGGGTTGTGCTGGGCTTGTTGAGGGGCATTGTCTTTTTGGTGCCGATGGGTTGGGCGACCATTGTGTATGTGAATAGAGTGGATGCTGTGTTTTATGATGATTCAAGGACAGTTCTGATGACTTCAATCGGGAAAATAAATGTAGTCAGGTTTGATGGAAGGAGAGTTGTTGTAGGAAAGGTCTATGATGGAATTCGATCTTGTCTTGCAATGCAGCCAGCTCCCCCCTACAATCCTCCCTTGTCATACACTGTCATATGTCATGCAGGAAAGTTGGCAAGCCTGTACCGTTGCGTGCATGTGGCGCCGATGATGTCAGACAGGAACGGCTTACCGTTGCGGGGCGCGCCTTCCCTATTCAAAATTAAGGTTGCCGCTAGCGCGCGTTTGTAAGTGGGTCCAGGCAGGCTAGACCCTGGACGACAATGTCTCATGTCTGGAACGTCGACAATCTGCCATGGCATTCTCCACCACACTTCCCTCTTCCCCCTCATGCCCCTACCTTATACGCCGTATGCCACTGTAATGTGTATCTCTTCGTGATCTGGACTTTATCATTTCGTTGTGCTGTGAAAGTGCGCGCCTGCGCGCCTGCCAGCTTGTCTGCGCCGGTGACAGAGGGGGTCCTGACGGTGCGTTTGTGAATGTCGAGGTCACCACACAAGGCGCCCGCGATGAACCACTTTCACCTCATATTATTGATATAATACAAACCTCGTGAGTGCACCCTCTTTCATAGCCTTATACCAGCATGCCAAGCTGCGCCTCTTGCCAACTACATCACTTTCGCAACGATGCTGGGTAAGGACTTGATTGTGAAATTAAAGCGCCCGCATAGCGATGCCCAGAGTTTGGTTGCGGTCGGCCATTGGGATATGCCCGGCTCAGCATGCGAAACCAGGCCTGTTATCAGGTGTGGTCGCTCCTTCTCTTGGGGCAAGATCACTGACACCACACAAGGCAAGAAGGAAGTGCCGCAGCGCACTTCGAGAGCCTCGTCGATTTAGAAACGAGACATCTCAGGCCCAAGCCTAGACATCAAGAGCCCACTGTGTCCGTCAAGACGGTGGGATCTTGGACCGAGCTCACCATCACTGCTGCCGCCTCTGCTCCCACTAGCTCAGTCAAGGCTCGCTTCCAATCAGTCGATTGGCACATGGGCCACACACTCACACTCTACCTCCGACCCAACCAACCACTCTTCTCCACCCGCATCGCTTACCCGCCGGCGCCGTCCCACTGCGCTCAGATTTGGTAGCACTGGCAGTGTCTTTGAGAGCATTCTTGGGCGCATCGCCAAGCCACCTTACACACGCCTGCGTGTAGTAACACGCTCCCATCTTGTGCGAGTGCACGAAAAAGCCCGAAAAATGGAGCCCACACGGTTGCAGCCGCCCACCACGGGCGGCACAAAGGGCCGCGCGATACAACAGGCAAAGGAGATGGAGGCCTTCGTGGCGGAACGAGCCAAGCGCGGTGGTGAAGACCCGCCGCCATATGACTTCCTCGAGCTTATTGGCAAAGGCGCGTACGGTCGCGTGTATAAAGGGTGTGTATACCCGAATCGGGCAAGTACGATGGGCTAACAACACAATAGCAAGAGCCGTGTCACTGGCAACCTGGTCGCTGTCAAGATCATTGAGATTGACAAGGTTGATTACGAAGAAATGACTACCAAGAATCTCAATGACACGCTGAAAGAAATTGACATTTTGCAGCAGCTGCGCGAAAGCAGAGCGCGGCCATACGTCAACATTATTGAAGAGGCTCGCCCAGTGCACAATGAGCTTTGGATCATTAGCGAGTATGCAAGTGGGGGTAGTGTCAATACTCTGATGAAGCCTACCTCGATGCTGAAGGATCCTGGCCCTGGTCTGCCGGAGAAGTTCATCATTCCAATTGCGCGTGAACTTGCTACAGGCTTGAAATATATTCACGAAGCGGGTGTGTTGCATCGAGACCTGAAAAGTAAGTTATCTCCATGGCCGCTTACTGCTACATGCTCATTCGAATCCTTAGCCAATAACGTCCTGATCCTGGAAGATGGTCGAGTACAGTTGTGTGACTTTGGTGTCTCCAACACCCTTGAGCCAGAAAAGTCCAAGCGAACCACAATCGTAGGCACACCGTACTGGATGGCACCAGAACTACAGAGGGAATGGGCCAAAGACGTGGATCCCAACAATCTCCAGCAACCCAAAGAGATTCGCTATGGCAATGAGGTCGACATTTGGGCGTACGGTTGCACCATCTATGAGATGGCAACCGGTCATCCTCCACACCACAAGATGGTACCCTGGCAACTGCCGAATGCAGGCGCACCACAGCTCGAGGGAGACCGCTTCTCGCAAGAGCTGAAGGACTTCCTTGCTTTCATTCTCCAGCCAGACCCGAAAGACCGGCCGACTCCGGATCAAATTCTGGAGCATTTATACCTTGCCGACTCCGCCAAGTTGTACCCCACAGTTTCACTCATCAAGCTTGTTGAGGAATATTACCTCTGGGAACATCAGGGTGGTGCACGCCAGTCCCTATTCAACCCGTTCGGAGCACAGGCACCCGATCCACTTGCGCCAGAACCGGAAGATGATGAGGATGATGACTGGTCTTTTAGCACTACCGATGAGTTTGAGCACGAACATGCCCCGCAGTTCAGCGATCCTTTTGCAGGAGGTGCTGGTCAGACATTCAATGGCATGAACATTCCGCCTGCTGAAGATATAGGCCGTTTTGAGCAACTACAAGCAAGATTCAAAGAAGAAGCAATCGTGCGAGGACAGCAGCGACTTAACAAGTTGTTCGACACCAACACGACGCCGTACCGGTACAGCGTGATCGACACACCCGAATCTTCCAATGGACGACCACCGTCGGATCTGGCACTTCGTGAATTTAACCCAGGCGCTCCTAATCGCGAGACGGTGATTGATCTCGATTTCTCTATGCCATCAGTTGATGACATACCTAACATCGATTTGGGTGAAGTACCGACAATAAGAGCAAACCGCATGAAGAGCATTATCCGGGAGATGCAAGAGGAAGAACAGCAGGAAAAGCTCGATACCTTCAACACAGAAGAGGAGCTTACCGCTCGTCGAGCAACGAAAGACTGGACATTTCCGTCTGCAGACGACAATCGCAAGACGATGGAGTGGTCATTCCCCGCTGGAGGCGATAATCGCAAGACTATGGAGTGGTCCTTTCCCGCAGGTCCGGCAGCAGACGCGAACCGCAAAACTATGGAATGGTCCTTTCCTGCTCAACCGCAGAAGCCAAATCGACGCACAGTAGAGTGGACATTCGATGCAGCAATGGCCGAGGCAAACAATGAGGTACCGAGACGACAGTCAAATCGGATATCCCGACGCCGTGAGACCAAGGAGTGGACTTTCCCGAAACAGGGCGAAAATGGCGAGACGCAAGACTTTGCATTCCCCATGAGCAGTCCGAAGAGGACAAAGCATGGTATTCACTCAAAAGATGACGCGAATATGCCAGCCTCACCTACACTAGGTGCCGGATTTCGGCCCACTCTCCGCCATGCACAAACCGCGCCTGCCCTTGATCCTATCGACGATTACCCGGAGATTATCTCTGCGCCACCATCTCCCCTACGCGGGTCCATGATTGATCTAGATATGGCAATGGTCGAAACCTACCGCCCGTCAACGTCTGGCTCAGATGCGATCCACACCGGTGGTACAGAGCGTATGAACGACAACCCCTTCAACCTTGAAGACCAGGTACAATTGTCTGAGAACAATCACCGCGCCAGTTTTCATATGAAGAGCCAGTCCGAGCCAAATCACGCCGTCCCAGGCCTCCTCACTCCTCAACAATACGACGAACAAGGCGCGCCCATGGCCAACGATGGCCGCTCCCTCCATGCCCGCGGCGTAAGCTCAGCAAGCCAAGTCCGCGACCGCGATCACATCACTGCCAATAGTAACATCAAGCTTCCTGGCCAAAAAGACATGCTGGGTAGTAGCAGCACTGGCACTGGCACCGCCGCCTCGCACCGCAGCGCCCAACGTTCCCAGCAGATAATCTGGGACGGATGGTCCCACACCACAGCATTTGGCCTCTCTTCCGACGACCAGTCGCCCTCGATGAGCGTAGCAACTGACACCTCACTCGAAGAGGAAGACCCTGACGAGCTCTGGGACGTATTTGAACGTACATCACTGCATCCGCAGCGCAGATGGAATAGCTATGCCCCACTCCGCAGCGCACGTAGTACAGCCTCCACGAGCACATTTGGCGGGTCTGGCCTGGATTCAGATACAGATGTTGATGAAGGTGATGGTCAAGGAGGATACAATCCGTACTCTTCGGACTCGGCATACGAGGACCCACCTCCTACCCTGCCTCAGACCTCTATCCGCAAGAGTACAGTCTCTGTCGGACCCGGAGGAAAACCAGTCGTCGATTTTCCCATCCCAAGGGGCCCCGATGTAGGCAAGTTGCTTGCTGGCGGTGGAGGCATGGGCATGGGTGGCTACGGAGCGGGAGGACTAGCAGGAGTAAGCATGGAGAAGCAAATGGCCGACATGCTGTTGAAGAGTGCCTTGGAATTGAGGGATGGAACAAGGGCAGGCAGAGACTTGCTTCGGGCCATGAAGTTGGAGGAGGTGGATGAGAGCGACGGCCTCTCTACTCACAGTACTCGAGCCGGCAGCTTTGACCAGCACGCCGATAACGATGTGCATGATGTGTCTACGGTTCGGATGAGGGAACGTTGAAGCGGAGGTGGGATGTCTCATGATATATTCGATTTGTCCTTTCGAGAGGCAAAATTTTGTTGCCTAGTGTTCATGTCTTGTTGGGATTAGATCCGTCTTAGTTTGGTTCTTTTGTTCTGGTGCTAGGGTGGTAGTTTTTCCTAGTACTTTGACTCGACCGGCCGGAATGGGACTTAATCTGACATGAGCTGAACTGCATGAAGGAACATGAAGTACTACTCTATCTGACCTGACCTGCCTTGGATGAAGTGAAGTGAAGTGAGCTAATAATCTTGTATGGCATGCATGGATTTATGTAGTAAGGTATTAAAAATGATGGAGGGTAAAGTAATAAAGAGAGAATGGAGAGTGAGCTTTTGTTCTTTGTGTATCCTAACCTGTAACTAATTAAATTACTAGTGGATTGATAGTACAAGAGAAAAGGGGTTTAATCGTGTGTAGAAAAGCATGTTGTATTTCTGGAATGCAAAGGCGGAGTAGACTAGACTGAGGAGGAGGAGGAGGAGGAGGAGGAGGAGGAGGAGGAGGAGGAGTATATCTATAACTATAACTAAGACTAAGACTATCCTTTGCTTCAACAGCACACACGGACATGGGGCATGGACATAGACATGGGCATTTCCGTCACCAGCGTGACCTAATATCACGCCGACCTATACCACGCCAATCAACACAACCCAGCGCAAACAACCCAAGCAATACCACGCCGACCCAAGCTATATACCATATCAACTCGTCCAATACGCCCAAATCTCACCCACACTCACATCCACATCCACACATTCATCTCCCGATCCGCCCCCGAAAAAAAACAAAAACACCAAGACAAAAGAACGAGAGAAATGCATATGCATGCACGACACGCAAGAAAGAACATCAAAGAAACTTAAAGTAAATCAATCCTTTAATATCCACTCTCCTCACTCTCCCCACAAACACAAACACAAACACACATACACCCAGTCCCATGCAATCATATACACCATCTCCTCCCCTTTCCCAGTCTCAAACCCCAGTTCCTCTTCCCAGTCCCCCCTCCCAGTCTCCATTCCCAGCACACCACGCTTCCACCCCCGCCCCTCTCACCGTAATCAGACACGAGAGAATGAATCCCCAGACGGTGCAGACAACCGATGCATGTAAAGCAGAAGCGCGGAAAAAAAAAACCGGTTACCGCGTCGAACACGCCGACACTATCCACACGCCGTGCTGCGAAGCCGGAGCGGAGCGGAGGGGGTGGAGTTGGGGATAGCCAGCGAAATGCAGACTGGAAACATGGGGCCAAGGTCCAGGACACGATACCATGGCGAATGAGGCGTTGATGCAAAAAAGACCCAACTATACGGCAGACTGTGACCGGTATGCGATGGGAGACAGGTATTCGATTCAAAAAAAAAAACAGCAACCAGGAGACAAGGAGAAAAGAAAAAGAAAAAAGTTCGGGTATCTAGTCTCCCCTTGACTCCCAAAAAAAAGGAGCGCAGAAGAACAAGGAGGATGAGGAGGTGGAATGGGGAGGGGGAAAGTATGAGCGCCGTCGTTTATGTTAAAAAGAGTTCCGTTGTTCGTCAAAATATATAATAGTTCGTTGTATATTGTTTGTTTCGTGTATATTGTTGATTCCTCAAGTCCTGAGTGGGGACTGAAACATGGAGATTATCTTTATCTACTATTTCCTGCTTCGAGCTGAGCGGGTGTGGGTGGCGCTGCTGTCTGCTCTGTTGTTGTGGCGTTGCGGTTGCGAGTCCTTGCGAGCCAGTTGGCCAGGGGTGAAGGTTGGGAAGCATCGGGTTGGGCTCGTGATCGCCATGACCATGTATTGCCGACTTGTGCGGTTTGCTGAGGAGTGGTAGCGGTCTCGTTCTCTGCGCCTGGGCGAGCTTGACGACTGGGTCCCCTCAAGCGCCCGAAGCGATCACGCTGTGCTGGCTGACCTGCCGGACTGTTGGTCGCGGCGGCGTTGTTGATGAGAACAGCACGAGACCGTGAGAAGGGGTTGGCTCGTGTGCCGGTCCAGACTGGCTGTGGTGAGGTAAGGCCAGCAACTGAGCGACGGCCGGTGATGAGGTCAATTTCGCCCTCTGGACGGGGCTTCGGAACGTAGTAGTCGGCCTTGCACAGTGGGCAGCAGGCTCGTCGGCTGGTGAGCCAGGGATCGACACAGCTGGCGTGGAAAGCGTGACCACACGTGAGTCCACGCACATCATCGTCGTCCTCGAGAGTGTCGATACAGATGGCGCACGTGTCACCGGGCTCGGTGAGCATTTCTGGGGCAGCAGCTGTGGCGATGGGGTCATCCTCATCGTCGTCGGAGTCGTCGTCTCGCGCGCGGACGTTGCCTTCGAGTGTGGTGGTAGTGGCGGCGGCGGCGGTGGTGGTGGTGGTCTGGGTAACCTCGGTCTTGGTAGGCACCTTGTCTGCATCCACCTTTTCGACATCGTGGTCCAGCCTCTCCTTGACATCGGCGCTTGCTCTTGGCGTCGTCGTGGCAGCGATGTCCTCGCGGGCCATGGAAAGCGCAGTGTCAGGTCGCGGGCTGGAGCCTTGATCCTTTGCTGATATCACGCCCTCGACGTCCTTCATGCTTGCAGCCCTGCTCTGCGGAGCGGTTGCTATGCCCCCGCTCGCCGGCAGGCCTTCAGTCTCACGGCTCGACTTCCACATCTTGTACTTGGCCAGGGGAAACCGCTCGTTGACTTCCTCCATGGTCATGAGCTTCTTCTCTCGTCGCCGGCGGTGCGGACGGGGCATGGTGGTGAGGTCAATGGGCTCGATTTCGCCATTGGCGGCAGCGGCGCGGCGGCGATTGTAGCGGAAGCAGTATTTGACGCCGACGATGATCCTGGTCACGGAGTGTTAGCAAGGCCATGGCTGGGGCGTCTTCTGACAGTTGCCAGCCTACCATAGATTCGTGAAGACGACGCCAAAGCCCAGAGCGACGAAGAAGAGCAGCGGCGAGCTGGTCGGTCCGCTGGGGTTGTTGCCCTGGTTGCCCTGGTTGCCCTGGGGAGGCTGCGTGGCCGTGGGACTGGGGGTAGGGGCGGTAGACATGGTCGACTGCGCAAGGCTGAATTCTACTGTTCCATGTGTCTAACAGGAGAGTTTGTCTGTCGCCGTGAGACAAGACAGTGGGTGGCCAGACTGCAATGCGCCGGTAGTGCACTCTTCCGAGCCGGATGCGGAAGTGGGCAGGGCTCTGGACAAGAGAGGGTGCGAGGAGGCGCGAGAGGAGGCGCGAGGGCGGGCACTCAAGGTTGATGTAGTCGGGCGAGACAATAGCAGGCTGTGAGCGACACGGTGCAGTGGTTGTGTGCTAGATTGTCGTTGAGGGTGGCGGGTACAATGCGACGTCTGCGCGCTTGGCCGGCAACAAAGGTCGATGGTGACGGCACCACTGCGGGAGTGGCGAGCGAGCGAACGTCGAGAGCCGCGAGTTGGTAATTGTGTTAGCGGCAGGGACAGGAATAATTGGCTGCGTGAACCCATGCGCTTCCGATTGTCAGGGCCGTGGTTGCGTCGGCTGTTACGATTATTGTGGGCATATGGTGTCTCCTGGACGGTGTTGTGAGGTGCTGCAGTGGGCGGGCAGTGGGAGAGGTGAATGGCGGAAAACGTCCAGGTCGAGAAGAGGGCAAGCCGAAGGGCCAGGGCGGGATAAAGAAGGGCACACAACCCAAGACGTCGCTAAAGTGGGCTACCATAGAGGACTTCAAACCTGCAGCAGGGGGGGGGGAGAGGGCGGCTCAAGCCTCATCATGATACTCGCGGCGGGCCGTCGTCGCATGCCCGCCTTCTGTACTATGGGCTGTCTCAGAAGACTATAGACGTGGACTCTGCGTGGGAGAGACTGGCACATGTCGACACGTCTTCGCACGCCAATGCGACAATCCCCCATCGTACCTTTTGGTCGGAATCGCGAAAGTGCAGGATACGGCCAAATGCTCGACGCCAAAATACCAGATGCACAGCATTGCGTACTCGGTATCCACACCTCAGCGTGCATCCCGGCCAGCTGTCGTATCCCAAGGACCCAAGTTGGCTGCGTGCCCGAGGTGGAACCTTACCCCAGAGCTAGCACACCAAAGCAGCCCAAGGCCATCCCCCACTCGCTGCAGCAGGTCAAGCGACCACTTCGTCCACGATTTTCCATCCAATCCAATCATCCACAAAGAGAGCCCGTCGCTGCACCCCCATCTGCACCATCACCCCCACAGCCTTGCTTGCTGTAGGCGAACACCGCTCATCCATTCTCACCATCCTGTACGTCAATCATGCTTTCGTTGCAGTCGCCTGTTGTCTGTCGTGGTGGTTAGAGCCTACTCTATCTGCTTGGCTAGACCGCGTCTTTTGGCTTACGAAACCTACTTACTAGCCCTCCCGGCCCTGCCCTGCCCTGCCCTGCCTCGAAACTGTACAAACTTACAAACCTTGGAAGCGAACAACCAACTCAAGCTAACGGCTCCACGATCCGCCCCATCTGCACTACACTGCCGCAACCATGGCCGAGGCTGCCGAGGAAAACCCAATCGTCTTCTTCGATGTCACCTTGGGAGGTATGTACAGTACCTTACATAGCACACACTGCACAGTAGTCAGCCCCCAGTCTTACATAGGCTTGGACATGGACATGGACATGGACATGGCCATCTACCCCGCGTCAGCCCTGCACTTCGGCACAGACCTATCCGATCGCATGTGACTGAGTCTTGAACACGGCCAGGCTGACAAGTTGAACCTGCGACTCTAGGCGAGAAGCTGGGAAGAATCAAGATTGAACTCTTCAAGAATGTCGTTCCCAAGACTGCAGAGAATTTCCGCCAGTTCTGCACGGGCGAGACCAAGAATAGTCGAGGGCAGCCGCAGGGGTACAAGGGTAGCAAGTTTCATCGTGTGGTATGTGATGCTCGTTTATCTACATACATGCATAGGGCAATCGAGCGGATATGGTGGCTGACATGCACAGATCAAAGGCTTCATGATCCAAGGCGGCGACTTCATCAACAACAATGGCACCGGCTCACGGACCATCTGGGGCTTGGAGAAGTTCGCCGACGAGAACTTCACCTTATCGCACGACAAGCCTGGACTACTCTCCATGGCGAACTCTGGGCCGGTACGTCTTGGCAGTTTCACGGGCCTGTCACAGCCACCTTCACTGGTGGACAGTTTGCTAACCATGTTTGCGCAGAACACCAACGGATGCCAGTTCTTCATCATCACGGCCAAGAACGGAACACCCCATCTGAATGGCAAGCATGTGGTGTTTGGCAGGGTGGTAGAGGGCATGGATGTGGTGACCAAGATTGAGAACACGAGGACTGTGGCCCATCCCGAGGGCAAGCCTACGCAGGACGTTACCATTGCGCAGTGTGGTGAGATGTGAGCAGGTTCCATCTGAAAGTGCTGGAGCGTAGAGGCAAAAGTGTTTGTTTTTTCCATCTACTCTAGGATGTGACATGTACAGTAAATCTGGCGAACCATGGTTCGTGGTGAAAGGCGGTGCTGACATAATCCCGACCCGCTGAAAAGTCTCACCTCCAGTTAGGCTAATCGCAGAGTCGTGTGCACCCAAGCCCGCGCCCTCACCCTCACTTTTCACCCGCTAAACAACGTCCCGCCGGCGACATTCCCCCCCGCCCCCTCCACGCCTCCTTCGCGCCTGCTCAGATGTAACGACCGCCCCTCCCCTTCTGTCCACCCCAACATGGTCTCTCTTGCCTCCACGGAGCGAGCGCTTGGCATCGTGGCCCCAAGCGCTGGTGGCAGCCTCAAGCGCAGACACGCCGACAACTCGTCCGACGGCGAAGACGTGACGTCGAGCCAGCTGAAGCGCCGCCGGGTGACGTTCGATCCGGATGTGCATGTGCGGATACTGAGCGACGAGAACGAGAAGAGCCTGCAGCTCGTCGGCGAGGAAGTGCGCAGGGCAATAGAGAAGCACGCGGCGGGGGACAAGGCCGCCTTCGATGCGCTCAAGGGCTTGTTCAGAGAAGCACCAACCTCCCAGGATGCGCCCCTCTCTGGGCTGCTGCAAAAGTACCTCATCGCCCTCAGCAACCACGCGCCCCTCCTCGACCACAGCTGCAAGCGCCTCGTGCACGCCGTCATCGATTGCAGCTGGATCGCCCGCAATGAGCACTTTGTACGCTCCTACCGCCACTTCCTCCGCTCCCTGCTGTCGGTGCAGACTGGCTACATGTCGACTGTGCTCCAGATGCTCGTCGCCATGTTCCTCACGCCTCCCTCCGTCAACGCGAGGCACCAAGACGACCCGCCTGTCCAGCGAGTCCGCCTGCAGACGCGAGTTCACGAGACACTCAAGTCCATCCTCCGACACAGCCCCATGGCCAGCAGCTTCCTCGCCCCCGTCATCACACACACCTTTCCATTCTCGGACGACGACGCAAAGACGCACATCGAGTTCATCCGCAACATACTGAAAGTCACCGAGTATGCCCCTGAAATCAAGGGCGAGATTCTCTCGCTTGTCACGGAGAAGCTCGTCAAGATCGACGTGCAGATGCAAGTCAACATGGAAGACCTGGACGACGACGTCGACGAGCGCCTCGTGGGCGATGCAATCAACGACGCTGAGGACGACGACCGTCTCAGCGACGATGGCTCCGTCTCCAGCGAAGAGAGTCTAGATGCAGAAGAGGCACGGCTCAAGCAAATCAAAGACCTCATGCGCAAACTGGACAATATCATGGATATCCAATTCGCCTATTACGACGCCATCTTCGAGAAGGGCGATCTCTTCGAGATTGACGAAATCTTCGAATCCCTTCTCTCCCAGTTCGCAAACATCATCCTCCCCACCTATCGCTCCCGCCACACACAATTCGTCCTCTTCCACTTCTCCCAAACTTCCACAGACCTCATCAACCGCTTTGCAGGATGCTGCTCGCACCTTGCTTTTGACCAAGGGCGTCCGCAACTCATGCGTGCTAGCGCGGCTGCATACCTGGCCTCTTTCATTGCACGCGGCGCCCACGTCTCCAGAGACGTAGTACGAGACGTCTTTGACCTACTCTGCCACCACCTTGAAGCGCTGCGCGTCACGCACGAGCCCTCGTGCAGAGGGCCCGATCTCCGCCGCTGCAGCACATATTACGCCATCTCACAGGCACTCATCTACACATTCTGTTTCCGATGGCGCGATCTCATCGTCACGCCCGACGGTACACCACCGACGGACGAGGATATCATCTACCACGAAGGCGACTTCACATGGCACTCGTCTGTGCAGGAGGTCCTGCGCCAAAACATCTTCTGCCGCCTCAACCCACTCAAAATCTGCGCGCCGACCATCGTAGCGCAATTCGCGCGAATGGCGCATCATCTACGCTTCATGTACATATACCCTCTCATCGAAACAAACAAGCGCGTGCGTCTTGCGCGCAGCATGGCCAGCGGCTACCTGGACGGAATTGGCGGCCGCGAAACAGCGCTCACGGGAAAGAGGGGCGAGCAGACGTTCCTCATGGACGCCTATTTTCCATTTGATCCCTATGTGCTGCCGCGGAGTAAGAGGTGGGTTCAGGGTGATTACGTCGAGTGGAAACCTGTGCCTGGCATGCCTGTTGAGAAGGATGATGAGGACGAGGAGGATGAGGACGAGGATGAGGATGAGGAGGATAGTAGCGAGGATGGAGATGGGGATAGCTCGGATGAGCAACGCGGTGTTGATGATGATGATGATGATGGTGGTGGTGGTGGTGGTGTTGCAGCACAACATTATGATTTAGACGATGGGAGTACGGAAGCTAGCCTTTGATTAATGTTTTTATGTTCATTTATGAAATTTTATTTTCATCTTACTACTTCTTACTACTACTTCTTCTTCTTCTTCTTCTTCTTCTTCGTTTATTTTAAAACTTATATCTTTGATGAAATACCTGCTTGCCTTTTTTTTTAAAGTGGGGGGGGGGGGTGTATGTTTTTGTTTTCCAACCACCCTTTCTCTGATATCTCACATCTCGTCATCCTTCACATCTCGCCATCCCCATTCTCATGAAACCAATCTCGATCCTGATGAACCCCCCCCCCCCCCTCTTCTCTCTCTCTCTCACACACACACTCCTCCTGCCCTCCCACAACCCTGCCACGACCAAAGTCAAGAAATTCGCTTCACAAAAAATTAAATATATGATGTTAAATCATCATCATCATCCCCGCCTGTTTTCTGTGGGGATGCGTTTAGGTGGAGGAATGGGGGTTGTTGTGGGGTTTGGTGTAAGGGTTTTTTTTTGGGGGGGGGGGTTGTGGGGGGGTTCTGGGGTGTAGTTTTGGGGTGTAGTTCTGGGGTAGACTCGTGGGGTAGACGCGTGAGGTGTAGTTGTGGAGTTGGTATGAGTTGTGAGGTATGAGGTATTGAGACATGAAACCACAACTCTAGCAAAGAAAAAAAATTCGCAATGTCTTCGTCGAGACGTATGGGGGATATAATGGATCCAGGGAGGGGTGTGGATGACTCTTGCAGGAATGTTGTGTGCTTGGGTGGAAGGAAGGAAGGAAGGAAGGAAGGGGGTGGGGAAGAGGAAGAGGAAGAGGAAGAGGAAGAGGATTATCTGCTGATTCCGGTGTTGTTGCCGTCCGAGTGAGTCCAAAGCAAGGCGTGAGCGCAGTATATGCTGTTACAATTGATTGTATGTGCATGACTTGGTGCAGGAGCATGGGGTCCTGTGTCCAAACATGAGAAGCGCAGGAACGGGAAGACTAAATGTTCTGGTTTTGTTGGAAGGAAGGGTGTGAGTTCTTGTTTGATTTTTATGTAAAACTTTGGGAGTGGGTATCCGCCGGTGTACTAGTGTGATCTATCAGTCTCATCAAAGGACCTTCTTTTGTTTCCTCCAAAGGACATCATCGGTAAGGCTCGTCGAGGTAGTTTACCAAAAACCTAGACATTTGGGACAAGTCCGATCATATCGCACAGTGGCATGTTGAATAGCGTCTGCAATATGTCTGATCAGAGTGCCTCCGGCGATGTTGACATTTCGTCTTGCCGTTCTGGCTGTGCGAATTCGCCAAAGAGCTCGCTCCTAGGCCCAGCGAATGCCTCATCTATCACGATTCACATCGCGCCACTCCAACCCACTCTATTCCCAAATCGGTGCTAGGGAATGATGGATGGTGTCAAACCTGTCCACAACGGGGGAGTCACGCAACTGGGCATAATCCAACCCAGGCTGAGAATTTTGGGCGGTGGGGTCGCAGTCATTATCTGAGTCAGTACGGTATGGTATTCCACTTCCGCGGTTTAAAAACACGTGCTTCATGTTCCCGCACGAAGCCTATTATAATTGTGGTTCGGTTAGCGTCTTTGATCACGTCTGACAAGGGGTGGCTGTCTGGATTGCCCGAGGTCTTAGTTTGCGTCGAAGTCCGCGGCGCTTAAGAGTCTAAACATGGGATCTATGGGGGACTGGGAACGCAAGCGAGCATACTCAAAGATTGCAGCGACTCTCGCGTTGATCTTGAATGAGATGTATAATCTGAACCTGGAAACGATGCGCGGATTAGCGTGTGCTGCTGCGGGATCGAGTGGCATGACACTGGTTCAACGTGGCATGATGAGCATCTACCGTAGAAAGATCCCGTGGAGCTTTCGTTGATGTAATGCTGGACTTAGTGGATACGTACTGTCCCAAAAATAGATAACCATGATGCCTCTCTGGGCACATCCAACAACATCACTGGAACGAAGCCAGACGATGTGCAGCCAATTAAAGTATTTTGTACGCATGTTAAGAAGATCATGCCTACTGCGATAATAGCTTCCAATTGAACGTCTAACTTATTATCTAGACCGTTTTCTCGTCCTAGGTTATCTTGATGCGTCAATGAGCTGTACTGCATAGGACGCCCTGAGCCACGAAGCCGGCACACGATTATGTAATTCAAGCACCCTTTATTGTATAGCAACATGATTACACAAATTAAGCCATAGAGCAGCGCGAGTTGAAGAAGCAGCCGCGTGTGGCCTGGGCGTATTGGACGTTTTGAAAGGAAAAAGCTTTGAATGACAAGAAGTGCAGATGTCATGATCGGCTGTAACTACCAATCAACACGAGAATTGTACCTACCACCTGTAGAGAAAATTAAAATCTAACACAAGAAGACCACTTTGTGCCTTACACACCGAAGAAACGACCAAGGCGGCAGAAACCGCCCGCTGCAGTCAGTTCATGAGGTCTATTCGGAGACGTCGCTTCACTGCATCCATACTCCACGTCGTCTTCCAGGCCGCTTGAATTCATCAAACTCGCGCTTGATGGCTAATAGGACCCAATGGAGACTCTCGGGGTACAGCTTAGATCGTTGTGTATGGTAGACAATTGTTGCGATGGGCTCGTGGTGACCACGCTATGTAGACGGGATGTGCGTCTGACACTAACCTAGGCCTCTGAGTTTGGCAGGACGGAGCGAGGGAAAATGGTAAAGGGGGGTAGGTGTAGGTGCGAGGGCAGAGGGATTGCTGATCTTGCGAGCAAAACATGAGGAATGGGAACTTGGCAGTAGGCTGTAGCTGGGTGCATCGCGACGAGCGGAGGATATCTGAGTCTTACATGTTGATTGAAGTATTTTCTTGATATGTGAGTATTTCCCGACCATGCTATCTCTGTCGATCTTGTGAAAATGTTCCGCCTGTCTTTAGTGTAAAGTAGTTCTTGACTACCCTAACGGTACTAAATTTTGTATGCTCTACACACCGCGATTAATGGTTGGTTAGAACATTCAAGTGGATAGAAACAAGGCCGCCGACGGATGTGCGCTTGAGTGGTTGTCGTAACATGTCTGTGAGACAGGTGTGGGTGGGACACAAGGCATTTAGCCAAAAAACTAATGACAAGCTGGTCTCTGGTGTCATACAACGAGATAGCTGTGGAGTCCCAAACGGTTGGGTTTATCCCATCATTAGAGTTCCAGTCTGTCACACAACATGGGAAGTCTCATGCACTAACGTCATACACCTTTCATCATGATGGGACATCTCTTTCCGACTCGTTGGCATGCGTGCTGCAAGCGCGGTGTCGTCTGCACAATTGCCATCTCAAATTTTCGCCATGTCGATGATGGCTCTGAGAAGACACTTTACAGTGCGAATGCGGAGAAGAAATCCATTCTGCGTCTGTTGATTGTTCGTTTTGCTATACATCTTCATCGACGCTTTCTCTCTTCTCTTCTCTTCTCACAAAAACAGGCCTTATCGAACATCGCTTGATTCCCCATCTCAACGCGAACGGGTCTTTATAGCCAGTATACATGAGAACAACGAGAGATCATTACGCTCGCGTTGGAGAAACGCGTTAGTAGATCTTGCGAGGCACCTTGGGCCTGAGAATATCTTTGTTGTTGTGCTGGAGAGTGGTAGCCGGGGCGATAGCAAGGGAGCCTTGCGACAACTAGATTGCAGCTTGGAACAAATTGGAGTGAATCGCTGGATTAAGGTACATGATCTCACCCATAAGGATGAAATTGAATGAGTACCAGGGTATAATGAAACGGGATGGATACAGACACCTTGTGGTTGCAAAGACCGCCGTCGCATTTCCTATCTGTCAGACTTGAGGAACATGGTCATGCTGCAGATGCTAAAGCAAAGTTCTTCTACCAGCAAGCACTTTGATAAGGTCTTATGGCTCAACGATGTGATTTTCACGGGTTGCCCTCGTTCCTCTCGCAACGACGTGCTTTAGGACTGACTGACTGATGCCTAAGGATTAGACCGAAGACGTCCTGAAACTTCTTGCCACACGAGAAGGTGACTATGCTGCCGCCTGTTCCATGGATTTTGTCAACCCCCCAAATTACTACGATACCTTCGCACTAAGAGATGCGGCCGGCCGGAAGACAGCGTCACAGACTTGACCTTACTTTGAGACTCGCTTCTCAAGAGACGCAATGATACGCAAGGCGCTCGTCCCCGTACAAGCTTGTTGGAATGGTATGATAGCCGTGGACGCGCCACCGTTTTACGGCCCGAAGCCCTTGCGGTCCCGAGCCTTACCAGACGACCTCGCTAGCATGCATCCCGAGGCTTCAGAATTCTGTCTCCTACATGCGGACAATGCGCTCAGTGCGTTGAAGATGGTGTGGCTTAATCTCAATGTCAGAGTGGCCTACAGCGCAGAAGCCTACGGGACTGTCAATCGCAATCTAGCGTGGCCTGGAACTACTCAGAGAATGAAAGGCCGCTGGTAACTACGCTTCTTATCGCTCTGGGCTTTTGCACAACATGTCTTTGAAAGTTTGCATGTACATTGTAAGATAAAGCAGTGGAGAAGGGAATCAGGTTCACGACGTGATTTCACAGACGAAGTGGGTGTGCCCTGCATTGTCAATGAGATGCAAGTTTTGGCTGATAATGGTTGTGCTCATGTTTAAAATTATCTGTCTCGAACTTGGGTATCTAGACGTCAATGAGCCTTAAAACTAAGCCTGTTGTGAATGCATCAATGTGAATCTAATTATAAATTCTTATGGAGAGAGATCTCGCCATGCACAATAGCAGTTCTTGTCATTCTATGGAATAAATTAACATAAGCTGGCACTCTGCTCGCTCCAACGCGTAAGAATGAGTGTCCCATGTGGGAGTGCTTGCTAGGGTATAGTACCCTGGCACACACTTCCCCACATTACATGTGCCATGAATGCCGAATTCAGACAATAGCCTGTATATGAGGAACCAACTAGATTGCCCCAATACAAAATGCCTTACACTTTCCGAGGAGCCAACCCCAACAGATCGTCTCACATTTTACGTAAAATCATATGCGATGCGAAAATAAGCCACTCACGATGTTCCAGCAATTGTAGCAGAAATCTGCCAATGAACTGCAGCGTTGGAAGATCTACATGATATATCACAGGCAAATGAATTTCAAACTGCGATATATTGAGATTTGTGCCTCACTGATAGCATTTTCCTTGTACCAATACGAACGAATGGAAAGGCAGGATTCAGTATGTAAACCAAATAAGAACTTCAGAGTCCAAAATGTAAACCAAATGAGAGATCTCATATGTCCCTGTACCCCTAGCTATATAACTTGACCACCATGCCAATCCCCGCTCCTGCAGCTTACCTACATGCGCCCAAAAGCTTGACTAAGCTTTGTCCGCAATGTCACATAGCATGCCATGTAGGTGACTAGAACTCGACGGGGACTCTCCTAACAAGATGCTCAATAATGATTCCATGTACGAAGAGTGCTCACATACTTTTCAACGACTCTCGGGCCTTCACTTCCATCAGCCTTGCAAGTGGGACAGTCGCAGTCCGAAGTGAAGCCCCTGTCACGGCAGCACCTGCGAAAGTTGGACAACTTCTCCGAGATTGATCCAGCTTGACAATCGTTGCCGTCGCGGAAGTTTCCGCCAAGCTGAGCGCAGCAAGCTCTTGTAGCATCGTCATTGGCTCCGCCACTAACGCACTTGCAGGCCTCTGCTGCAGCGAATAGAGCAGAGGCGAGTAGGACAAGACGTGAGAATTGCATGATTATAGTGTGTGATTAATGAGTAGAAAATCGATGGATGTGGTGTGCGTGCTGATGTTGTGATGGAGAACTGAAATAGCGTGCCTTCTATCACCTTTAAGTATGGTACTTCCTCAGACACTCTGCTCAGTTGTAATCATTACCGAAGGTCCTGATCATGATTATACGCAGTAGTGACAACCATCTCCACATCTATCGACGCACATCACTTCCCATGATGGCTGCTTATGCTGCAATTCAATATCAAGATCCTCCTTAGCGTGGCACTATGTCTCTTCTACTGGTTGCTGGCTATCCAACTTGAATCTCTCAATCATCCATGATACATAACCGCAGCAGCTTGAAAGACACAGCTTGAACTGGTCGCCGATGAGCCGATCACATGGTTCACCAACGTCAGTGTGTTGCAGATATCCAAACGTGGGGTTCCCGACTGACTGACAAAAAATAACGAATCTTACCTACTCTGGAAGAAATGGGGCAGATAGACTACATCAGTTCCAGGGTATCGACGGATCCTGGCCAAAGTAGGCATACTGTTCAGCCCAGCTCAGTACCGAGTACACCAGCGAATAAGATCAGACTGCTTATTGCGGACACAAAAAGCAGATTGATGCACAATTATTGAAGCCATTTTGATCCCCCAGCCAGCCTGGAATGGCTTGCATGAATCTCACCTGCATTGACACCACGAATGAGTATGGTATCGAGGCTTTTCCGGTGAACAAAGAGTGGTCATCAGCCATTCGAGATGACCAAAGAGTCAGGCAGGATGTATTATTGGCAATAAGACTCAGTGAGAATTAGTACATTGTGCGAAGCGTAGGTGTTATGAGAACGAGATTGTTCGAGATGTTTTTAGAAATAGTCATAAATATATCGAATAGGTGACTTCTGGGGCATTTTCGAAAACTTGAAATTTACCTGGGGTGAAAGATTAAGAATTGGATAGAAACTTTTTCCTAGAGTTACAGTTAGCAGATGCAGAGGCTGTAGAATCAGATGTTAGCCCCTCGTTGTGCCCAACGCAAAAACCACGCATTTTATTCACCTGAACAAGGAATCTGAACAATTACAGTGTAACTTCCTAACCCTAACTGTCATAAAACAGCGTTTTCCCTTCTTAAAACCTCGCTTGGGATATGTTTGACAAGTCCACGGCCTTTTACTTTGAGCAGTCCGCCCATTACGGTCACTATGAAGATGTAACAGGATACACTAGTATGCCCATTCTTATCGCAGCTACTCACGAAGTATAGCTTGCCCGTTGTGGAAACATGTTGGACATCGATTTTGAACTTTCTCAGCTGGCCCAGTTGGCGTCATGAAACAATGTCCACAGAGCGTGGGAGAGATTGATGCAGCTCACTAAACGATCTGTGAAATAGTGAAAGAGAGCTGGCTAGCAGACGAGCATCACGAGATGCTAGTGTTCTAGGTATCCTGCGATCATACTGATCTGCGATCGAGAAGCAGAATGAGAGGGGCTAGCGATGATGGACTTATCAACCTGCGAAGGGTTCCGGAGCTAACCGTTCTTGTGATGGGTACTGGCGCAGTGTCCGGAAATTTAGGTTATGCTCGATGATCGGAGCCGCATGCTCTGCCATTAGACCAAACCGATGCAGATGGCATAGATGATCGGCGAGGAGCAATGGCTACCACTGTGGGATTCATTGTTGGCCTTGAGGATCAAACGAGGGTGGTCCAGAAGAGTGCGGTGTGCACAAGTACGATACCCGCCCTAAGCCACCTTGAAGTCTTAGACGGCTGTGGCCCGTAGATGTGATTTGCTCCTCTTAAGGCAAAGGGGGCCTTGGTTACCATGGAAATTTCAAAGAACAGAAAATTAAGACTCGCATTTCTGGTGGGCCCTGTGACTTGACTTTAAGTATGAATGGCCGCACCATTGGGAGCCGGGGTATGGTGTCAGAATAACATATCAATAAAGTATTTCTGAAGGGAATAGAAGCCTCTCTTCAACATGCATATTGTTGATTTTGTTAATCTCTTTGCAATTGATAAACATCCCAAGTAAGTGGCGCCTGTCCTAGCTTGTGGTACCAGAAGAATAACTCACACAGAGGAGATTGTCTTTCGACATGGCTTTAGGGGCTGGCTTGGTCTTCACTGCCGCAATTGCATTATGCGGCAGATTTTCTTAGTCGATAAATTATCTGCACATAACAAGCGTTTGCGCTGTAGACATTGGGACATTAAAGTTCAGTCTCAGTTATGTCAAGGCGACAGCTTAGTATTTCAAATACTTCGTTTTGTCTCTGCATATTACTTTGCTTAGGCAAGAGCTAGACATTGCAGGGTTTGTTGCCTTTTAGGAATTTGGCTGGGAGATAGTATGTAGATTAGAGTCGACGTGAGAATAAAGCATGAGCGAGAATATGTCCTTGCTAGCGTGACTACTGGTACCTGGTACCTGCACAAACCCACACCAACGTACATGCTAGAATATCTACTAAAACGATAAGAGGACTTCCTAGGCCATTCTAATTTTAAGATCATTCCACTACCACAGAGATAAGTCAATGATATGTTTCAATTCCATGTTCAGGCAAGGCTACGTTGTTTAAACCAGTCTCGCGACGTGTTTAGAAGAACGGCGCATATAAGAGAGGTCATTAGTATTGAGGCACAAGAGAGGTATTGATTCTCCTCCATCTCACGGATTTGCACTTGCGCAACCTATAGGGCCAAAACGGCTCAAGATACTTCGAGCTTCGCAGAGTACAGAGCGCCTGATCAATGACGCACTCCCGCAACCCTACTCATAGGAAGTTTCCACTACTGAAACGATCACTGAACCCTTTGCTCTTATTCAACATTTCTCTGCGCTGCTTGTGATTCACTGTCCCGCTAACGGCCATGTCCTTGGCATAGTCAAATGCGCGTTTACTCGGATCGTCTTCTTTCTCCTTGCCCTCGCCCTTGTCCTGGTGCTGTTCGACCAAGCTTTTCCCGCGCGTTGCATCAATCTTCTCCTTCATCTTGCGTGCCCGCCGTTCCTCTTCTTTACTGCGCTTCGACTCTGCGGTTGCGGCTGGCGCGTTGGAAGGCGCAGCGATACCCAAGGCTTCGTTTTGCAGCCGTTTGAGTTTCTGCTCGGGAGTCTCAGTCCAGGCACTGCTCATTGCGCCGCCGCCTGCTGCGCTCTTGCCTGAGTTGAATTTTCGAGCGCGCATCTTGGTCGGGTCCATGCGTGCGGCGAGGTCGTCTTGCGTTGGAGGGAGGGTCATCCATTCGTCGCGCTGGGCGCGCTTGGGTGCTTCACTGAAGTGCGGGTCGGTGTCGAATGCGGATTGCGCAGGTGGAGGACTGCCATTGTCGTAGTTTGTGTAGGCGCCGTTCGCGGGGGGCGGCGCAGGGCCGAAGCCATCATCGCTGCTGTCAGAGTCGCCGTCTTCTGGGGGATCATGTGGGCGTTGATCGAGAGGCGCGGGCGGAGGTGCTGGGCCGACTACGCGGACAGGTTTCGATGCTTGTGGAGGTGCAGGGCCAGCGTCGCTATCGTCTGAGTCGCTGCCATGCAAATTCATGTCTGGCGGCAGTGAAGGGCCTACAGTGCGACGTGGTGAGGGAGCAGAAGGCGGAGGTGCTGGGCCTTGGACGCGGCGCCGCTTGTCGCTCGACTCGGGACTTGAGGCGCGATCGTCATCATCATCGTCGCGACCTCGTTTGGTAAGATGGGGAGGTAGAGTTGGTCCAATTGGCATTGTGAGTGTGTGTGTTGATGATGGTGTTGGTGGTGGTGGTGGTCATGTAAGCTCAGTAGGTATCTCGAAGATGACGTTCAAAGCTTGGACCCTGCATTGCCTTGGTGTGTACTGCGCCCGGAGCTCCGTCAACGTCAACACTACCCGTCAGCGTCAGGCCAGCGATCGCATGAGTAGCCTGAAAACAGTCGCATAAGTTGATGCTTGCTCAAGATCTGTGTTTTGTTACCCAAACTCCAGTCTCGGCCAGATCGATATCCTTGCCATATCGTGCGCAACCATCAACGTCCCGTCTCACGCGCACCCGAGCACCCCCGCGGCCGCCTGTCTCGACCGACGTAGAATCACCGAGGCATGATCTAGATACACATCATACTCGAAGTCGCAGCCTGTTCTTTGCATGATTGCATGAAGGGATGCTGGGTAGATTACGAGCCTCATGAGCTCAGATTCGGCAGAGAGCCATTCCAGCGCTCACAATGACCAAGAAGACGAGATAGACATTGGAGATGGCGCAGACGACCATTCATTCCAGCAGGATTCTGATGACCGAGAAGAGGCGATCCGGAATCCCAAGAAACAAGATAGGAGCATCCAAGCGCTCCAAATTACAGGTAGCACTGCGAATGGCTTGATTGTTGGAGTGCGAGACGAAGAAGAGTCGGCATCAGAAGCCTCTTTACGGCCTAGGGTTGACCGACCAGAGAGTCCACAGTCTGTCTCTATACCAGATGACACACCATCCATCCAGGTATGCCATGGATGATAAGTGACATTTGCCCACTCCTGATTCCTGTAGGGTTCTAGGCTGTCGTCACCTGGCAGCAGTGTGCCCGCCTCACATAGCTCACTGCGAGCCCATCGACCGACTTCTCTCCAGCCATTCGAGCGCCGCTTCTCCTCGCGCCTCTCGCCTTCACCACTAGCTTCTCCGCGCGTCCAATCGCCCGCCTTCTTGTCAACGCACTCACGACAATCCTCAGTGTCTAGCAACCTCGTGTTTCGACAGCTAGCTGATGTGGTTGGAGACGGAGCTGATAGTCCACAAGCCCCATGGGAGGTTGTGCGGTGGACCAAGCTGAAGAAGATCACAGCCCAGGTCTTCTCAGAAGTAGGCAAGCGCAACTTCGGTCGACCGACATGCCTAAATGTCACCGTTTCTCTGGTCATAGGAACATCTAAAGGCTTCATCCTGGTATTCGATTATCAGCAAATTCTAAAGTCTATTATTGGGCCTGGTACTAAGGGTGAGTACTTATCGACACTGAAGTGAGATGACTGGCTAATGTGAATTACAGCTGTGGAATGCGGCGCAATCACCGCACTTGCCACATCCGCCGACCATTCGACTGTAGCTGGTGGACATGCCACTGGTCACATCTTCACATGGGAACTAGCAAAACCAGCGAAGCCTTTCCTCCACATAGCGCCCCTGGACCGAGAGGCCATTGACGACAAGAAATTAGATGGCCATGTCTCTGGTGCTGCCATCCTTCACATTGGCTTCTTGGGCACTCGCCATACCGCTCTTGTCTCAGCTGACGATTCGGGCATGGCTTTCTCTCACTTGGCGACGCGTGGATTGGGAGCGATTGCAAGAACCGTGAAGACGACTCGAATTCTTGGAAGATACCCACTTTCGGTAAAGTCGATGGAGAAACCGCGCAAATCAAGCTCGGTCCTAGCATTTGCTCCGCTACCTTTGGGTAACGTGGAGCAACCCACTGACGACATGGGTCTTACAGCCTTGTTGACGCCTTACCTCCTGGTCATTGTGTCAACAACTCCGCTCGCCCAAACTCAACACAAAGCACCTCGCCCAAAGGATGTTGCTCCTCATGTTACTTTGAGCGGATGTCTCGCGTGGTTCCCAGCTGTCAAGCTGAAGACACCTTCCAATAATAACAATAAGTCTGTATCGAAGACAAAACTCGCATACTCATGGTCCAACGTTTTGACGATACTTGACCTTGAGGCTACCGTTGCACCCCCGTCCGAAAAGGAGAAGCCGACTGAACTCCACTTTCGACCACGGAGTCGGTGGAAAGCGGACGAGGCTATTGTGGGCATTCAATGGCTCAGTCGTTCAGTGCTGGGTGTACTCACCATAAGCCAACGCTTGGTAATCCTAGAAGACACTAAATTGCGCGTGACAGATTCGTTTGATCTATTGCAAAAGCACATATACCACTCAGATTTGTTCTCGCGCCAACTGAAGTCTGCCATTGAGCAACTGGACGAGAATGACAGCTCGATGCACGGCGTAGTGGCGGATGCCTTCTACATGAGCTTTCGAGCCTACAAGGGACGACTGTTTCTGTTAGGCTTTGAAGATGTGTCAATTGGGACCCTGTCAAATTGGGCGGACCGACTGTTGGCATTGATGGAAGACGGTGACTTCATCGCAGCTATTGGTCTTGCGACGTCCTATTATGTCGGCGATGCAGATAAGCTCACTGTCGGGCTACCCGAGGATGACAATGCACGACATACTCTTGTCCAGGAGAAGCTGATCGAAATGATCATCGCATCGATGAAGTACACCTTCGCACGTAACGATGACCGTGACAGCGAGTCCCGGGACCAGCGGTTCAAAGAGCTTGCGGAAGTAGTTTTTACAGCATTGATTGGTATGAAAGAGCTGGACTTCCTCTTCGAAGAGGTCTTTGACGCCTTTGAAGAGGCGTCCGCAGAGAAGGCGTTCTTCGAGACTCTGGAACCCTACATCTTAGATCAAGAGATCACCGCCGTCCCGCCGAATGTACTCAAGGACCTAATCACCTTCTACGCATCAGCAAATCGTGCCAGCCAGCTTGAGGAAATGATCTGTCAGCTAAATACCGATACGATGGATATCAACCAGGTCACGATGTTATGCCAGCAATATGTTCTGTACGACGCTCTTATCTATGTATGGACTCGTGCCATCGGTGATTACATCACGCCACTCACCAACATCCTTGAGCTGATCAGGCTTGTCGATCTTGATGTAGACGAGAGTGAAAACATATACATGACATCGGCAAAGAAGATTTTCGCGTACCTCGCATATACTTTCACAGGACGTGTATACCCTGGTGGCGCCATGATGGAAGATGAGCAAGCTTTCAGTGCCAAGAAGGACATGTACCGTTTCTTGTTTTCAGGGAAGAATCTCCAATGGCCACCAGGCTCATCCACACTGATCTTAACGCGGAACGATGGAGAGACTGAACCGCCGTTTCCCTATTTACAGCTTGTTCTGGACTTCGATGCATCGAGTTTCATGAGTATGTTGAATGAGGCGTTCGAAGACAACTTCCTCAACGGCGAACAGGATGCTATGAATGGTGATGATGCCAATAGCCTCCGGCATGGCTCTCCGTTGACGCCGACGCGTCAGTACATCATCAACATCCTCTTTGGCATCATGACGCCCGACAACTTCGATCCCGAGGACATCATCTACTTCTACATGTTTGTCGCACGTAATTTGCCCAAGTACCCACAGCATATCATGCTCCCTGGGACCTCGTTACACAAGGTGCTAGTAGGCCTCTGTCATTACCCAACCGAGACCATCAAAGAAGACTGCCAACTGTCAGTAGAGTATCTGCTCTCCATATATCATCCACCCAACCCCCAAAGCCTTGTACCGTTGTTCGAGCAGGCTAAGTTTCATCGCGTACTCAAGTCAGTCTATCGAGGAGGATATCAATATGCCAAGCTGCTTGAGACATACTTAAACGACATCGAGGACCAGCGCGCTGTATTCGACTGCATTGCGGATCTCCTGCGGCCCAGCAAAGGTCTCACAAAGAAACAGACCAACGAGGTCAAGGCTGTCATCACCAATCGGGCGGCCGAATTGGCAGCAATAGATGCAGCGCAAACAGCATCGACGCTCAAACAATACTCACCAGAACTTCTGAACTCCGTTCTAACGGCTCTTGAGGATGATGCAGAGATGCAGTACCGCTACTTGGAAGCACTCATAGATCCTGAGCGGTCACAGCATACAGATGTTTCTTCTATTGATGAAACGATGCCACACCATTTTATGGAGCGTTATGTGCAGCTAATGTGTACTTACAACAGCTCACATGTTGCAGACTTTGTCGGTCTATTGAAATCAGGTGATCTAAGACTCGAGCCTGTCCTTCCGGCTCTGGAGAAGAGTGGGGCTATTGATGCCGCGGTGGTACTCATGGCTCGCGATGGACTAGTACATGATGGAATGGACCGCCTCGTCAAACATCTCGGCACATTGGAGACTGCTCTTACTGGCCTCATTGCTGCTGCAGCGGACACGCCTGATGTCGCAAACTCGGAAGAGGCGATCCACGACTTACTAGAGGATATACAGAAATATGTCAAGGTTGGCATATGGCTGTGCCAAGGGCAGACCCGTTCAGCAGAGCGAACTCCAGAGTCACTCAGCGATCGCCGGAAGTCTGCCTACGGCGAGGTCCGCGAATCCGATCTCGCTCTCGACGAGCTGCTTTGGCTGGAGCTTGTCGATACCGCCGTACGCCTCATCCGCGAAACCTCCTCCACTGTATCGTCTTTTGACAAAGCAATGGCCTCCGCCAAATTGAGCGGATCTGACACCATCGACACCGCAAGCGTAGTATCCAACCTCCGCTCTTCCGTCCAACAGACCTTCTCTGCCCTCCTCGCATCCACTACTATCCCTCTTGCGAAACACAAAGCTGTCGCTTCCGTGCTCCCACACTCTACAGCTACCCGACTGCCACTCCGCCATACACAATCACAAGCTCAAAGCAACCCCTCCTTTCTCCGCATCCTGCGTTGCTTCCTCACCCGTGCAACACACACATACTCGCCCTCGCTCTTACACCTGCGCTCCGTCCTCGCAGAAATCTTCGCAGCATACACATTTGAAGAAACGATTCTCAGCCTCGCAAACCGTTTCCTAGACAGAGAGTCCTTCGAACACGTCGCCGACATCAACGAACGGAGAATCCGTGGATGGAGGCCACGCGGCCAGGTCTGCGAAGGCTGTCGCAAGAGGGCCTGGGGTCCTGGTGCCGGGTCAGCCATCTGGGAAAGCTGGGAGAAGCGCGAGAGCGAACGGGAGAGGAGGAAAATGGTGCGTGTAGAGAGTGAGGATGGGATTGGAGGTAAAAGTAAAGGAAAGAGGCCTAGTGAGGCGGATCTTCTTGTTCCTGAAACAGGCCATGGCGAGTCGGGCAAGTTGGTACTGTTTGCGTGTAGGCATCTGTGGCATTTGGGGTGTTTGGACAAGGGTGTGGGGGTTAGTGAAGGAGAGGTGCGTGGGGAGGCGCCTAGTGGGGTCAAGGATGGGCAATTGAAGTGTCGGCTTTGTGCAGTTGATGGAGTGGTGTGAGAGGGGTGTTTCTTTCAGCGAACGCTTATAAACCTGTTGAATCCAGAGGTTGTAGTACTAGTGGATTGTCTTTTATACTTGTCATTTCAATTTTCGCTGTTTATGTCTTGCTTTAAGGACTTGAATAGTAATGTGTCGCTTCCTCTGCATTATGTCTAGATCTTTCTGCTTCCCGGTAGCAAAAGAATTGATACGGGAGCGGCGTATAGCAGTAATTCATAGCTTAGGCTTACTACTCATTCATAATTATGATATTGTCTTGCCTATAGAAGAATATAGAGTGGGAGAACATGCTATAGATCTATGTAGTGGGCTTCGTCTATAATACCATGAGTCATTTGCTACTAGAGAAGTGTATCCTTGATATTCTTCTCGTGATAGATCTACTCATCCATTGTACTAATAGTTCTTATAGGTATCACATTAAGGTACACTACCTCTACTACTCCTAACCCAATTACCGCTGGGAAACTTTACTTATTGAGTTTCGCTGTATTTATTCTGCAGGTGTATGAGTAGCACAACCGTTTTGCTTGCGTTGGCTACACAGGTTGTATAATTGCTATGTCTGCTCGCACACTACTCTGTATATAATTAACGAAATCTTATCGCTGCGCTATGCGTATGGCAATGTAAAGATCATTATTTGAAAAAAAAACCTGGGTCGTAGAGAGTGTTAAAGAGTTGTGACAATAGGATAATAGGAGTGTAATTCCTTTGGGCTAAACAACTTGCAGGTGCGACGTTGTGGAGTGTCAAGCATTGGTCATAAGCTGGTTAGCTGGAAGGGACATGTGTTATGCTACAGCAATATAAAGATCACTCAGAACGGTCTGTAATATAATGTTTATAACTGGATAGAAAGGCAGTAACAAGATGGAAGACGGAATTGGAAGTAGATATTTCATCACGGAATCAAATTTTGAAAAGCATTTGTACTTGATTGTGTGAACTAAGGTACTAATGACTGTAATGACTGTATGTGTAGCCGCTAGCCAGTAATCAGTCCGCAAACGGGAATATGCAATTATCAGGGTAGTCCATGGCTTGTGGATGAGTGGGACTAATGCTCTTACGATTGAGCTATAGCCCCCTTCCACTCGGCGCATCGTGCTCTACTAGCCCTTTATTCCACTGTACGGCTCTAACAGATTTGGATGGTTGAGCCCACAGTGAGAGGATTAAGGGTGACACCTGGGTTGGCTGCTTGTATCTGCGCACTCGTTACTCCCAACGTCGCCGTAAGCGAGCTGAGAGTAGTGCCGGCCTCAACTATCACACTTGTGCAGGGGGTCTGGCGTGGCCCAAGGTTGGCTCCCTAGGCTTCCATTAGTTTTGCTAATTAATGTTCCTTTCCAAGAGGCACATACCGCATTTGCAAGAGTTCCAACTCCAACGGTACCCGCAACATTAGGCGTAGGAATGACCAAGGCAAGGGCGCTTCCGGAAAGGAAGGAGATGGATAGGGTTGTAAGCTTCATTGTTGTAGTGGTATGATGGAGCAACGAGGATGTTGTAATAAGAGCAGATGGGAGAGTTAAGAATCGGAAGATGCTGATGGAGCTGGTGTTCATATCAAGGGTAAATCCTCTGACCTTTATACTCAAGTACTACAGATTCCTGGACCTTCCAGCAGGCTGTCTTGTCTGCTTCATCACAAGACTGCTCCCCTCTTCCTGCCCAAAAGAAGGACCGTTGTGAATGTTAGTAAGTATTGGACGCGTTGCTGTTCACATCGTCTGCTCCACTGATATTGGACGACAGCTGCCACTCTCTCATTTTCCAAGAAATGGATCGTCATTGATGGTAGTTCTAGTGGACCAGAATGCAGATACACACGCAGATGAAAGCGAGGATTGGTCCCACCGCCACTGCGGTCCCGACACAAAGGTTCATAGTTCGAAGAGTACATCGTCACACGCCTGAGATAGGTAACGATAACCATATGCGCATCTGAGACATTCAATACGCCTCAAAATCATACGTAAACTCTTGCTATTTGCGCTCAGAAGTTGTTCAGCACAATTCTAGGATTTCAAATTCAGCTCCAGAGTTGTATTCGACATCAAAGCTGTTATTTGTAGTTTATAGTAACATCCATTGTACGCTAGAAGAGCTATTACTATCTAGCAAATCTCTTGTATGTTGCCAATCCCCAACATATCCGTTTTAGTGATATTTGGCAACGACGTCTCTCTTTTGTATCTAGGCAGTGCATGCTTTTAGCGTCTTGACCAGACTTTAGCTTCGTGATGATCACCCCAGTCAGAGGCAGGGATGCTGACATACGGGAAACTTTCCATCTTGTCTGGCTGTGAATCGCAGTTCCGCATTGTACAGTCCACAGCCACTTTGCCTTCGACGTGAGGTTTCTTGCCTTGATAATGGCCCCAAGCTTCAAGAATATCCATTACCGTAACGTCATCCTTGCTAAAACATTATCAAGTTTCGGTGGGGAATACCACTAAATTTGGCTTGCACAGCCATCCCGTCTCAGGGCGCAGGCCGGAAAGGTGAGACTTAGCCACACGACTTTATCATTATCGGTTTGGCTCCCGACAAAACCGCATTGTGCGAAAGAAGTCAAGACCCGAATGTTTTAGCTGAATTGAAGTTTGCAAGGAAGCATCGAACTAATGCGCCATGGAGATGACCCTAACTGTTTCCTTACTTGAACGTTCACCGACGTCCAAGTTTCGCCGCATATTCAGGCGTAGCAGGGGGCTGAAAGTGAAACATAGCCACACTAGTACTATGACAGTAGAAGCTGGGTGGAACACTGATTCAAAGTACTGTTGATAGGCATTCCATATGCACAAGGATCGTCGTCTACTTGCACCCGAACTTTGGCGATTTAGCAACGCTTGCTTTTTGTCCAATAGAACATTGGTTTTCTGATTCTGTCCAAGTGCAAGCGCCACACCTTACCGTGGTTGGGGTGTTTTTTTGGTGTATAGCAGGAGCTGAAGTGCTTCGTTCGAATGTTTCCTTTCAAAAGTATTCTTTTAGCCTTCACACTGGTATCACCTGTGAACCATCAAAATACGATTCAGAGCTAGTTTAAGAACCCTTTCAAGTGGTTGCAAGAATGATCGGGGTACAGGTATGACGTTTGTTTACCATGCTAATGTTAACAGCTAATAATAAAAAACGTTTCGGACCGTTCATAGAGCTAATTGCATAGCTAGCTCAAAAGTAGCTCAAGTGTATCTTATCCCAAGATCACCTTGCATTTTCCCTAGGTTTACCCCAATGAATGCCGAAAACTGCCACTAGCGGCGGGTACGTGAGTCTTGGAAAGTTAAGGTTCAAAGTTTAATCGCGAGTGACGTGGCTGAGACAACATAGAATCAGGTGACTCAAGCCGCCGAAAGAGGGGAAAAGAGGGGTTCAGTTACTATGGAAGGAAAGAGCTGTAAGTGAGACAATGCAGCGTAGAATATTAAGCGATTAGTAGATTAGCAGTCACGCGCATCAACTTCTACCATTGTGTTTGTTATGTGCTATATTCCCTATGACCTCGGACACATTGATTCAGGATAACTGTGAATTGAGGGGTGTTTGAAATGAAGACAGGACTGTTTTTAGCTGTACTTAACATGATAGGGGTACTCCCTTTTCAAGAGAACGATTTCGTTTGATTCCACTTGCTTTGCTAAGCCACAATCAAAATAGCAATGCGTAGAAATCCTCTTATACTTGCGAGAAGGAGACTATAGCTCATATCAACAGAAACACGTCCCCTTTCACTAATTTCATATCTAAAACTATAATTATTGGCTGCTGCGACAAAAATGCCGTAATCAAAACTACTAGAGGACGAACAATCGGAATCACTGTTTTAACACCACAAGGATGTCGTTCCAAGTTGCATTGTTGGATATTGCCGACTCGCTAAGTGGTCCCTACAGTTTAGTCTCTGTAATCAAGACAGTGGAAAGTGTGCGGCTGGGTCTAACTTGCAGCTTTTACGGAACAACCTGGCTGGTAATGTTGTTGTTGAGGCATCCCTCTATTATCTTTATCAACTCCATATCCTAGTTTAGTGTTCAACGCTTCTCCTGTTCACCAACAGCAAACTGTAGATGAAATTATTGACTACCTATATACCAATTGTCAAGGACACATTGCCGGTAAAGGGATCTACAAACTGCTTGTAATCAGACAAGGTCTGTCTACACCATACTAAATCATGCGCTATGCGCTATATCTCTCGTAAGACAATCTCCATTTCACTGGTGTGGAGTAAATAACAATCATAGACATAGGTACGTTAGAAAGATGAGTTCTTTCCTGCGCTCGAATGGCGGCGCCACACATGGGTAATTTTCGATGCTCAATTAACGAATGTCATCGCTGTTTGCGCTGGGAAAAAACCTCTCTAAGATGAGGCTAACTGTGCGCAAGCCCTTTTTCAAAGAAAGTTGGCCACCAACGAGAGCTGTTCAACAAGGTAAAACACGAGCTTTTCGACACAGAGAGACCTCTCTTTCGGATCATGCACAGCATACAATTACCCTCAACGACAGAAATAGCCTATCTGGTCATTTTACGCCATATCAATCTGATTAGCGGCGCAGCGCACCTAATTAAGCCGCACATCACACGCTAGGGAGCTTTGTCGCCTACTGTAATTTTGCAAAGTGTGAAGCCGCATAAAAAGAATGGAACCTGGAGCGAAGGAAGACTTCAAGAAACAATTCTTCACGGGTGCAGGCTTGTCCAAGACGTTACGGACCCCACGTGAAACTCCACGGCCTAAGATATATGTAAAAGGAGTGGACTTTAGAAGATCTGGACGAGGACTGACTGCACTTATGCAGGTTCGCCCCTAACCCAATGATTAAAATACACGACTAAGAACATCAGGTGCCGAATAAGGGAAATTCTGTTGATAGCGGTCGTAGCCCTTCGAATGTAGTTTCTTGTAAAACTTGCTTTGCAGATGGTCGACGTGAGTGCAACCCCAAAGCCTCGTGATCCTTGACAGGGTTGTGGCTGAGATGGAGATGAAGCAAGCTAATCCAGTCCTGGAATCGCGACCAACACGTGCATCGCTCCATTCGCCCATTGGAAGAGGGCGCAGCAAAACGACTAAAGAAGGTCCGAAATGCTGTACATCTCGCCCAGATTATACTGACCAGGGTCAATGGTCACGAAAGTACCTACCTGATTAATATGTTGTTGATTAGGATGCTGAACTTGCTGTCACTCTCTAGATCAATGCTTGTTTGAAGCATTTGTATCTGTTGCAAGTCATCGGCCCCTGGAGCAGAAATTCGGATTGAACTGATGCATTCATGGGAGAGAATTTGTGTTGTATAGTCTGTTTGGACCTCTAGCCGCTGTACCCGTTGAAGACCAATCACGAGAGGTTAACCAAGAATCCTTGGCAAGGTGATCGGGGGCGCCTGTGTCCAGCATGAAGCATGAAGAAGCGCATGCTTCTAGTAAAGCTACCCCCTCATTTATCCAAGCCGAACTCTCGCTTTGCATCTCGGATCCGTATCGGCAGGTATGGCCTTAACTGCATCAGACATAGGAGGCAAAGGCGTCTACTGGTCATCAGGTAGAGGTAGCTACCGAGGTCGCCGGTATGCTGGGTATACACAGCTTTTCGGAGAATGTCTTGACACAAGTTCACCTCCCAATACCGATTTTTTCAGTGTCCTGTACAGGACGATAGGCGTGTGCGCCAGAATCGCTCTGTATGGAGGGAGAGAATTGACTAGCTCAGAGGCGAGGTGATTGACAATTGGAAATTCGAATCAGGTCAGAGAGTCGATTTGAAGGGAATATCGTTGAGAAGCTCGGCAGGAAGACCGTCAAGTGCACCAAGATCACGCTGTGCGGTAAAGGGGCGGGCATGGAGGCTGTCGAGTCCACGCGGCAATTTTCCTAGATCTCCGTCAAGCTTGCAGATATTTATACGTGATTTGGAATATACTAAGCCTTTATATTGAATAAGAACAGAGTAGTGTTCCGTGTCTATTCGTGAAGCGGTGTCTTGAAGGTATTGATCGCGATGCGTGGCGGTCAGACGCGTCGGACCTTTGGGAGATGCGATGGAACACAGACCAACAAGTCTGTGCGCAAGCCACTCATTGAACACTCGGCCCCTCAAAGTTCGAACTATATTTAGACAGCGCGTCAGCTCCAAGCCAGGAAGGCAACGATATAACGACATTCCAGTGGTTGTCTTAAGCATAAAGACTCACGTGCATAAATCCGTCTCAAACGTTCCTCACCCCGTACTTCGTCAAGAGCGCAGTTGCTCGCGACAACCTCGAGCGACGAGCTTGCGACTGCCTTGCAACGACTTTCATAAAATCAATCTCTTATTATTTAGCCTAGTGTTAACTTTCGCTTAATAAAAGATTTAATAAAAAAGATAAAACAAACGTTACTTTTGATAATGCTATAACAAAACACTACTTAATGTATTGTTTTAGTATAATGCGCGCGGAACTGAGGTACTTACCTTAGTTACAACTCCTAAGTAAGGTAAGCCTTGAATCCGATAGTTGCAGGTGCTATACTTGCTCTTAAACTTTCGCAAGGAAATGGATGATGTAGTTTAACTTAACGACGCCTAATTCCGAGATACCCATGCGAGTGGCTTTAGAACCTAGGCTTAACTATATAATACGGCCTCCAACGATTGTAGGCTTCCTCTTTACTACTTCTTCACACGAGAGACATTTGCTCTACAGCTAGCATTTTTACACAATCTTAACGTTACATACTAGTTTAGACAATTAGTCGCATCTAGATTCTCTAGCTAGAGATTATTACTAATACAATGTTCTCGCGATACTCCTTTATTTTAGCGGCTAGTGCAGTTAGACGTTACGATTTAGGATCTAGTTATGATATCAATCTCGGAGTCTGCTAACAATAGTCGTTATCCTACTTCGTGGCTTACTTCTAATAATAACTATGTTAGCATCCTAATATTAGCCTAGGCATACATACTATTAGCTCGCTAGTTAGAACTTATGCCTACGTCTTGCTCTCTTGTTTACACCAAGAGCCAGACAAAATACTTGATGAGACCACAAACAATGCTGACTTCCAGCACTCCATAATTGTGGACATAAGTATCGCGACACCGAATGAAGCTCGATAGTGGGCAGCCATTTTAGCGTATGGCCACGGTTGGCAGGCCAGTATGCGATCATCATTTTTATCACCATGGTCCCTCCGTGTCGACTCAAGCCCAGAGTTTGCACGGTCAGCAGACATGAACACCACAAATTCGCAGGCTTCCGCCTCAACGTTCTTGGAGGCTCCGAGTTTCTTGGACAGATTTTGCACGCGTCATAACATCGTCGATCAGAGTCATCCCGCACTGACTGCTGTAATTCTGTTCCCATATATGGCTGGCCGAAACTTGGATACGCCGTTTCGTAGTCTCGGTGAACAGCAGCAGGAACAGACACTCAAGAGCCCATTTGACCATCACACCGGTTCCAACAGCTCGACGTCACAAATGACGCGCAACTCCTCGACAGCTTCTCACGCTGAGCTGTAACTTCAGGGGCATATCTTCCATGCTACTCAGCGTATTCTACGAACCCAGCATAGAATGCAACGCTGTACCCCTATGGTTGCAAGGAACTCTAGCTGCCATTGAATCGTTTACTAAAAGCGATTCGTCTATTCTTGGGCGTATGTGCATGGAGAGTACATCTGAGGTTGCATGCATCTGGCCGGGGAGTAGCATCCTAGGCCTGCAAGATAAACTTCTGCAGGAAGTTAAATACGGACGAATACCATGGGACCTTCACTCCGCTGTGTGGTCAGGGACAGTCCAGTCATTCATACAGCAGCCTGTCTCTAGGCCTCTAGTGGTGAACGGATATGCACAGCGCGCAGATGAATGTCGCTTGCTTTTTCTCTGCCTGTATGACAACCACACTAGAGTTCCGGTGTATCAAAGAACCCGTTTGGCGAAAGCCCCAAGGAATATGTCGATCTCCAATTACGAATCCATGAACACTGCGAAGGCCACGAACTCGAGTACCAAGGACTCACCTGGGACTGCACTGGCGGCGAACTGGTATCTCAATTCTCAAAACATAATGCTCACCAACGTCTCATTAAGGAACAGTCTACGCGATTCACAATGTGCATACATGGTTGTGTGGAATGCATTGGATCGTAATAAAAAGGCCGTTTCAGAAAATGCGACACGTAATGTCATCACCTGGCTGCGCTCTGATGGATGTGCACCGCACGAAAAAGAGATGTTCAAGCACGAATGGTTCAACTTGTCCGATTCGGAAGAAGAGGAAGGATCTTCGGAAGTTACGTCGACTGTGAGCTTTATACACAGACCACGGGTCATGAAGTGGCTATTAAAGACTTCTCGCATGACATAAGTAAGAGACGAAACACCATCAGATATATATGATCAATGAATCGGAGTAGAATTCATGTAAAAGGTGGGTTAAGGTCGGGGTGCCTAAAGTATAGATTTGGGAGTAGCCTAGGGACCTGATATTGGACCAAAGTAGGTTAGCTTGGGAAGAGCATCGGTCAGTTGAATTGTCTTTAATTTGGGCTGCAAAATGCATCACTACATCCACCCTTAGGCCGTTATTATTAGTACAGAGCGCTTTAAGGCTCGTTACTTGAGAAAAGAGTGCGAAACCTTCACTTCTTTGTGGATGACCACCTTTCCATGTACTGAACATTGGCCCGTTTCAGTTTTGCTTTCATAGGACTTACCCGACCTGCGTGATCCGAAGACCCTGACTGCACTTCGGCCATTGGTACTGTAGTCATACTTTGTGAAGGCGTGACCTCTGGTTCACTGAGATCTGACGTCACGAGAGACGTATCTCGGATTTCTGATGACTCTAATACCTCTGCACTTGGCCGCAGGCCGTTTGAAGTCGCTTCTGTTGATCCAATACATGGATTGGGTACTGATATTGGTACTTGAGTTGTCTCATTTGTTGGTATTGAGAAGGGCGAATCGGGTATAGAATCTGACTTTTTCTGGGCTTCTATCAAGTCCGCATTAACGAAGAGAACCGCGCCATCTATATACTATGGGAAAGTCATTTCCTGCCAGGAAATGACTTCAAAGAGGACTGTGCACGACTAGCGCATGGCAGGAAATGACCGTGCGAGGAAAATCAAAACCTGGAAAATCATGGCAGGAAATGACTGTGCGAGGAAAATTAAAAGCTAGAAAATTATAGCAGGAAATAATAGCAGGAAATGACCGTGCGTTTATAGCAGGAAATAACCGTGCAAGGAAAATTAAAACCTAGAAAATTATAGTAGGAAATAGCTGTACGCAACTAGCGCATAGTAGGGGTTTACCTAACAGGTTATATAGGTGAAAATCTAGGCACTTAGTTTAACTAAGCAGATTTAGCCTAGTTAAACTAAGTAGATTTGGCCTAGTTAAACCAAGTAGATTTGGCCTAGTTAAACCAGGCATTTTTTGCTTAGTTAAACCAGGCATTTTTTGCTTAGTTAAACTAGGCATTTTTTTACTTTTCTTAAAAATACCCCTCTTTCTCTAGCTATACTACCTATAATCTAGTATAAATATAAGGTAATAAAATACGTATTTTTTAGCCTAATTAGGCTAGTCTAGACTAGCTTACTACCTAGGCAAGGAAGGTATAGTAGCTAAGAAGCTCTTTTCTTTCTTTACTTTTCTTTCTTATTATAGCTTTTCTATACCTTACTATACTATATAAATTACGTAATATTACGTAATATATTATATAAGTAATATATTATATATATAAAGATCTTAGTACTTAGTTAAACTTAGTATTTTTTTTTTCTTAAAATACACCTCTATTCTAGTTATTATACCTACTATTTAGTAGAGATATTAGGTAATAAAATATATATAATTTAGCCTAATTAGGCTAGTCTAAATTAGCTTACTAGCTAGGCTAGGAAGGTATAGTAGCTAAAAAACTATTTTATTTTCTTTTTTTCTAGGGCCTTTTTCTACTTAATAATACTATATAAATTACGTAATATTACGTAAAATATTATATAAGTAAAGATCTTAGTCCTTAGTTAAACTAACTTATCTTAGTTTAGTAAGAAAAAGTACTTCTAGCTTATTTAAACTAAGTTTCTTTACTTTATATTTCTTACCCCTCTTATATAAGCTATTCTAGCTACTTTCTAGGCTATAAATAAGGTAATATTATTTATCTTTTCTACTTTACTAAGCTAAGGTATTAGTAGTATACTTACTACTTTATATAAGTATATTATTCTTTACTTCTTTTTTCTTTTTCTTTATATTTCCTACTTAAGCTATTTTATTATACTATATAGTATATATACTATATACTTTATATATTTTCTTATTCCTCTTAAAAGAAAGACTAGATACTAGTAAGTTATTCTTTACTTTATTTACCTAACTAGTATTTTAAAAAGTAAAAATATTTATCTCTTTTTAAAGTATTTTAACTTACTAGCTACTATAGTATATATATACTATAGTTAATCTATATAATAAAAGAAGCTTCTTTATAAAATAAGTTATTTACTATAAAGAAGCTTATAGCTATAAAATTCTTTTACTTTAAGTATAAATACTTATAGTAATAAAACTAAATACTACTAATACTAACCTAGTATAATAATAACTAATAGTACTAGTAAACTATAAAATTATAAACTAGTTACTATAAATATATATATATAAATAAAGTTATATAGTGTATAATACTAGTATTAAGCTAAAAAAAAAGAAAAGGAGAGAAAAAGAAGTAGATTACTATAGATATTAGGACATTAGATATCAATTTGATATCCACGAAAAATGGGTACGTGCACTGCTTGGCGATACGCGCTATCCTTCTTAGTGGTACACGCTATCCTACTTAGCGATACTGTAACGACGTAGGTAAGTAGGAGGATCTAAAAGGGTTCCGATACGGCTTAAAGGCATATGGGAGTGCGCGCCTGTATCGAAGGTTAAACGAATTAATTCCTACACCTATAGGTCTTGTACGAAAGGATAAGAAGAACTTGTCTATCTATCTAAGAGTATAAGGCTCCTTTTATATGTAGAGGCAGAGGGGTATTAGATATAGATTAGAGCTAAGTTAGTAAGGACGTGACTCTAGCTCTAAATAGCTTAGGATGTAACGAACCTTCGTTACATTACCCCCCTCCTTAAGAAAGATAGTCCCTATCTTTAGTAGGTGTCGATTTAGAGTTAAATTAGTTTAACCTTTATTTTTTTCTACTTTCTTCTATAGAATCCTCCTTTACCTATCTTGTCGCTATCTATAACGCTTCTAAATCCTATCTAAACTAAATCTCCTATTAAAGTAGAGGTGAAGGCAGCTTTTACGTTTGCTGTTTGTTTAATATTACTATAGTAACGCTTAATTTAGTAGGCGCGCTTACGGCTAGGCATATATTAACGCAAAACTTTGCTTTTCCTCCTACTCTCTACGCACCCTATCTCTATTAGTAAGTCCTCTATTATTGCTCTAATAGCAGTCCTTTTTTAAGCCTAATTACTAACGATTTTACAGCTATACCTACAATGCCTATTCCTGTACCCCCTAGGGCTTTACCTAAGGCCTATCGTGGCATTTGTTTGCGTGCTGTCTAGGCCTTAGCCTATAGTAATTTTATAAACTTCTAGTTTAAGTTAGCAGGCTTAAAGAAGTGTGTATATTACACACTTTAAGCTAGGAGGTATAAGCTAGTAAGTGTCCTAATAGGCTCTGTATTAACTATAGCTAACGAACCCTAGGTGCCCTAGTATGTGGGGCCGGAATTTACGAGGTTAAGCGCTAGCCTAGAGCGCATAAAGGGGGTAGAGAGGGAGGAGAGAGAGGCTCCTTTAGCGGAGGAGGAGCGGGTAGCCTAGGAGGCGGAAAAGGACACCCTCTAGAAGGAGGTTAAGGAGGTAGTAACGGTTCTATTAGTCTATGTGTAGGTAGTAACTACCTAGACCTAGGGCACTAAGTCTGCTAAGCTCCTCCTAGCGAACTACTACGCCGTGTTAGAGGCTAATTAGGCCCTAAGGGAGGAGGTCTAGCTCCTTAAGGATGAGGTTAGGGCGTTGCGGGGGGAGATAGAGGCGTAGCGAACCGCCATGTCCTTAAGCGCGTCTAAACCTAGTCTAAAGGGACTAGACAAGGGCACAGCTAGGGGTAGAGGTAGAGCTAATGCCCCCCCTTATAGGCCTTACGGTAGGTTCTTAAGGAAGGTAGAGCTAGCACTATTATTACTAGATGGTAGTCTTTCTAGTATAGTTCTAGATCCCTCTAATTTAGAGGTAAATCTAGAGGATGCTATAGAGGAGTAGGTCTAAAAGGGCTTTAATACTCCTATAGTATTCTAACTAGTAGTTCTACTAGGCCTTAGAGAGGGTCTTAATAGTAGATATTAGTTCTATATAAGTCTTATACATTAGGTTAGCGTAATAAACAGGTCTATAACTACGCCTTATTATCCTATAGTAATATTAAGTCCTCTACGCCTTTTTCCTATACTATAAGCTACTTAGCTAAAGATTATAGGGGTCCTAGCTAATTTAGATACTTATTGTAGTACGCTTTTAACTTATAGGGAGCTCCTATAAAGTTAGAGGTAGGGTACTAGGTAGGATCTAGATTGTGTCCTAGCTACTTAACTCTATACTTAAGAGTAGAGCGATATAGTTTACTAGCTAGGATTTCCTTAACCTCCTACTCTTCTACACCTTAGATAGGGATCCCTAGGATCCTTGCAAAGGACATCTAGCGAGAAGACATTATGTATCTAGGATCCTAGGGGTAACTTAAGGCAGTAGGCGTGTCCTACTTATTCTAATACCTTATAAGGACCCTCCTAGAGTTTAGATAGCTTTTGGCTTAGTCTTAGGCTAGCAAGATTTACAGTAGATAAGTAAACTTAGTTACTAACAGTCTAGTCTACAGAGCGATAGTAGCGATTAACAGCAGATTACATCTAGTCCTAAGCCTTCTCTATATTCTCCTTAGCTTATTTCTACATATTGTGCATGTAGGTAGTAAGAGCAAGGGCGTCCTTATAGTTAATCCTTTTAAGATAGGTAGAAGGAGGTTTAGCGGGTTTCTAGTCCTAGCTCTGCCTTGGTTTAGAACTAAACAGGAGCTAGTATAGGGCCATTCTAATAGCGGCATAAGGAAGGGTAGCCTAGGCTTAATCAATTATAGGCAACAGTTTGCTCTAGTTATCCTAGTAGTACGTTACGAAAGGCCTTAGCCTCTAGTTAATATACTTGTTTATAATTTCAGTTTAGCTATTAGTTTGTTTATGGTAGGTAGTAGAAAGCTTAACCTTACTACCTATAATCTAATAGAATTTGGACTAGAAACTAGACACAAACTAAGGGCTATAATTAGAAACTATGCTATTAAGAGTATAGCTAAAATAGTATATCTATTAGATAAACAGGGTAGCTATGCCTTAGGCGTTAATAGTTTTATAACAAGGGATTGTTACAGCTTGCTTAGACAATCTATTAATAACAACTATTACCTAATTATATCTAAAGCGGTCCTAGGGAAAATCCTTAAAGTTAATATATAAATATTATATAGGTTAGTCTAGAATTAGTAGGGGATGTAACATACTAGGGAGTTAGTGCTATCTTAGATAGCCTCTATAGTAGGGGATATAGTTCTATATATAACGTTTACAAGTAGGCTCTATACCTTTCTAATAGTATTAGTAGGTAAGGAGCTAATACGTCTTAGTTGCGGAAGGGTGTGTAGAGGAGACCTAGTTATAGGCTTCTTAGATAAGTCGCGTGTATAAGGTAGAGCCTTTAGGTATATATAGACAATTATAGTATAGGAGGAGTCTATTATTAATCTAATAGTGCTAGGGTAAGTGCTGTCGTTCCTTATTAAAGGAATTCCTATTTTCTTTTAACAGCGCTTTAACTAGCTCTAAGGATCTAAGATTTATAACGTCCTAGTTAGGTAGAAGAATAGATATATAGGTTAATACTTACTAGCAGATATAGTTTATAGCTAGTTTAGAGTTAATTTAGTTATAGAGGTTCTTAGGACTAATTAACACCTGTGACCTATTATTAGTTTAGAGATTCTTTAAATTCTTAACGTCCTATTCCCTGCGGCTAAGGATATTAGCCCTAGCGTTGCTTAGACCTAGGGTGTACTTGATTTGGAAGTTAAACTAAGCCATAGTCTCTGCCTAGCGTGCTTACCTTACGTTAAGCACCTTAGTAGACATAAAATACTCTAAGGAACAGTAATTAGTATATACCTTAATTTGGTAGGGAGTTAAGGTTAGGTTAGCTCGCCACTTCTTAAAGGCTCTAATAATAGCGTATAGTTCCTTATCGTGTATCTCCTAATTAAGTTTAGATCTAGATAGGGCCTAACTATAGAAGGCGACGGGATACTATTTTCTATTAGGGTGCTCTTATAACAGGACTCTAGTAATAACTCTATTAGAGGCGTCTATCTCTAGCTTTATAGGGTATTTAGAGTAGAAGTAGGATAAGAAGGGTATCTATAGTAAGGCAGATCTTAGCTTATTAAACGCTAGTTAGCAATCTAAAGTCTATATAAAAGGGGTAGTAGGGCTCTATAACGCGGCGAGGGGCTTTGCTACCTAGGAAAATTTAGGAACAAATTAACGATAGAATCCTGTAAAACCAAGAAATGACTTTACACCTATAATTATCTTAGGTTTGGACTAGTTCTAGAGTATAGCTACTTTCTTAGGATCTACCTCTAAGCTATAGTTAGTTAGGATATAGCCTAAATACCTAGTACGCTTTATATAGAATTCGCTTTTCTTAATATTAGCCTGTAGGCTAGCTAATTAAAGGCGTTCTAGAACCTTACGTACGTGTTCTTAATAGGTCGCCTTATTATTAGAGTAGATTAGGATATTATCTAAATAGGCGACATAGAAATTATCTAAGTAATTAATTAACACGTTATTTATATATTGCTAGTAGGTAGCGGGTCTATTATATAGTCTAAAGGGTAACACCTTACACTTATAGGTTCTGTAACAGGTCTAAAACGTAGTATACTCCTTAGAGGCAGGGTCTATCTAGATCTTGTTAAAAGCTAATTAAATATTAAGCTTAATAAATATCTTAGCCTTTATAGGGCGCAACAGCAACTCGTTAATATAGGGTATTAGGTAGGCGTCCTTTTAGGTTAGGTTATTAAGCTTATAATAATCTACATAAATCCTAATAGTACTATTTAGTTTTTAAACGTAGAGGATAGGCGATATAAAAGGGCTCTAACTTAACTTAATAAATCCCTTCTATAGGTGCTCCTATACATACTCCTTAGTAGCTTATAGTTCCTCTAAGTTTTGCTTATATAGAGGGCTGTAGGAGTTTAGTAGGGGTTCCTCTAGGATAATCTTATAATTGTAGGGTTAGTGCTCTAGTAGGCGGTTAGTAGCTACTTTACTAAATACATTACAGTAGGCCCTATACTTAGTAGGGAGTTAGCTCTATATTAGCTCTAAGTTATTATAGTTATCCTCCTCTAGATCTTCTAGGCAGCGCTCTATTTTATATAAGCTTATAGTAAAGAATTTGTTTATAGGTTTCTTTAGATTAAAGTAGAAAGCATTTGCTAAAATAAGGGCTATCCTAGTAGCGGGAGTCAAGGCAGGAACAGAGGTAGTTTAGACAGGAGCTAGCACGGCGAATGTAACTACTCAACGTGCTGCTAGCACCTTAAGGATTCCTCGTATCCTATTAATTGCACTAGGACTATTAGCGTTTTAGATCTCTTCCTAATCCTATAAGGCGTCTTATTACTAGATATTACGTTCTACTAGGGAAGAGGGTACTTATTAATATAGTCTTATAAGTAGGGGAGGTAATAGATTATAGGTTAGGGGATACTTAGTAGGCTACACTAACTAAGATTAATCTATATTAACTAGGATCTAGAAACGTTTTAACTAATATAGTCTAATAATATAATCCTAGGATCCTAGGTCTACGATAACAAAAGGATAGTTATAGACCTTACGTCTACTAACTATTATATAGAGGCGAATGTAATATGCTATAAGGGAAGTAATTTAATCTTAAAATCCTTTAACAGTAAGCTTATAGGGTAACTTTTAGATAGGTACCTAAAGGGAAGAAGAAATAGAATAAGTAATTTTAGAATTTAAGAAAAGAAAGCCCTATACACTAGTATTAACTAAGGAGTTTAATTAAACCTTAGAGCTATTATAGCATAGGGTAGTACGTGTAAGGAAATAAGAACCTATAAATAATTTAGATAAGGAAAGGTTAGAAAGATTATAACAGGTTAAGCCTAGGAAGGAGAGTCCTCCTAGGCAGGGTCTTTTCCTGTCTAATACAGTTCCAAATCAAAAGTCTCTAACGCGTCTTAGTACTCCTCTACATCTTTAACTAATTCTATAGCACAGATCCTTAGCTTAGGGCAGTTATTAGCAAAGTGTCCTACTTCACCGCAATTATAGCAACTACCTAGGGTCTTAGATCTATTAGGAGCAGGTGTTAAGGAAGGCTATTAGTAGGGTTATAGAGTAGTGCTACGTTAGTAGCCTTAAGATGTATAGGGTTATGTTAAGGTGTTTACTACACTATATATTTTCTAATTTAGTTCTAATTAGTATTATACTATAGGGTTTAGGCCTTTTCTATAGTTACTAGTTAGTCCCTTAGTAGGTATACTAGACTAATTTAGATAGTTTCTCCGCTCTATATTAAAGGTAGTAAGGTACTTAACTATCCTTTTAAATAAGTTCCCCTAGAGGTGTCTAAAACCTAAGTTAGGAACTTAAATAGTAGGCGTTACTTTTAACTAGAGGTAGTGAAACCACTCTAAATAGGGTACTTGTCCCTTTATAGCTAAGCTTAAGAACTAAGCTTTAAAGGCTAGGAAGGTTTCGTTCCTATCTATCTATAATTAATTAAACACTACTCTACTTTCTACCTTCTTATTTCTAGTAATAAAGTAGGATTTAAGAAGGTTAATTATTTCCTTAGCGTTAGCGAATTAATCCGTAAGGTTATTAGATAGGTATTAGGGTTCTAAGTATTCCTTTACTAAACTAGTGCTATGTCCCTATACTAAAGCTATGCGAGCTCGTTTATTCTAATAATAATCTAAGTTAATTTTAAGTTAATCCTAAATAGAAGCTTGCTATTGTTTAAAAGTAGGATTAACCCTATTAGATAGAACCTTAATGTTAGGGGTCCTTTCTAATCGTCTAGCTAGTTAGGCGTATAGGAAGGGAGTAACTAAGGGCTCTATAAAGCAGGCTACTAGCGTCTTTTTAGTAGATGGTAGGGGCTGATTAGGGGCTAACGAACTAGCTTAGGCGCGGTTAAGTTATTCTTACAGAATTGATATTTCTTGTATAAGAGCTGCTACGTCCAAGGCAGGTCTAATATCGCCCTGATCTCCTACTAGGTTAATTTTAGGGTCCTCCTTAGATCCTTCTTCTTCTTCTAAGGAGGCCTTTGCCTAGCCCCTTAGGGGCTAGCTTTTAGTAGTTAAGCGGGTGGTTACGCTCCTAGCTATAGGGGTCTTATAGGAGGACATTAGCTTTACCTCTAATTCCTCTAGGTTATTAGTAGTCTCTAAGTTTCTACCCTAGCGTAATCTAACGCGACTTTTCTAAAGGTAATCTAAATCACAACCTAGTCGTGTGGAAGTTCTAAACCTATAGGCTTTAGTCGTTAGAAGTTCTAATAGAGTTCTAACTATAGATATATAATTAGATTATAACCTAAAGTAAATTAGTTATAATATAAATATAATATAATAATATAATATTCTTAAGAAGCTATTACTAGTAGGGACGAAGTTCTTCTTATAATGTAACGACGTAGGTAAGTAGGAGGATCTAAAAGGGTTCTAATACGGCTTAAAGGCATATAGGAGTGCGCGCCTATATTAAAGGTTAAATAAATTAATTCCTACACCTATAGGTCTTATACAAAAGGACAAGAAGAACTTGTCTATCTATCTAAGAGCATAAGGCTCCTTTTATATATAGAGGCAGAGGGGTATTAGATATAGATTAGAGCTAAGTTAGTAAGGACGTAACTCTAGCTCTAAATAGCTTAGGATGTAACGAACCTTCGTTATAGATACGTGCCTATCTACGCTATCCTTCTTAGTAGTACGCGCTATCCTACTTAGTAATACGCGCTATCGCTTAGCGTAAGGGCCGTAATAGCATTTTAGATTAAATTTTTAGTTAAAATGTATAAAGTTCTCTATCTTATAGGGTTTATATAGGGTTATAGGAAAGTTCTAGGAATTAGTACCTATTAATCTCCTAGCGACCCTATAATTACTTACTCTACCCTAATTCTATAGAAGGGTTTAGATAAATTATATAACTAATAAGTCCTACTGTATCTAGCTTATAAACCTAGCACTTCCCTACCCTCTTATCTATAACCTCTTGTTCCCCTCTTATATACTATTATCTATAATTATACTACTATCTCTATTACTACTACTATCCTCTCTACCTTATATATCCTTATCCTTATCTATAATATCCTCTATATATCTACTAAGTAGTTATAATAGTCTTATTCCTATAAAATTATCTAAGCGCTCTAAGAAAAAAAACTCTAGTAGGGGTTCTACTTCCCCTATATATGCTACTACTAATAGCTCTATTTAACGTGCTATTTCTATTACGTCTATGTTGCACTCCTTAACTATACGCGCCTACTTACTAACTCTCGCTTATATTAACCTCTTCTTAATCTACTTATTTAGGTTAAAGCTTTATAGTAGTAGTCTAAAAATACTAATTAAACTAAATATCTTTTTTATAATATTCTACCTCTTTCCCTAATCTAAATACTCTCTAAAGCGTACCTATAGGTTAGGATCTATATTTTTAGTTACTATACGCCCTAGGTCTATATAGTATATAGTAGCGAACAATAACTCTTTTACTATAACCTTATACCTATAGCCTTTTTAACTAGTGCCTATATTCTATATACGTATTTTGTCTTCTATCTATATATACTCTTTATAGAAACTATCTATTTTAAACTATTATCTTATTTAGCCTATAACACTATCTACCTATATCTTTTACACCTAGAAGTACTTTTATTAAAGAATTATAGTCTAGCGTGTAGTAATATAGATATTGTTAACTAATAACTAGGTCTATAATTATATTAATACTAGTTACGTCTTAGGAATGCCTATATAGCTTGTAACACTATCCTAGTTTTATAAAACTACCCTTTTAGAAGGTAGAGCTATACCTTAAAATAACTTCTTCCTAAAACGCTTTTATCTTCTCTATATAATAAATATAGCTACCTAATCTTTAAAGACCTCTATTATCCTAATAGCCTTTACTATATTAATTATATACGTAGTAGTATTAATTCCTACCCTTAGTAGGCTCTTTATATATACCCTGTATTGTTCCTCTTTATTAGTTACTATTATTAGCGCCTATACCTCCTACTAATCTTATATATAAGCTACTATATAGGCTAAGGCAAGATTTATTTTCTCTACTATTTCCTTATTAACTTGCCTAGTAGTCTTTTCCCTCTTTCTCTTTAACCTAGCTATAGGACTTAGAGGGCTATTAATCCCTAAGTTATCCTCCCTACTATTATAGGGCCTAGGGTAATTATAGTTATATTAAATAATCTTTAATAACTTTAGTTTAGCGACCCTCTAGCATATCTATCGTAGCGTATTAGTTAGTGTTCTTGTAACAAAGGTAGAGTATAGAACTAGATTATTAGGTACATTAATATAACTTATAAGCTATGCTTATTGTAATCTATCCTATATATACTATACTATCTTAACCCTATTATCTCCCTTAGTAAGGCTATTAGCTATAATAGGAAGGTCTCTTAGAAGTAGTAGTATTATAATAAAGTAAAATAGTAATAGAGAGGTAGACTAGCGTTAACTTTATTAGGGAAAATTATTAGAGTAATAAATATCTAACACTAAACTAGAAGCACTATAGTCCTTAACTAGCTAATTACCTGTATATTAGGCATTTAAAACTAATCTAAGGATCTAAATACCTATAAATATTACCTATAGATTGCCTATTATCTTATAAAAGCACTACTATATCTATTCTATAACACCTATTAATTAACTTAGAATATAGTATTATTATTTACTTAGTTTACTAGTACGCACTTCTTCCTAGTAATATACTTAGCTACTTTTTATTAGAACACTATAAGGATACTTCCCTAGGGGAAAGACGCGTTATATAAGAATAGGTTAATACCTTATATAATACCTATACACTTAAGAGGGATTATAAGGACTTCTATATTAGATCTAGACCTATTTAGTATATACCTAGCCTAAAACTTTATCTATAGTTATTATAATATAACTATTATAGCTTTATTACTAGTAGTGCGTCTATAGAGAAGAATATATAATCTTACCTTTATAGAGACTATAAACTATAGTACTTAGGCTCTAGAGAGTTTCCTAATATAACTACGTAGGTGTATAGTAAAATGTAAGTTATTAAAAGCTAAAGACTCTTTACTACCGTCCCTAAAGACTATAGTAACCTAGCACTAGCATATTATTTTAAAGTAACTATTAGGCCTATAATAACTAGTACCTATAACTCTTAGGATATTATAACTATAACTAACTCTATTATATATAATACGCGAACCTACCTACTAACTAGTAAACTATCTAATAAGCTAAATTTAAAATATAACGCCTACTATAATACTACTATATAGTTACTATAGACCTAGCTTTAATTAGCGTCTATATAGGTATAGTAAGATCGCTAAGCGCGTATTATAATAGTATCTATCTTACCTAAGATATCTATAAATCTATAGATTATATATACAAAATTCCTCTCTATACTAGAAGGATATATATAGGCTAAAGCACTAGGATATATAGCTATACTAAATCTATAATTAGAACTATATATATACTAAATATACCTAGCGGTTAAGAGTATAGTATATACTTAGTAGAACGTAATAGCTTCTAGTATATAACACGCCTAGATAAGGGTTATATAAGAAGATACTAAGGACATCCCCCTCTATCCCCTTAAACCTTACTAGAACTAGAGTGTAAAATATATAGTCCTACTATAAAAAATCTTCTATTTCTTCTACTAAGTTATAATATTAAAATAACGTGCCCCTATAATATTATAACTATAGCTACTATAATAGGAAGCCTAGAGTAGAATTAAGTAACATTTAAAGGATTAACTAGAAACCTAAATAGCTATAATAATAAGAGAAGAGGATATAAATCTAGGCCTATTACAAAAACTCTACTATTAGTTTTAGTTATCTCTTATAGAATAAATAGGAAGGACTAGAGACTATAAGCTTACTTTATTACTACCCCTTATATTCCTTATAGTAGCACCCTAAGCTAATAGGTTCTAACTAGTATACCTATTTATAATAGATATATCTATAATAAAGAAGATAGCTAGATTTGCTAGCCTCTAGAAACTACAGGATAACTTTACTACTAATAGAAGTAACTTAGTCTAGTGTAGAGAATAGAATAATACGTTACTAACTTTAGAGGAGGAGGTATATATCCTTATTATAGAATAAGAGCAAATAAAAGAATATATTATAGGTATAGAGGCAAAAAACAGGGCCCTTATAGATTAGTTTAAACTATAGGTGTATAACTACCTTACTATAGAATACCTAACACCTATAAGTTAGTTAATTAATACTACACGCTATCTTAGCCGCTTCTACTATAGTAAGACTCTAGACGCCTTTATATAGTAGAATAGAGATATAGTTACTATCTAAAATATAAGGACTACTCTAGTAAAGTTTATAAATATAATTTAGAATAAGTATAAGCAAATAGCACTTACCCTATATTAACTATGCTTTATATCTTTAAAGGAGGACCTACCTATTATTCTATAGAGTAATTTAGTTAAGGAACCCTATAATTAAACTCCTAGCTTTACGCTCTTCTCTAGCCACAACCTAATACTAGAACATAGCTTAGACTTTATAAGTAACTATCTTATTAAAGCTATTAAGAAAGGAGCCTTAAATAAGACTACTATATTAGACTTATAGGATTCCACCTAAGTGCTCTAGTAGTATAACCTTATATAAGAATTCCTAAGATATCTACTCCTATTAGTATATTATATTAGGGGTAGCGTAGTACGTAGTATAGAAATTACAAGTGTGTATACTAAAAATAGTATAGAAGGTAATTTACGTAACATTTTCCTATATAAAGGGCTTGTTATAATTATCCTATAGTATTATAAAGGTTATAATTATAATAAGTCTATTAAGGTAATCTACTAGTTCCTCCTATAAGAAGTAGGTTTACTTATAGTATAGTACCTCTAGCTTATATAGCTATTCTACACAGTATTATAGTATTTAGTTACACCCTACCTTAAGGACTAGCACTACCTGCAAGTAATAAGTCTACTATTATAGCTAGATATAAATAGGAAATAGAGGCTAATATTAGTAGTGTTAGGTAAGATAATCTAGGAGGCCACTAGTAAGTAGATAGGATTAGAGATTAATATTAGCATATTACGTCACCTTATTATTACCTTTAGATAAAAGGTATCTAAGAAAGAGTAGACTAAATATATATTATTAAAATTAGAGTTAGAAGATATACTTAATAACGCTAAAGCAGAAATAAGAGAAATATAATTAGGGTATAGCCTAGAAATAGCCTATGCAGTGTATATAGTTAACGTATAAAAGTTATTTATATAACGATATAACTAACTAGAGGCCTAACTAAAAATATCTATCTAATAGCACTAAGCGCTTTAATTTAGTAGTTATAAGATAATAATAGTTATTTAAAAACTACTAGATAAAAAGAAACTATTAGAGCGTATAGGGATTAACTTTACACGTCTACTATAAGAGAACTATAGGTATTATACCTCCCTTAGAGGATAGTAGTATACTACTCTTAAGGCAATTATAGAGAATAAGACTATAGTAGCCTATATTACTAGCACTAGATTAGGAAAGAGCCTCTTATTCTAACTTCCTGCCTATTTCCCTAGCTATAGATAGACTATTATTATTATACTATTAGCTACGCTTTAAATAGATATTATAACCTACTATAAGTAGCTAAGCATTTATACTATAGTCTAGAAGTAAGGTTAGTATAATAAGATAGCCTCTATTATACTAGCTATACTAGAAAGTATTAGTAATAAGTTATTTATCTCTCTAGTACATAGGTTGCAAGCGAATAAGCGACTAGAATAAATTATAGTAGATAAATATTACTATATACTCCTACTAGATATATCTTACTACCTATACCTTATAAACCTATAGATACTTACCTAGTATTTAACACTAATTACGCTTCTATCTACTACTATACCCTTTAAGGAATAGTCTAAGGCACTCTATCTCTTTAGTCTCCTAATAGACTTACTTACTTTCTAGGAATTAACTATTTAATCTAATATTAGATATAAGGTACACTACCTACCACCTAGTAATAATAACTAAATATTATAAGTTACTTATTATATTACAATAATAGTATAAGAACTAAAGAAAATTATAGTATACGTAGACTTTACTATAATAGTAGAAGACCTCGCTATAGCCTTAGGATACTAAAGATTCTATAGGAAAATAATAGAAGAAGAATAGTATAAAACTAGCAAGAATATTAGTAACAACAAGAAGGTATTTTTATTATTACTAGCGTATAGAGTTATAGTATCCATGTCCTAGATATACGCGCTATTCTACGTATTAGGAAACTAGAAAACCTAATTAGTACTTTATAAGAGAGCGGTAGGGCTAGGAGAGATAGCCTACTATATATATATATAATTATCCTCTCTACTACTATACTAAACTCGTACTTTAATAAGGCTAATACTAAAGCACAAGCCTAGGTAGATAACCTTATTTTACCTAGTAGGCGTAACTAAGGGTGCTAGAGACAAATAATTAATAAACTTATAGATAGGGATGTAACCTATATTATATATTATATATAAGAAGAAAAATATAACCTATATAAAATATAATACTATACTAGGAAATAAGTAGGGCAATATATTAGTATAGTAGTAACTAGTAATAGCTTACTATAGGGTTCTACTATAATATTAAGTAGTAGTTCTATAGATAAAGCGCTAGTAAACTAGTTACCTACACTATATATATCTAATCTACATACACCTACTTAATAAGGCACCTTAGGTAATAATAGCCTAAGAGAGCATATTACTACCTCTAGCGACACACCTACTAATAAGTATATTATGTCTAGTAGTCTAGGATATTATGCATTTAAAGGGACCTATATATATACTACCCTCTCTAGCCTAATATAGCTACTATTCTAGATTCTATATAGCTAAAAGAAGAGGGCTAGACTTAGTAATAGGTTATTATCCCTATTTACCTCTTTATTACCTATAAAGTAAGTACACTCCTAATATAAGTTAATGTATAATAGTACTAACTATAGAAAAGGCTAATAACTATTTAAGATCTAGCTAGATTATATACAGTACTAATAGTGCCTAGTTCCTTAAGTATATAATATAAAGCTACACGTTATACTAGAGAATTGCTATTTAACTTAGATTAATTTAGCGACGAAGCTATAACACGCGTAGAGCTCTTTAACTAATAATTTATCTAAATATAGTCCTATTAGATTAAGTATTATATAGTATGCTTTATAGCACGTAAGTCTTTTAACTATACGCGCTAAGTATATAGGACATATAATAGTATAATACTAAAATATATTAATAGTGTAGTAAGATAGTACTAAGTAAGAATAAAGAATTAGTAGGGAAGGGGTTAGTGTTAGACATGTTTAATACCCTATAATTACTACCTACGTTAGAGGGTACTAGGAATATATAGTTAGACTAGTACTAAAATATAAAAAGATATAACCTATAAAGACTAGTCTACTATCTAAGATATATAGGCGTATTTATAGGATAAGTGTCTAAGACTTAAAGAGATATAGATTTAGCGTATACACTCTAACATCCTAGGCTAGGTAGAAGATAATTAGACTATATTTATTAACTACTTCTTAAAAGTAATAGACTTTAGGGCTAACTATAAGGTAGGCTAGATTATAATAGATATTAATTAGTTAATATATATCTATTTTATAAATAAGGGTAATACGTAGGAGTAGTTACTTTAGGGAGGTAGTAGAAAAGAATATATAAGTAGAGAGGGTCTAATAAATATATACTATCTTATACTCTAGTATAAAAGAATATATACTATAGTAGCACTAGATGCCTATAAAAGTAGACGTAGTTAGGGGAATAGTTATAAAAATAGGGGATATATTTAAGAATATAATACTATATTAAGGAAAAGAGTAGATTTTAATTAGTAGGTTAGATCTAAATAAAGTTAATATAGACGTAGTTATAGCTATAAAAATAATACTCTACCTATATAGTAAAGCTACGATAGGCGAAGGTAGAGTAGTAAAAAGATCTAGGTAGTAGACGAGGGTAATTAATTAAGAAGGGGGAAAATACTAGAATAACTAGGGAAAAGGAGGGATAAATAGTGTCCTATACCTAGTAAAACCCCTAGTCTACTTATATAGCGAGTTAAAAAGGTAGTATAGACTAAACGCCTCCCCGCAATAATAAGGGGGCGGGAGAATACTAGTATTCTAAGCTTAGAGGAGGTATAGAATCTTATATAGAATCTAGTATCATTTATATACCCTTACCTATTTAAGCCTAGCTATTACTAAATATAGTTAGAGTATTATAAGTAAGGATAAGTTAGTAACTAGTAGAGGTAGCTAAAATATTTCCTCCTAGGACTTTTAAACCCTCGCTCCTATTCCCTTTTTTCTATTTAAATAGGCCTATTGTCTAAAGTTGCCTAGGACTACTTTTTTTTAATAATTTAAAGTCTAAATACTATTAATAACAGATCCTAAAATCCTAGCACATCCCTACCCCCCTTATAGGTAGAGGTAGTAACATGCATTACACTAATATAATTTATAGCTTATTTTTACCCCTACACCTATTTTTTCTTATAGTTCGTGTACTAATAATAATAGTTAGTATTTACACGTATTAAGTAGTTATAAGGCCCTAGGGAGAGTAACAGCTTTTTAAAATACTAGTATAATCCTAGGGCCCTATTAGTTAGGGGTTAAGGATCTTAGTAATAGCGGAAATATTACGTATAGAGAAGCTATATATAGTATAAGTAGAGGCTCTATAGGAATAGGCGTAAGCCCCTCTATAGACTAACCCTACTACTAATATAGAAGTGCCTACTACTACTATAGTAGATCCCTACCTTACTAAGATAGTATACTTAACTTAGCCTAGCGAGACTAAGCCCTATAGTTCTTATATTTAACTTACCCTTTATTTTAGGTATATAGCAAAGCAACTAATAGTAGCTATAAAGACCTTTATAAAACCCTTATATAATTTACTAGTATAGGCTCTAGTAAATTACCTATTATCTAGCGTATCTTAAACGTTAACTATAAAGTATAATAATATAGTTACATATTTATAGTAGGAGCGTGCGTCTAGTTAAGGGGTTATTACGTTATCTTCTTTATCTATAATTAGTTAGTTACTAGTATAATAGTATACGTAGTGTATCTATAATATTTATAAATTACTCTTTAATAATATAGACGCACTATTTAAAGATTTAACTATCCCGCTAGACCTTTATAATAATAGGGCGTAGGTAGTTATGCTACTACTACGCACTTTAGAGAATAAGCGTGCACGCGTATAGTTGCGAAGTAAGTAGAAGGCTAAATCCTAGACATAGGTAATAGCTACTTTACAGCCTATAGGTAGGGGTAACCTAAGTGCTAAAATAGTAGAAGACTTAAATATAAGTAAAGATTTATTAGCGTTGCTAGCACCTAACGTAACTACTAAAGTGACTGCAATACAGCTAGTAAAGAAGGGCGCTAAACTAAAAGATAAAGTGCTAAAACCTATGCTAGGACCTTCTAGTATATAGCTAAATATCTATATTATTATAAAACCCGCTGCAAGTGTAGGTAAGTAGGGGCTAAAGCTAGCTCCTATTTGCAAAACTAATAATAAGTAGCTTAATAAACTAGTATTAACGTATAGCCTTAATATAAAGAGTAGTATTATAGTAACGTACGTTCTCTATAACCTTATAGGTAATAACTCTAAGGCGAACCCTAGATAGTCTTAGTTCTACAAAGTACACAGCTCTCTAACTATTTGTCTATTTATAGGTAACTACTTGTTTAGTATTAACCCTACTATACCTATTAACTAGGTAGATAATAATATAGTTAATAAGTAGAATACGTCCCCTACTAGATATAACTAATTTTTAAGTAAATAGCGTATATCTACTATGCTACTTACATATAAAGAGGATAAAGCTATAGTACTAAAACCTAGGATATTAACTATTAAGGCACTACTAAATTATTAGCAAATGTCTAATCGCGAGCTATCGTTGCTAAAAGAGGCGTTCCTCCTTAATAATAACCTATTACTTATAGAGGTTAAGAGGTAGCGTATATATAAGTATAAAAACTTAGCCCTAGTCTATAGTTATACTACAGGTAGCGTGTAGTCTAAGCTTATAGTAGTAGAGAGCCTAGCCCTACTAGGAGATATTAGGATAGCTAATACCTACAATATTAGCGACTTGCTACTATAGGAAGGCGATATTAACACTAACTATACTAAGCTTATAAATATTAACGTTAATAATAAACCCTTTTATAAGTAAAGGGAGAGGATTATAGCCTTATAAGATAATCTACCTATTACTATAAAGGCCTATTGTAATACCTTAAGCGCTATTTACATTACTAATCGTTCTAAGCCACGCCTCCTAGGCTAACGTGATTTCTACTTAATCTAGTCCTAAGTAACTAGTATTTACTCTAGCCTGTAGTTAGCAAACATTTGCTATTAAATAAATTCTAGGTATAAAGGCGCATTATATAGTAACAAGACTAGGTTAGGTAAGATATAGGTTAGGATAGGTCTAATTCTAGCTATAAGTGCTTTCCTTTTTTTCTACTATCTATCGTCTATGCGGGGAAATAATAGGATTTAGAAACCTATTATTCTCCTAGCCCCTCTATAAGAGGAGCCTTTTATTAATAACCTTTATTAACTTATTATAGTATATTAACAATATTAAATTTAATCTAATAGCTACACGTAAATGTAAGGACTAGGAGTATCTATTATAGCACTACGCTAAAGTTAACCTATAGGTAATATAAACTTACTTAGTTAATTAGGTAGCAAAAGACGCGGCTAAGTTTATAACTGTATTTAACGTCTATGTTTATATAGGCGAGAAAGAGAAAGAGGGCCTCTTGCTAGGTAGGGCACGTTACTAGAGGATACCTATTACTTGCTAAGATCCTCTCTTAAGCCCTAATAACCTAATAACTAATTATGTCCTAATTATTATATCTTATAAACTTCTTTAGTCTTGCTATAGACCTATATTAATACGCTAGTAGCTTATTAAGGAAGGTTATACGTCTATAGCTACTAATAGCTAAATTAAAAATATTAGTCCCTACTATAACCTTCTAGACGCCCTCGCTAATATACTAACTAGTCTTTAGGGTTATATTAGGATCGTCGTTATAGATAAGGCCTAGAAAGTCTATTCGTGGTACTTATAAGTTAGTATAACACTTGCCTAGTTAAGGCTAGTTTTTTACTAACTATTAACTGCGACTCCTATTCCCTAGAGTGTAGCTTTATTTAGTAGTCTTATAGGGTTAATATAGGATAATACGCTACACTTTAAGGCTAAAAAACTAGTAGCTAAATTACTTAATAAGTAGATAGAAGTAGAGTAGTAAGCTTAGAGTAATAGTATATTAGAAATAGTTAAAGATACCTTTATAGCTAATAAGGAAAAGTTTAAGTAGTTACTATATATATTACACGCTCTAATAGATTAGGTACCTTATTAGGTAATAGTTATAGCATTTAACTTCTTCCTACCCTTAAAAGGAGAACTTACCGCGTAAGGAGTAGTCCTAGCGGGTGCGTTTAACTAGGTTATATTACAATAAACGTACTATTCTTCTTATATTACTTACCCTAATAGTAATATATATATAATTAGTAACCTTATCCTACCCTTACTCCTACTTTATATTACCTTTAGTAATTTAGTAGAAACCTAGTAACTATAGGACTATAAGTCTAAGGAAGTTAGTAAGAACCTATTTCTACTATAACAAGGCTTTAAGAATAAAGTAGTAATTAACGGTTAGGCGGTATAGCGTCTAAATCTAGGAAGTTTGTCCCCTATCCTCTTATAGGCTAATACTATAGCCTATATTAGTAGAAATAAGTTTTTACAAAAGCTATCTAACCTCTATAATTATAGCAAGTACTAACAGTACCTTTATATAGTGCTAGACGATGTTCGCAAGGGCGCTAAGGAAGATAGCGTTAAGGGGGTTTTACTATATAACCTTCCTAACGTTAATAAAGGCCTTATATTAGTGTCTTATTTTATTAACTACTCTAAGCGTATATACTTAATTCTAGAACTACTATTAGACTTTATTATAGTTAATAATAAAAAGGTAGTTATTTTTTACTAGAATCTATTAGAGTAAGAATTGCTTAATTATATTCTTAATATAATAGGTCTTACTAGTAAGGCTCTTCTAGCTTAATATAAAGCAGACGATAAATAACAGGTCCTAAGCCTATTTAACAGCCTACCTATAACTTAGAGATTAAAAGCTACTATAGTAGATAAAGACTGCATGCTAATAGTAATGCCCGTATTAAATTAGCAAAATTTAGGCTTAAATATACATCTATTCTACTATTTAGTTATTATAATAGGCCTAGTTATAAGTCCCTAATTCCCCTTCCTATCTATCCCTAGGGGTTTGCTAGGTTTCGTAATCCTAGTATTCTCCTACCCCCCTCTATATCTTAGTTTGCTAATAGTTTCTTAGCTGTCCTATATTATATTTATCTAGATATATAGCTATATTATTTATATTAGCTAGAAGTATAAAGTATTAATCTATAAGCTCTACAATCTAGATTCCTATAACAATAATATTACTTAAAACTTAACTTCTAAGGCCCTTACTACACTAGGTACTATAATTAACCCTCGTCTTCTCTAGGCTATATTTAGCATAGATAGTAACAAAGACACTTAATCTTTAGATAGTAAAATTATAATTAATATATATAATTTAGAAGGATTTATAGTTATAGACAGTACTCTACTAAATAAGAAGTTACCTAATTTCCCTAAGGAGCATAGGAACCTACTAACTTTATCCCACAATAATATTCTACTTTAGTTTTTTAACCTACTTTAATTAGATAAGCGTAAGCTAAGTAAACCGCTCCTTAAGACTAGGACGTCTTAGTTAGACCCTAGCATTACCCCTTACTCGTCTATCTAATTAAGCAAAGGAAAGTTAGTTTTTAAGGACGCTATAGATAGTACACGCCTAACTACTATACCTTAACTAGAGGCTATAGAGTTAGTATTACTAAAGGACTATTAGTAGAAGACTATTAAATTTAAGAAACTAGTAGATTATATACTCTCTAAGAATAAAAAGTACCTCTCTAAGAAGGTACATTCTATAAAGAAAGACAGAGCTTTCTACAAGATATAGGTCCACAAGTTATAGTAATTAGGAACTTAGTTATACCTAAACGAATTACTAGAGCATATATAGTCCTCGCTATTAGCTAATAAGAACTTGCTAACCTCTAAATTTGCTTTGTCTATTAGTCCCTGTAACTTTAGCGAGCTACGTATTACTATACCCCTCCTACGCCTAACTAAGGAAGTAGTTTTATCTAACATTAATACTTTAGATTCGCTGCTACTTACTAACAAAGGTAAGGGCAAGGCTATAGAAAAGCGTTAGTTTTTGTTAATTAGAGGTAATACTATAGGGTCTTTATTATAACATTCTTTACTAACTCTACTAGGTAAGAAGTTAAAGTCTAATTGTAGTAAAGTTATTACTTAGGTATAGTCTTTCTTAATAAATATTCGTAAGAAACTAATATATAAGGAAACACCTATACTAGTCCCTAGACTATCTAACCTTTACCTACTAAACTTAAAACCTATATATCCTATTACACCTATAACGTTAGATACATAGTTTAGGACACCTAATAACTTAAATGCAAGCTAAAGTACTACTAGCTTCCTAACGCAACCTAGCAATTATTACTATATCTTAGAAGAGGATAAAACGCTACCCTATATACTAGGTGCTAGTTTAGCTATAGTATAAGAGATCTCTTCTAGCTCTAATAAAGATAGTAGCTCTAAGGACAATAAAGATAGTAGCTCTAGGGACGATAAAGACAGCAGCTCTAGGGACGAAGTTAGTCTAGGTTAAGGCGTAGAGGATAAGCTAATAAATAACGTTAGTAATAATAACTTACCCCTAGGTTATAAGGGGGGTAATGTTGTCTAGGACGAAGATAAGGTTATGTTAGACAAAGAGGACCTAGCTAAATAATACTAAGAAGTAGGCAATTACAACTACTAGTCCTTAGCTCCTACATCTTTACTACCTATACCTTCGCCGCCTACTAGGTTGCTATCTAAGTTAGGGTTAAGGTAAGCCTATAAGGCCTAGCAACTTTATAATAGATCTCCCGCTATATAAGAGCAAATTTGCTAACGCTGTTGCCGTCGTAATAGGGGTTAGTAGGAGTCCTCTTATATAGTATAAGAATAGGTCGTTGTAGTAGCTAGTTTTCCTAGTTATTGTTTTGTCGTTTCCATATATATATATCCCCCCCCCTTACCCTTCCTTAGCGGATATTAGGGTGTTAGGTAGGGGGGTTAATAACAGCATTAGGTTATTCCTATACGTAAGTTTAGTTTTCTATTTAGGGCTTTATAGGTAGCCTCTACAAGCACTAGTACCTAGGATCTATAGGGCTAGGACTACTTATATAAATTAGCTAAATATAATATATCTATAAACGTCTGTCTTTTAGTGTAAAGTATTATAGATAAGGTAAGTAGTCTAAGCAACTATTTAGGTAGGGATTATTAGTTATTATTTAGGTTTTACCTTTCCTACTCTACCTACCTTAGGGAAATGCTAGCTTTTCTCTTACTAAGGGAAATAACCTAGTATTCTCCTAACTACCTATAAGATAGTATTATTTATACTACTATAGTTACTAAAGTTCCCTATATAGACTATAGCATACGTTATTTATTAATATATTTAGTTTATTTGCTACCTAACTTAATCTATCTTATACTACTATTAGTTTTTTTTTTATTTACCTATAGTGTTTACAACTTAGTGTTGCTAAGGATACTAGTAGAAAAAAAATTATTATTATATCTACCTCTCTTCCTCCCTATCTATTAGTCCATTTGCCCTTCTATCGTCGTTATAGTATATCGCGCCTTTCTAAACCCCTATCCCCTACGCTATCTATTAGCGCTCCCTCTTTAATAGTATTAGTAGACCTATTATCTAGCAAAGAGCTTTTATATAATCCCCTCTTTAAACGTAATAAGAAATAGGCTAAGAAGCGTCTATTTAGAAACTAGACTATGCTATAGGTGTTTAAGTATATTTATAGTAGACTTAATCGCTTTAGGGCTATTAAAACCTAGGGTGTATTATATTATAAGGTGTAAGCAACTAACCCCTATATTAAGGCACTACCTAACACTTTTGCTACTAAGATAAGTAAGTTTAATAAATTGTTATAGTAGCTGTATTACTAAAGTTACCTTAGATTATAATAAGACTAAAGACCTATATAGAACTACGCTTTAGTACCTTAACACTCTTACTATTATATTACTTATTCGCACTCTATATAATAGGGTTACTAGGCTCCCTATTAAGATCTAGACTATTATCTCTAGCTATATACTATAACAACGCAGGTAAGTAGGAGGATCTAAAAGGGTTCTAATACGGCTCAAAGGCATATAGGAGTGCGCGCCTGTATTAAAGGTTAAACGAATTAATTCCTACACCTATAGGTCTTGTACGAAAGGACAAGAAGAACTTATCTATCTATCTAAGAGCATAAGGCTCCTTTTATATATAGAGGCAGAGGGGTATTAGATACAGATTAGAGCTAAGTTAGTAAGGACGTGACTCTAGCTCTAAATAGCTTAGGATGTAACAAACCTTCGTTACATTACCCCCCTCCTTAAGAAAGATAGTCCCTATCTTTAGTAGGTGTCGATTCAGAGTTAAATTAGTTTAACCTTTATTTTTCTACTTTCTTCTATAGAATCCTCCTTCACCTATCTTGTTATTATCTGTAACGCTTCTAAATCCTATCTAAACTAAATCTCCTATTAAAGTAGAGGTGAAGGCAGCTTTTACGTTTGCTGTTTATTTAATATTACTATAGAGACGCTTAATTTAGCAGGCGCGCTTGCGGCTAGGTATATATTAACGCAAAACTTCGCTTTTCCTCCTGCTCTCTACGCACCCTATCTCTATTAGTAAGTCCTCTGTTATTGCTCTAATAGCAGTCCTTTTTTAAGCCTAATTGCTAACGATTTTACAGCCATACCCACGATGCCCATTCCTATGCCCCCTAGGGCTTTACCTAAGGCCCATCGTGGCATTTGTTTGCGGGCGGTACAGGCGCTAGCCTAGGGCCAATTTATCGAGTTCTAGTTTAAGTTAGCGGGCTTAAAGAAGTGTGTATATTACACACTTTAAGCTAGAAAGTGTAAGCTAGTAAGTATCCTAATAGGCTCCGTATTAACTATTACTAATAAACCTAGGTGCCCTAGTATATAGGACTAGAATTTGCGAGGTTAAACACCGGCCTAGAGAGGATAAAGGCGGTAGAGAGGGAGGAGAGGGAGGCTCCTTTAGCGGAGGAGGAGCGGGTGGCCTAGGAGGCCGAAAAGGACACCCTCTAGAAGGAGGTTAAGGAGGCAGCGACGGTTCTATCGGTCTGTGTGCAGGTAGCAACTACCTAGACCTAGGGCACTAAGTCTGCTGAGCTCCTCCTAGTGAACCACTACGCCGTGTTAGAGGCTAATTAGGCCCTAAGGGAGGAGGTCTAGCTCCTTAAGGACGAGGTTAGGGCGTTGCGGGGGGAGATAGAGGCGTAGCGAACCGCTATATCCTTAAGCGCGTCCAAACCTAGTCCAAAGGGACCGGACAAGGGCACGGCCAGGGGCAGAGGCAAAGCTAATGCCCCCCCTCGTGGGCCTTACAGTAGGTTCTTAAGGAAGGTAGAGCTAGCACTATTATTGCTAGATAGTAGTCTTTCTAGTGCGGTTCTAGATCCCTCTAATTTAGAGGTAAATCTAGAGGATGCTATAGAGGAGTAGGTCTAAAAGGGCTTTAATACTCCTGTAGTATTCTAACTAGTAGTTCTACTAGGCCTTAGGGAGGGTCTTAATAGTAGATGTTAGTTCTACACAAATCTTATATATTAGGTTAGCGCAATAAACAGGTCTATAACTACGCCTTATTATCCTATAGTAATATTAAGTCCTCTACGCCTTTTTCCTATACTATAAGCCACTTAGCTAAAGATCGCGGGGGTCCTAGCTAATTTAGATACTTATTATGGTACGCTTTTAACTTATAGGGAGCTCCTATAAAGTTAGAGGTAGGGTACTAGGTAGGATCTAGATCGTGTCCTAGCTACTTAACTCTGTACTTAAGAGTAGAGCGATATAGTTTACTAGCTAGGATTTCCTTAACCTCCTACTCTTCCACGCCTTAGATAGGGATACTAGGTGGTTTTGGAGCCTCTTATCCTAGTAGGGGATCCCTAGGATCCTTGTAAAGGATATCTAGCGAGAAGACATTGTGTATCTAGGATCCTAGGGGTAACTTAAGGCGGTAGGCGTGTCCTACTTATTCTAATACCTTGTAGGGACCCTCCTAGAGTTTAGATAGCTTTTAGCTTAGTCTTAGGCTAGCAAGATTTGTAGTAGACAAGTAAACTTAGTTACTAATAGTCTAGTCTATAGAGCGACGGTGGCGATTAATAGTAGATCGTATCTAGTCCTAAGCCTTCTCTATATTCTCCTTAGCTTGTTTCTACGCGTTGTGCATGCAGGTAGCAAGAGCAAGGGCGTCCTTATGGTTAATCCTTTTAAGATAGGTAGAAGGAGGTTTAGCGGGTTTCTAGTCCTAGCTCTGCCTTAGTTTAGAACTAAATAGGAGCTGGTACAGGGCCATTCTAATAGCGGCATAAGGAAGGGTAGCCTAGGCTTAATTAATTATAGGTAACAGTTCGCTCTAGTTGTCCTAATAGTACGTTATAAAAGGCCTTAGCCTCTAGTTAATATACTTATTTATAATTTCTATTTAGCTATTAGTTTATTTATAGTAGGTAGTAGAAAGCTTAACCTTACTACCTACAATCTAATAGAATTTAGACTAGAAACTAGACACAAACTAAGGGCCATAATTAGAAACTATGCTATTAGGAGTATAGCTAAAACGGTATATCTATTAGATAAACAGGGTAGCTATACCTTAGGCGTTAATGGTTTTATAATAAGGGATTGTTACAGCTTACTTAGATAATCTATTAATAACAACTATTACCTAATTATATCTAAAATAGTCCTAGGGAAAATCCTTAAAGTTAATACATAGATGTTACATAGGTTAGTCTAGAATTAGTAGGGGATGCAACATACTAGGGAGTTAGTGCTGTCTTAGATAGCCTCTGCGGTAGGGGATATAGTTCCACACATAACGTTTATAAGTAGCCTCTATACCTTTCTAATAGTATTAGCGGGTAAGGAGCTAATACGTCTTGGTTGCGGAGGGGTGTGCAGAGGAGACCTAGTCGTAGGCTTCTTAGATAAGTCGCGTGCATAAGGTAGAGCCTTTAGGTACACACAGACGATCCTAGTATAGGAGGAGTCCGTTATTAATCTAATAGTGCTAGGGTAAGTGCCGTCGTTCCTTATTAAAGGAATTCCTATTTTCTTTTAACAGCGCTTTAACTAGCTCTAAGGATCTAAGATTTATAACATCCTAGTTAGGTAGAAGAATAGATATATAAGTTAATACTTACTAGCGAATGTAGTTTATAGCTAGTTTAGAGTTAATTTAGTTATAGAGGTTCTTAGGACTAATTAACACCTATAACCTGTTATTAGTTTAGAGATTCTTTAAATTCTTAACGTCCTATTCCCTGCGGCTAAGGATATTAGCCCTAGCGTTGCTAGGGCCTAGGGTGTACTTGATTTAGAAGTTGAACTAAGCTATAGTCTCTACCTAACGTGCTTGCCTTGCGTTAAGCACCTTAGTAGACATAAAGTACTCTAAGGAATAGTGATTAGTGTACACCTTAATTCGGTGGGGAGTTGAGGTTAGGTTAGCTCGCTACTTCTTAAAGGCTCTAATAATAGCGTATAGTTCCTTGTCGTGTATCTCCTAATTAAGTTTAGATCTAGATAGAGCCTAGCTATAGAAGGCAACAGGATACCACTTTCTATTAGGGTGCTCTTACGACATAACTCTAGCGATAACTCTATTAGAGGCGTCTATCTCTAGCTTCGTAGGGTATTTAGAGTAGAAGTGGGACAAGGAGGGTATCTATAGCAAGGCAGATCTTAGCTTATCAAACGCTAGTTAGCAATCTAAAGTCTATATAAAAGGGGTGGCAGGGCTCTATAACGCGGCGAGGGGCTTTGCTACCTAGGAAAATTTAGGAACAAATTGACGATAGAATCCTGTGAAACTAAGAAATGACTTCACACCTATAATTATCTTAGGTTTAGACTAGTTCTAGAGTATAGCTACTTTCTTAGGATCTACCTCTAAGCTGTAGTTAGTTAGGATATAGCCTAAATACCTAGTACGCTTTATATAGAATTCGCTTTTCTTAATATTAGCCTGTAGGCCAGCTAATTAAAGGCGTTTAAGAACCTTACGTACGTGTTCTTAATAGGTCGCCTTATTATTAGAGTAGATTAGGATATTATCTAAATAGGCGACACAGAAATTATCTAAGTAATTAATTAACACGTTATTTATATATCGCTAGTAGGTAGCGGGTCTATTATATAGTCTAAAGGGTAACACCTTATACTTATAGGTTCTATAACGGGTCTAAAACGTAGTATACTCCTTAGAGGCAGGGTCTATCTAGATCTTGTTAAAAGCTAATTAAATATCAAGCTTAGTGAATATCTTAGCCTTTGCAGGGCGCGACAGCAACTCGTTAATATAGGGTATTAGGTAGGCGTCCTTTTAGGTTAGGTTGTTAAGCTTACGATAATCCACACAAATCCTAATAGTACTATTTAGTTTTTAAACGCAGAGGATAGGCAATGCAAAAGGGCTCTAACTTGACTTAATAAATCCCTTCTGTAGGTGCTCCTATACATACTCTTTAGTAGCTTATAGTTCCTCTAAGTTTTGCTTATATAGAGGGCTATAGGAGTTTAGTAGGGGTTCCTCTAGGATAATCTTATAATCGTAGGGTTAGTACTCTAGCAGGTAGTTAGCAGCTACTTTACTAAACACATCGCGGTAGGCCCTATACTTAGTAGGGAGTTAGCTCTATATTAGCTCTAAGTTATCGTGGTCATCCTCCTCTAGATCTTCTAGGTGGCGCTCTATTTCATACAAGCTTGTAGTAAAGAATTCGTTCGTAGGTTTCTTTAGATTAAAGTGGAAAGCATTTGCTAAAATAAGGGCTATCCTAGTAGCAGGAGTTAAGGCGGGAATAGAGGTAGTTTAGACAGGAGCCAGCACGGCGAATGTAACTGCTCGACGTGCTGCTAGCACCTTAAGGATTCCTCGTATCCTATTAATTGCACTAGGACTATTAGCGTTTTAGATCTCTTCCTAATCCTATAAGGCGTCTTGTCGCTAGACATCAAGTTCTACTAGGGAAGAGGGTACTTATTAATATAGCCTTATAAGCAGGGGAGGTGATAGATTATAGGTTAGGGGATATTTGGTAGGCTACACCAACCAAGATCGCTCCGTATTAACTAGGATCTAGAAACGTTTTAACTAATGTAGTCTAATAATATAATCCTAGGATCCTAGGTCTACGATAACAAAAGGATAGTTATAGACCTTGCGTCTGCTAACTATTATATAGAGGCGAATGTAATGTGCTACAGGGGAAGTAATTTAATCTTAAAATCCTTTAATAGTAAGCTTGTAGGGTAGCTTTTAGATAGGTACCTAAAGTAAAGAAGAAATAGAATAAGTAATTTTAGAATTTAAGAAAAGAAAGCCCTGTGCACTAGTATCGACTAAGGAGTTTAATTAAACCCTAGAGCTATTACGGCATAGAGTAGTACGTGTAAGGAAATAAGAACCTATAAATAATTTAGATAAGGAAAGGTTAGAAAGATTGTAATGGGTTAAGCCTAGGAAGGAGAGTCCTCCTAGGCAGGGTCTTTTCCTATCTAATACAGTTCTAAATCAAAAGTCTCTAACGCGTCTTAGTACTCCTCTACATCTTTAACTAATTCTATAGCACGGATCCTTAGCTTAGGGTAGTTATTAGCGAAGTGTCCTACTTCACCGCAATTGTAGCAACTACCTAGGGTCTTGGATCTATTAGGAGTAGGGGTTAAGGAAGGCTGTTAGTAGGGTTACGGAGTAGTGCCACGTTAGTGGCCTTAAGACGTATAGGGTTGTGTTAAGGTGTTTACTACACTATATATTTTCTAATTTAGTTCTAATTAGTGTTGTGCTATAGGGTTTAGGCCTTTTCTATAGTTACTAGTTAGTCCCTTAGTAGGTGCACTAGACTAATTTAGATAGTTTCTCCGCTCTATATTAAAGGCAGTAAGGTGCTTAACTATCCTTTTAAATAAGTTCCCCTAGAGGTGTCTAAAACCTAAGTTAGGAACTTAAATAGCGGGCGTTACTTTTAACTAGAGGTAGTGAAACTACTCCAAACGGGGTACTTGTCCCTTTACAGCTAAGCTCAAGAACCGAGCTTTAAAGGCTAGGAAGGTTTCGTTCCTATCTATCTATAATTAATTAAACACTACTCTACTTTCTACCTTCTTATTTCTAGTAATAAAGTAGGATTTAAGAAGGTTAATTATTTCCTTAGCGTTAGCGAATCGATCTATAAGGTCGTTAGATAGGTATTAGGGTTCTAAGTATTCTTTTGCTAAACTAGTGCTGTGTCCCTATACTAAAGCCATGCGAGCTCGTTTATTCTAATAATAATCTAAGTTAATTTTAAGTTAATCCTAAATAGAAGCTTGCTATTGTTTAAAGGTAGGATTAACCCTATTAGATAGAACCTTAATATTAGGGGTCCTTTCTAATCGTCTAGCTAGTTAGGCGTATAGGAAGGGAGTAACCGAGGGCTCTCTAAAAGGTCCAATCGGCGTCTTTTTAGTAGATAGTAGGGGCTAATCAGGGGCCAATAAACCAGCTTAGGCGCGGTTAAGTTATTCTCGCAGAATTGATATTTCTTGCATAAGAGCTGCCACGTCTAAGGCAGGTCCAATATCGCCCTAGTCTCCTACCAGGTCGATTTCAGGGTCCTCCTCAGATCCTTCTTCTTCTTCTAAGGAGGCCTTTGCCTAGCCCCTTAGGGGCTAGCTTTTAGTAGTTAAGCGGGTGGTTACGCTCCTAGCTATAGGGGTCTTATAGGAGGACATCAGCTTTGCCTCTAATTCCTCTAGGTTATTAGTAGTCTCTAAGTTTCTACCCTAGCGCAATCTAACGCGACTTTTCTAAAGGCAATCTAAATCACGACCTAGTCGTGCGGAAGTTCCAAACCTATAGGCTTTAGTTGTTAGAAGTTCTAATAGAGTTCTAACTATAGATGTACAATTAGATTATAACCTAAAGTAAATTAGTTATAATATAAATATAATACAACAATATAATATTCTTAAGAAGCCATTACTAGTAGGGACGAAGTTCTTCTTATAATGTAACGACGCAGGTAAGTAGGAGGATCTAAAAGGGTTCTAATATAGCTTAAAGGTATATAGGAGTGCGCGCCTGTATCAAAGGTTAAACGAATTAATTCCTACACCTATAGGTCTTGTACGAAAGGATAAGAAGAACTTATCTATCTATCTAAGAGCATAAGGCTCCTTTTATATGTAGAGGCAGAGGGGTATTAGATATAGATTGGAGCCGAGTTAGTAAGGACGTAACTCTAGCTCTAAATAGCTTAGGATGTAACAAACCTTCGTTATATATACTACTAGAACCTAAATAGTAGGACTACTTTACCCCTAATAGTACTACCTATAAACAAGAGAAAGTGTTTGTAGTTAAGCGACGCGATTATACTTATGTTATTAGTTTTATAGAGTTGCTACCTAAACCTATACTTCCCTTCTCTATCCTAGGTCTCTATAATTAGCCTCTATCTAAGAAGGACATCTTTAGGAGGGACTTCTATCGCCAAGTTTATTAGTTATAGCTTAAGACTCGCTAGTTTAGCCTTTCCTTAACTTCTAGACTACTCTACTTTATTAAGTTTAACCCTTAGGATTATGTTATATTCCTAGGTGCATATATACGCAACATTACTGTTAACTTAAATATTAACTCTTTAGCTTAGAAACCTAATAAGTTAGCTAAGTGCACTAGCTATCTAGCCCTCCTTAGTGCAATTATCACGCCTGTATTAGTTTGTAGAATCGCTATAATATATAAGAACCTAACCTCCTTTACTTAGCTAGTAGATAAGGATATAGATAAAGTTTATAAGGACTACTACTTTTAATACTTATAGGCGCTAATTAGAGGTCTTAGGTTTATCTTTTGCTAGGATATTCCTTACGCTCCTATAGGCCGCATTCTTATTAAGTATATATGGGCTAAACTAGTAGTAGAGTAGGAGAGGAGCTTAGATAACCTACTATCTAATAGCAGAATAAAGTTCTAAGTACTTCTAGTTAGCTATATTAGGGTTGTAGGCCTAGGAGTAGTATAAGATAGAAAATACTACTATATAAGTAGAAAATCCAAACACCCTTCTATTAACTATCTCTACAAGTTATATAATTTATTAGTAATTATATAATACTAGTAGTGCTATTCTCGCTAAACGCACACTGCTATAAGCTTAAGTTTTTAATTATTTTATTATAGCCACCCCGTTATATTAGAAGTATAATATACTTCTACTAAAACTATATCGCTTACTATACTAACACCCTTTATCTAGCAAGTAGTTTATTTATATAGTATATCTACGCGCTGCTAGTATATATAAGGCAAACTACATTAGCTTAGCCTATATATAGACTACTATCTTAGATTTCCTAATTACTATTTAACTCTCTAATTCCTTAGGGTTAGGGTTAGGGTTAGGGTTAGGGTTAGGGTTAGGTTAGGTTAGGGTTAGGGTTAGGGTTAGGGTTAGGGTTAGGGTTAGGGTTAGGTTAGGGTTAGGGTTAGGGTTAGGCTAGGTTAGGGTTAGGTAGGTTAGGTTTAGGGTTATAGGTTAGGTTAGGTTAGGTTAGGTTAGGTTAAGGTTAGGGTTAGGTTAGGTTAGTTAAGGTTAGGTTGTATAGGGTTAGGTTAGGGTTAGGTAGATCCGACAGCCCG